>OX637332.1:26518467-27118467 GCA_951799405.1 Agapetus fuscipes
TGTACGGACACCCTCAAATTAATGGAGATCACAAGATGTACCCACAAGAACATAAGATTTTCGCAGATCAGAAATCTTTTTCTCATGATCAAAAGTTATATCCTAATGAACAAAAACATTATCCGCATGATCAGAAAATATTATTTTCCTCTGTTCATCATGAGTCAAAAAATTTCGTACATCCAGATCAAAAATTATATCAACCGCATCAATTAGCAATGTCGGATTATCAATCAGGAGTTTCAACATCCGGGCAAGATATTCAACCTCCTTATCGACCGTTTGATTCGCCATCTGGACCTCAAATAACAAGTACTCAAGCGTCCAACCCAGCTGCTAACTCTGCGCCACCCATTACTGGAAAAGGAGCTAATTGGAAATCCAATGAAGCAAGACGACCTAAAACCTACAACTGCACCGCATGCAATAAATGGTTCACAAGTTCTGGTCATCTAAAGCGCCATTACAATACCACATTGCATAAGAATGCCGTTCGTTCTTCAGGACATCCTGACCCTGCAAACCTGCCAATTAGTTCTCATCATCACCCTGCTCGCGACCCAGTGCAGCGTAACCAGCCTCCAGCCAGTGAAACAGCGCACAGTCCCCTGCCTTCTGAAGACGTGCGCAGCCCTGATGACGCACACACGCCCTCGCAGTTCACAGCGCAGAGCTACGAGCGCTCCCAGCACGCAGGCATGTCGCAGCCAATCAAAGGCCCTTACATGCATCAGCAATCTGGCTTAGGTAACAACCAACTCCTCAGCAACAACCCTTTAGCCAATCATCCCCTACCTCATCAAATGGGCACGCACCCTTTAACGATGGGGAATCAGCCGCCTGGTCTAGGAAATCCGTTGGACACGGGGCACCATCCTCAAAGTAAGTCTTCGACTCAATCTAGTTCTGTAACCAATTCTGTTGGGAGTCCCCCAAACGGGCAAGCAGGTCCCTCCGTCCAAGCAAACCATCATTCGAGGGGCCTGCTATCAATTTCAACCAGCAATTCTATAGTCCCGGCGCTGCCGCAGGTTACGCCAGTCCTTACGGCTCACAGCCTCCCCCCGTTCAGTCACTTGCCGGGCAACCCCTACAGCCCGAGGCCTTCGGACCACCTGGTCCATACGGGCCAGGATCCCACGCACACGCCATTATATTTGGGTCAGAATTTTCATCAGAGTTTGGGTCCGAACTACCCAAACGGGATGTCCCCCCACGTTATGGATACGGCTATCAACAACCTGCCTATAACCAATCTAGCTACTATTGGTGAGATGGCCACGGAGTATATTCTGCCGTCGCTCGAGATGCCAGGCGATGGTCCGCTGCCAAGCTTCTCTCAGTTCCAGTCCCATCGTTACGGCATCGTGATGCCCAACTACTCACCAATACATAACGTGGGGGGTTCCGCCCCCGGCGATGCGCCACTTATTCAAAGCTACCTCGTCATCGACAGTCCGTTCACTCTGATGCAGACGGTGCCAGTCGATTACTATCCTGACGAGAGCAGCGCCGACAGCTCAGGACCAGAGTCTTCTCAGAACGAGAGCCTTACTACCTTGACTGTCGTTAAGCAAGAAGTGTTCGACACAGAACCCATACAACAAGAAGAGGATGTGCAAGATGTTTCTAATAAAGAAAATTATGAGTCTCAAGTGAGCTCTCCTCCTAGTCCGGGGAGCTTGAAGACCGAGTATGAGAATAATGGTTCCCCTTCGATTTCCTCGACAGTGTCGGGGCCTCCCCTCACAACCAGCAACAAACAAGCTGGGAAAACGGGGGCAGCGGAGATTCACAAATGCTTTGAATGCGATAAGCTCTTTAACAAAGCGTGCTACTTGACGCAGCACAACAAGTCCTTCCACTCGGGCGCCAAACCTTTCAAATGTGTGCGCTGCGGGAAGAGATTCCCCAACGACACGTCTTACGAAGAGCACTACTCCAAGCACGCGGGCGACAAGCCGTTCAAATGCGACCTCTGCCCCAAGCAGTTCAACCACAAGACGGACCTGCGCCGCCACATGTGCCTGCACTCCGGAGAGAAGCCGTTCTCGTGCGGCGAGTGCGGCAAGGGCTTCATCCGCAAGGACCACATGCTCAAGCACTGCGACACGCACCGCAAGAAGGGCGGCGTGGCTGCGGCCGTGGTCAGCATGTGAGCCTCACCCAGCATATCATCACTTCCCCCTCGACATATCACAGGCAATATCTCTATATGCAAAGCAATTCATTTATGAAAAATATGCATATCGTGTTTACCGATTATTATTAGTGGTAGTTTTGTTATTTTTGACCAGGGTTTAGCGTAGTTGACTGTTTTTCTAAAAGTGACAAATATCAAATGCGAGGCTGTTCTTATTAAAATGTTGCTCCGCGCCATCCTCCTTTGTTGCGGACTCGGTGATGTTAACGAGGGTACAGGCACAGGCACACGCGCGGTCATTCACACGCTGCACTCTACTGCATCAAGGTGACTCCCAGACAAAGGTTATTGTTTCATATTTTACCTGCCCGATAATCACTTGTTTTGATCGGAGCGGCTAGTTGTATCATAATCAAAAGGATGCAATTTCCAGCATTTATAGTTAGGATATACGAAAAATAATAAGCAATTTTCTCATTTAAGTATATTTTTATGAAGTTTATTTGTTTTTCAACATGTCAAAATATACTTACCTTTATGGTGGTATGAAATTCAACTTGTTATCTTTTATTTGAAAGACAAATTTTAATAATTAATCTATCTTACTTTGTCCCTAAAGCTTCAAAAATTGTGAACAGTTTAACAATTACGTATGAGCTTGAACATTACAATGACATATTTTTTTTATAAGTTCTGAGTGTATGTTCAAAGCATCCAAGTCTTGTGTTGATATAATATAATGTAATCAAAACTACCTCATGAATTTCTATTAAAACAAATTTACAAATGTTTCTCCAGTTTTGCCAAATTAGACAAACTTTAGGTATTCACGACAAAAAAATAAAGTTTATAAATAAAACCATTAGGAGAACACAAAGTAATATTAAATGAGATAGGTTTAAATTTAGTGCTAATTATGAACTAAAAGACGAACATTTATCGCAATTACTAAAATTGATGATCTTTGTATTTAGACTGTAGGCGATATGATAATTAAATTAGACATACCAACAAATAAATGTACAAAATTTCAGAATAATATTCATATTGTTAGAGTAACGTGATGTTCTTAGCTCTACGGAACAAACAGTTGGTATATACATACAAAAAATATATTTTTTCGAAATACATGTTTAAATGAAACCGATGGTACAAAGAAATCAACAATTCACAAATTTTTGTAATATTTATCAAAATTAATAGAATAATAAATAATAAAAGTTATTAAATATTCATATCAATGTCTTCAGCTTCTGTATATCTATTGAAAAATTATATCACTGCAATAAATATTTTTAATGACAATGTATTCTTTATGGATGAGAAGAAGGAAACCTCAAAATTAATTTAAAGTAAAATATATTTTTTACTTACGGCCTGGCATTGAGTTACGTTTTAAAATTAACTTAAAAACATTTTTTTGTTATGTTTAAATAATTAGTTTAAAACTTCTTTAGTTATTTCAAATGTTTTATTGTATTTTAAATTTAAACATTTTTATTTTTTGCAATTTAATTTTATTTCTATTTTTCGGTAATTTAAATTTAGTAGTACGAATTTAAGTTTGCATTTTTGTGTTAAGGTCAACCGGGGCTATTGCGTCACAATACTTTGAACGGCATATTCATATGATTAAAACAAACATATTGTGCATCATTTTAAGCTATAAGTTATGGTAAAAGTTAGGAATTTTTATCTAATTTCATATTTTTATACCATATAATGACATTTTAAATAACTTCTATATGTAAATGACGTTTCTATAAAAACTGGGATTTTTAGACGCAATAGCCCTAGATGGGGCGAAAGCGTCATTCACTTGTATTATGTAATTGGAAGACCTAATAACAATGATAATCACAATAATTTATAAAAATATTAGTTTTATAGTATAGTATTATCTTGTACTCCAAATTCTAGCCTTTGTTTAGGGAAAGTAGTCGAACAAAAATATTCGGGGCTATGGCGTCTAATTTTCGTAGTTTCTCGTAGACGCATTCGCCCCATCCTAGATTCCAGGGCTGCCAAACATTTTTTTTAGATAAGAATGAAACAACTTTGAAATTACGTATCATTTATTAGAGCAACGGAGTATGACGGCATTTTGCCCGTCTCATTACAATCATTACAAAAATAAAGAATTTAAAGCGCGTGAGATCTTTTAAGAGCCAATAGAGTGAATAAGTCCAAAGCAGTATTCTGGGTTTTTAATGTCCATTATGAAAAGTTCATTTTAAAAATTTGTTACTGTCAGAATAAAATAAAGAAATCAATAATTTACAGGTTACCTAAATAAAGTTTTAAGCTTTCACTTTCACTTTCATGGTCGGTTTTAGATGGTTTAGTTTTTCTCGGGTTAGACCATGTTCTATAAGCAGTAATTTTGTCTGCCGACGTTCCCCGCTCGTGGGAACGAAACGTCGGCAGACAAAATTACTGCTTATAGAACATGGTCTAACCCGAAAAAAACTAAACCATTTACAGGTTACCTGTTTCCAAAAATAATAAAAGTTAAAAAAAAAACTTTGTTTTCCATTATTTTAAATTTAAATCAATAACAAAGTTATTTTTCTTTTTATATTTTAAGATGAAGGATTACAAAGTAAATGCCTCTACAATCAATAAAAAACAAAATAAGTTATTTGAATTCTATTAAAATTAACACAAACTTATGAAATATTACAAAACAATGCTATCTGGGTTTATTGAATAACTTGAAAGATCTCATGCGTTTTTCAAATTTAACTTTCAAACTTCACTGAATGTTGTAATTTTTAAAATTTTCTTTAAACGTAACATGGCCTCTGCGGGATATATCAGGTTTCGTAAGGAACATTACAATGTCATCATCGTAATGTTTAACTTCCGATATATCTTCCACGTCTGGGCAATGGAAAGACATAAACCTACTGTTCTTTATTTTTCTCAAAAATTTCACGTTGGGTATATTCTCGTCATTGATAGAAATAATGTTCCCCACAAAATACTTAACAGACTTTTTTGTTGAAAATCTCACTAGTATCCAATCGTGAATTTCCGGATTCCTTTTGCCGACATACGGTTCAAATTCGTCATTGGCTACAATTTTTGCATCATTTTGCAATAAACAATCGTCATTTACATTTTCTG
Source organism: Agapetus fuscipes (assembly GCA_951799405.1). Classification (NCBI taxonomy): domain Eukaryota; kingdom Metazoa; phylum Arthropoda; class Insecta; order Trichoptera; family Glossosomatidae; genus Agapetus; species Agapetus fuscipes. Next base: position 26,523,740 of record OX637332.1, read on the forward strand.
TCCTCAGCAATGAATCATCAAGGTCTTCCATTTCTGCGAAAAACTGTTCACGATAACTATCAAAATCTTCACAGGTTAGAGAAGATTCAGCAAAACTAATATCTGTTTCATCTTCAGATTCTTCATCGTAATCAACACACTTTTTTTGTTTTTTCACCCTTTTTTTAGATTTTTGATCAGTCTTTTTCTTCTTTGGTAGCTTAATATCAGATTTTTCTTCTACCTTTAAGCTCTCTTCTGATGATTTTGTACATTTTGCTTTCTTGCTAGATTGGGGATCTTTGTTTTCTTTTTTTGTGGGTTTTTTCTTACGTTCTTCTTTAATTATTTTTTCTTCCTCTTCCTTTTTTCTTCTTTCTAAAAACTCTTCCCTTGTAATTACTTCACAGCCTTTTGACACCTTTGTTTTTTTCAATTTAATTGTAGTATCACTTCGTTTTATTCTCTGCAATAGTAAAGATTCAAAAGAATAATTTTCTGAGGGAGACAAAATTCGATCATCAATAATCTTAATTATGGGTCTGTCATTCGAGTTATCAAATCGCATTCCTTGACTGTTCAAAGGCAATTTGGAAGACGCTGCTATCAGAGTTAGTTGAGAACTTGAGGTTTTATTGCCTTCTACAAGATCGTTGAGCGTTTTATTGTTTTCTTTCAATATGATATTTTGTGTATGCTCTTCAGGGTCATGACAACTGTTCATCCTGAGGAGCACCACTTGTAAACTGAGTTCTTTCAAAGAAGGAATCTGCTTTGTTTGTGTTTTAAATTGTTTGAATCTTTTCAATGATTCGGGGTCATATTTTTCTTCAGGTATCGTGTTTCTGTTGAATGGGTATATACCTCCTTTTTTAAAACCGTTCCGAATAATAAGTGGATTCAGTTCGCGCCACACTTCTCCAAGAATGCGACTAAATTCATCTTTTGGCAACTTCTTACCTACATGCAATCGTTGCCATTGCACAAGTTTTTCGTCCCAAGTGTTTTTCATTGATTTAAAAACTGACAAATCTAACGGTTGCAGTAAATGGCTTGCATGTGATGGTAACTTTATAATAGTCACTCCGCGTTTTTGTGCTTCTTCTAAAACTTTCAATTGAATATGGGTAGAATGGCCATCAAATATTAACAAAGCTGGTGGATCTTCGCTTAAATGCGGTATCACAGTATTGAACATGTACTTTTCAAATACTTTTGAATCAATCCAGCCATTTTTAGTGGCAGCATACGATGTGTTTTCGTATCCATTGCCTGACATCCAAAGGTCCCACATATTTTTTCCTCTATTTATTATTAATGGAGGCAATTTGTCACCAGCGGCGCTGGCTGTGAACAAGATCGTGACATTATCTTTACCAGATGACGCGATCGTTCGTGTACTGGCAAATCCACGGGCGCCAACTACTTTAGTTTTGTCAGGGTCATTCCCAAAACTTGACTCATCAAGATTCCAAATCTTTTCTGGTCTTCCTTTCAAACCCAATTCAATCAAAACCTCGTCAAGGATATCAAAGTAGTCATTAATTATAAAAGGATCGCATGCTACTTTCCTTGACATCTCCACTGCTTGTGGCTTTTTTAAGGACAAATTGTGTCTTTTTTTGAAGGCAGCAAACCAATCATACCCAGGCCTGTTGTTTTTAAATGGAGTTAAGTAATTATTTTGAATCACATGTGTGCTCACTAAATCCAGTGTTTCTTTGGAAGTAAGTCCGAATCCGTATTTTTCCATTACCCGTAGACCATTTGCAAGTTTGAGCTCATTTTCTCTGTCAATCACGGTAGGTGGTCCACGACACTCCTTTACGACACCTCTTCTGTTATTCACTCTATCACATATAGTCGTACGAGGAATATTGTATTTTTTTGCTGCTTGGTACGAGTTTAAATTACCACTTCTAACTTCATCTACAGCTTCTTTTAAAGTGTCAAGGTCGTATGTTGCTGTTGTTTTTCTTTTGTAGTGCCGCACCATATTGAAAATCTTAAAATAAAAAATCAGAATTAATGCAAATTACTGTAATATAAAATTAAAAGAATTTATCCCCGCCAAAAGAAAAAGCACCTACCCCACTTTACGTGAGAAGTTATCCCACATTAAAAAGGATAATGAGTTAAGATCATACTAAGTTTTGTCGACATCCGTTCATAGGTTTATATTGATACAAACAAACCGACAAACAGACACAAATTTTGAAACTATAGCTTTTGGTTCAGTAAAATAGCAATCAAACATTAAAAAAGTAAGTATGTAGGTATTATATCTAGTTGTCTAGTACCCATAGTACAAGATTTGCATATTTTGGGGCTAGTTGGCACTGTGTGGAATGTCCGAACATTATTATTATTACATTACAATGTAATTACAGATTTTTCATTATTCCATTATAATATGTACTTACCTAAAATCAAAAGGTTTAGGAGCCCTGATAATGGGGCTATTGCGTACCAATAGACGCAATCACCCCAACGGGACAGACGCAATAGCCTCAAAGCAAAAACATAGCCCACAAATTTTAAAATTACAAATTGTCAAAAGTCTTTAGCTAATTACGTAAAATAATGAAAACAGTATGTTAGCAATAAAACAATAAAAAAACTTACTTTATAAAATCTTCGATTCACTCAAAATGAACTGAGATTACAAAAGATTAAAATTCACGTGTTGGCACATAAAAAGTTCGAGACGAAATGAGAGATTTAAAATGGCGGGTCGATTAAAAAAGAAGAGCTCTGTTGCGACATCTATTGATGATTTTTTGTACTTTTAGTGCCAAAGACTAAAACAAGATGGCGTAAGTAGCTCTAAATTCCGCATTTCGTAAGATAATTCAAATAGATGCTTTAGCCCCGTAGACGCCATCACCCCGGTTGACCTTACTTAAAGAATTGTTAAATGAATTGATTGAAACCGATTTAAAAAATATATAAAAAATCAGAAAGAAATGAATTTTTAATTTTTACTTCATTTTTTTAAATTAATTAAATCTTATTCTACAAATGTTTTTTTTTTAAGAAACGTGTAGACTTTGTTTCAACGATCCCTATGTATAAATATTGTGAAACTATTTAAAATATATACACATTTATTATATACACTTAAAAGCAACTAACTACCTCAAAAAGTTGATGAAACCGAATTCCTTTTAGATGACATTGACTTTTTTTAATTGATGATTAATTTTTGTCTTCCATTCCATCTTTTAAGCTATATTTTTAAATAAATTATTCTTCAATATAATTTTAGTTGGAAAACGTCTCTAAAAAGATTTCCGTTTGTAATAAATGTAATATTGTTTTCATAATACAATGAGGTCCGCGCGTGAATTGGCGTAGGCAATATTGTGTCGTCACCTGGCCGGGTTGCTAGGGAAAAGGCAAAATAAGTCCCTAATTCACAAATATTCCGACCTCATTGTAAAGCATACTCATGATACAAATGCCCGACAAATAAATAGATAAGCTTTTTTTGTGAAATAAATTTACACCCCACAAATCAAATGTAAATGATCGGAAAGTAATGATTAATTACAAAATATATGTAATTATTATTCTATTGAAATAACAAATAAATAATGTTTACATTGATATTTTCCAGGATGAATTTATTGTAAAAATTATTTCATTGATACAGAAATTTTACAAATTTGAAAGGATTTAATTTTTCAATTACATCGAAATGCACCACAAGTCCATGGAGATCTTTTTTACGATATATTCTTGTCTTTATGAATTATTATTTTGCGATTTGGTGCGCAGCTATGTATGAGGCGAAGTTCCAGATTTGAGACTCGCCTCCAGTTTGTTTACACTTTATTACATAATGATATTATGTAGAGCTAATTCATCTACCTCACCACAGAGTATAATATTTGTAAGCCCGATAGAACTACTGAAACATAGCTAAAAATAATTGTACATACAATGTCGTAGGCTAAAAATTGATGAAGTAATTGTTTCTATGAAGTAAAATTAAATTAATACAATTAAGGCAAATTTTTGTATTTTCTAAGTTGGCGTACCTCGTTCTCTAGAATGTGCCATCTTCAGTGTATTTTATTGTGATGAGGACTTGCAAAAGTCTCGAATTGGGATCTCGTATTTGTCCAAGCAGGGACTCGACGTTGTCCCTTCTTTACCTACGCTAAAAGGTTGTGTTGATATACTTTACCATTTCCTCCAGTTTATTGTAAATACTATTATTCCTATATTGTCCTTAGTTTTACTTCACTTTTGATATAGTTACCAATTGTAGCAGATGCTATTTCATCTGTCAGATCTTACCACCGGTTGGTCCAGTATAAATTATTGATGACGGCAGTTTGAGTATGATTTCTTTTTGCCCTATTTTGTAAAATGTATTAGAACCTTTGTTGAGTTTTGACTTACCTCACGGTTGTGTTATTATCTATTGTTGTACAGTCATCTCCGATTAATTGTTAACGTTATTATTATTATACTTTAATTTGATTAATTTTACTTAGAACAAATTGTAATCATAGCTTGAAACTCTTTATTTTTTCCTTGATCTTTGTGACGTCGTCTCCGATGGCGGTTCTAAAAATCTCATTACCATAAAAATAATCTGGATTCAAGCTAGATTTATTGATAGTTCGGGGATCATCATACCTGTGTATCGTATATCCATGTAAATTGTTACTTTCAATGGGAGATTACCCGAAAAGATTATAACACAGAACGATAACATATCGCAATTATATAAAATACGAGAAGGAAATATGTATTTTTATTTTATAATTTTAAGAAAAACCCCCTAACCTCATGAATAACTTCAAAATTAAACTTACAATACATTAATTAAATAAGATAAAAGAACACAGTAAGACAGACAAGGTAAGTAACATGCAATTTCTATTGCATTCTCTGTTTCCTCACTTGCAGGAAACTTATTTATCTGATTGCCCTTTAAGACCATTATTCCTGTTTTTAAGAAAAAAGAAAGATCTACAGAGATTCTCTTGGTAATAATATACATTACATTTTAGGCTCTAGAAGTAAGATTATGTTTTATTGGATAAGCAGTTTGTTTCTCATGGATGCCAAGAAATATATGTGCGTAGCAGAAAACAGCTCCATGAGACGCTGTGAGGGGAGTACTTAGCATAGTGTTAGTCTGTAAGAGAAGATAGGTTTGCGCGAATTCGGGGTTTGAAGACATTTTACCATTGATGTAGAGTATAAGGAGTACCAGAAACACATTTAATAACTTCTCTAGGTCATTTTTATGGTCGAGTGATTATAGCAACATTATTTTCTTACATTTGTATTGATTTTTGCGCTGCGTACTTGTTTTGTTTTTAATGTTTGATTGCTGGCAAAGCGTATGTTTTTGTTGTTATGCATTTTCAAGAGCTGAACTTCAATCCCGTGGTATCTTAAGATGTTGAAGCTGATGATAAAATTAGTGGTTGACTTTTCGTGCAAAAGAAAACACGTATGAGTTCACCCTTACATATAAAACAGATTTACTTACATAAGAAAATCTGAAATCGAAAATAATGGAAATAATTTTGCAACCTCGCTTTCTTTTTCTTGATACAGGGATGAAAAAAGCGTCATTGTATTTTTTTACAATGTGGTCGATCATCTTCTACTAATCTATTAATTATAAGACCACCAGTCATTTGAAACATTCCAGTTATTTTATAAAAAAAAAACATTGGATTTTGATTCTTTTCTTGAAAATGCACAGCATATGTTTTGATACATTGTTTTTATTGTGAACTAACTATTGTGTTATGATTGTACTGTTTTGTTAACAATGACATTGTCAAAATGCAAAACGTCGCAAGTCTCTCTAACTTGCCTCCAATTAAGCAATTTTGAATTTTCGGGTACCTACAGTTTTGCAAAAAACTCGTGAACAAAAAAAAATGTTAAAGATTAGACAAAATACATACCTACTACAGATTCTTATTTTGAATGTAGATGAATGTTTTAATTAAATTAATCAATAAATACCTACATATCGATTAACATCGGTCTTTTATTTTCTTCCTTCACCACAAAATAATTAAAATTAATTTAAATTTTTGAGATCCAACACTCTCATATTACTTGATTTGTACACAATATATTTTTTATGATATGCCTTTTGATTTATTGAAGAAATCTATTTCAACTCACTCGTCAAAAATGGGGCATTATAATCAGTTATAAATTATATTTTTCTAAAAAAAAATGGTTAATATTTTTGTCCCTAAAACTGCCTACCTCCGTATTGTCGATTTGGAGGCGAATTATGGAGGCAACTCTGCAGAAGCTCTAGCCACCCCTAGCGGAATGGCGACAGAGTTACAGTTGACTCAATTTCCATAGATAATTGATTTAAAACAGTTTTAAACATTAAACAAAACATAACCATTTCTTACTCGAGTGTTTTTTATAAGAACTAGACTTGAGTATTTTTTTAGCGTCGAAAGACGAAATTAATTCTCAAAAATTTTTCAAAAATTAATTATCAATAAAATAAAAATCTATAAAATCATCAAAATTCTGCTCGATTCACTTTGCCTTCAGATTGAAGGTATATTATGTCTCTTCATACTTTTTCTCTTCTGAATCCCGAATACAAACTTGAAAGAACTTTTATCATGTGCCCAAAGAGTATTCTGAATTTCATACAGAAGCGCTATCCCAATTTTATACAAAATTGGAAATACTCGATGACTTGGTTACCTCGTTTAAGTTCTTACGCGTTACAACTTCGGGTATCAGATACATTTTTCCTGACAGCAAGCGCGGGTTAACTCGAACCCGGTTTTATAATATCATGATAATAATAATGATAGACTTCCCTCGGAAACAGCTGGGGACCATCTTTTCTCAATGTAAGTATAAATTGTAAGCAAATAATCTTGCAATGCTTTATGAACCTTTTTCAAAGTATTCAAAGTGAAATAATCTATAATCTAAGTTGCAAGGATATATTCATTTAAAGCTCTCAGATGTATGCCCACAAACAAACACTTGTAGTTCGCGCTTACAAATGCTGATTGTGTACTTACAAATAAAATCCAAACTCAAATGAACATAAGCCCTGCAACTCCTGCCGACAATTAATAATTGCAATAATTCATGCAACTTTCACAAAATTACAAAAAAAAAAATTCAATATTCATTGCATTCACAGAGTGAAAATTCATTAAAATTTAAATTCAAAAAACTTTTTTAAAACATGGTTTTATTTTCACTATTTGAGTTAATTAACAATGCCTAAGCGCTATCGGACTTTATCCGTCCATCATCAGAGGCTAACTGAAATCAATACAAAAATGATCCATTATTGTGTCGTTTAGAACAGAAAGTAAATTGGAAACTTTTGGTTGCTTTAAATAAAATTTACTAAAATATCAGCTTACAAGTTGGTATGAGGCTGACCACCCATAAAAATTAACTCACTCACACACACCAATGTCACACATGCTTCAGAAAAAGTTGCAATATTTGTTCATTTCATGTTTGTAGTGGCAAATTAAATATAAATCTCAAATTTTAATAAATCTTTGAAGTTTACAGATTCACTGTATACGCACATATATAAAAGTAAAATTCAACACAATTGAAAAAAAAACTTTGGAAGGCACAATATTGCTTGTGGATTAAATAAATATTTGAAAAAGGTTTATATTTTAATATATGATTGTTTCCTTATACATACATTCCTGTTTTCATTATTAATCTTTTAACAAATTTTACTCTCCTAACCAATATTGTTTATCCCAAATACCTTTGCAAAATTTTGATTAATTTCTCTCCTTCCTTTTCCATATATTTTAATACATGTATAACATTGCGCGAAATGCTTTAGTATGCGATTGTTTTTTAATAAAAATGAATGGCTGATTTAAAAAAAGCACTTTTTAATGTTAATATTAAGAATATATATATATATATAATGAGCGCTGTTTTTGTGTGAATCACACCACAAGAGCCCTCTGCGAGCTTGGTCATTGCTATAAAAAGCACCAATACTCAAGCAACCTTTGCTAAAGGGATATGAGTTTCTCAACCCAGCGAAAAAGCATATTTGAAAAAAAAAATGGTATATTTTTTTGCTCCACCGGGATTTGAACTCACAACCTTCCATTTACGAGTCCGAAGCGTTACCACTAGAGTAAGGACCACTAATAAGTAACTACCAATTTGTTCCATTTTAAACAAATTATGCTGAGGCTTTGGGCACCCCTAGCGGAATAACGACAGAGTTATAGTGTGCAGGGTGATTCCAACGTGACAAAAATGCCTGAAAATCCTAATACGTGTTAAAACTGGTTTACACTTCAAGCTGGTTTATGGAAGGTAAAAAAGGTTTTAAATACCATGTACGATTAACGACTATTTCTACCATATTTATGGTGGTGATAAAGGCGTCCTGAGAGCTGCATAGAAAATCTTTGTTAATTTTTGGTCAAAAAACTGATAAATACTTCAAACTTTTTCAAGTTAACTTTCTCGTATTTCTCATTTTGACCACAACCATGGTATGTAGTGATTTTCTTGAATCAACCATTCAATTGCAAACTCTCATTCACATAACATACAAATCAGTAAATTAATCTTTTTTCTGATCTTCAAAAATATGTAAGTATATATTCATTATGTCATAATAACTTAAATAATTGCTGTATTTCAAAGTCACTTTTTAATCTCAGATCAGAATAATTATTTAAAAATTAAATTGGATAAAAACAGAGTTTTAATCCACTTATTTTTTTATTTTTTTTTGTTTGATCAAACATTTTCGCCTAATGAGGCATCTTCAGGAGCAAAATGGTTACTGAAGATGCCTCATTAGGCAAAAGTGTTGGAGCAAGCAAAAAAATAAAATAAATTAAAAAGTGAATTAAAACTCTGCTTTTATCCAATTTAATTTTTAAATAATTAAAAATGGACTTTCACTGTGTAAACAGATTTACTCTTAAAAATATATCAGATCAGAATGTTTGTCTTCATGGACCATTACTCCCTGACTACTATCTAAGAACCTACATCATGAACGAGGTGCAGATATTTCGTATCCCCGGTGTTTGTTTGGCTTATCTACCATTCAAAGATGACCTTTCAATTAAGTTGTCTTAAGAATCACATTCTACACAATTTGAACCAAGAAAAATCGTTAAACACAATGCTGTGAGAGTTGTTTTAAATATTTTTTAAATCAACTTCCAGTTTTCATAAGACAAATTGATCCAATTACACACAAGCATTGCTCATGTGAAATCCCCTCTGTTGGACATAAGACAAACAAGCACTAGGGTTCGATTTATTGAGAGAAGAAAAATGAAAGATTGCGACGAGAAAAAAATATTGGTAATGTATGGAAAGTACCATAAAGGCAAGTACCTTGTGTTTACAAAAACACAAAACAGATGATGTAAGTACCTATATGACTATTATAATTTCCAAAAAATATCTTAGCTAGATCTCATATTCATTCCATACGTATGCTACGCACATACAGTGTAACTTCTTGCCGTGTTTTCCCCCGAAGGGTTTCGCATGTGGCGAGTGAAACCTATTTATTATTACAGCTAAGGGGGCCAACCTTACGCTAACCACTTCAGCTGAAGTGGGGGTTTCCCAGCTCCCGAGAGGGATATTCCTAATATCTTTAATTCCTATTTTTTTTTTTTTAAACTAAAATTTCTTGTTGCTTGAAAAATAACTGTGACTCTTCCACTAAAGGTGAATAGAGTATTTTTACATTAAAATATTTTTGTTTTCTTCTTCTTTACCGTAAGTTCCACACGGCACATGTGATCCCTTTGGAGAAAACACGGTAAGAAAGTGCATTATATATGCAGCTTTGTTGCGTTCAAAACGTGGTAGTGAAATGCTTTGGCAGACCATTTTATCAAAATAATAGAAATATTTTTAAGTAAAGAAACCCTTTTTAAAGTGATGACGGAAGTCATTCCAAGAACGATTTTAGGATAAATATAATACTAAATCCCTTATAGCTCATATCAAGAAAGTGGTATTACACTGATATTTCTTTATGCTCTTAAAATACATTATTTTAGCTTATTTTATATTCAAAATGTATTTAGGTGTGCAATCGTTTCTTTCCACAAATCCAAAAGTTCTTATCAATTATTTTTTACTCTTTTCTTTCAAATCCTTACATCGAGTAACATCTGTAAAAGATTTTTTTAAGAAACCAATTCAAATGTATGGTTCATTTAAGTCGCCCGTTGAGCCCACGCTTTGACAAACTAATGATGCATTTTTATTAAGACCTGTCAATCCAAGATGGCCGCAAGTGAACAGCTGATTAGTCTTCATACATATATTACCAAATTCGGTAGGTAAGAATGACCGTGGTGATGAAACTTTAAGGCCAGGCATCATTAGTTTGTCAAAGCGTGGGCTCAACTGACGACTAAAATGTCTAAGAATAGCCCCGTTTGATCCAAGTTTCAAAGATAATTTTAAATTCATCTTATATGCTTGCCCACAAAGAGACACGTGTAATTTTGCGGTTAGAAATGCTGCATGTGTACTCACAATTGAAATACAAAAACCTCAAATGAACATACAACATGCAAATTTGCCGACCTTCCCTGTAACAGGGGTGACATAGACAGGAGTGAATCATTTATTACAGGATGGGTGGTCAGCGTCATACCAACCTATAAGTCGAGGAATACAAACAATAAATAAAAATTCATTCTTAAAGAACCCTAAAAAAAATGTATACACTTAAATGCTCCTATATTTGTATACTTTTATGAATACTCGTATGTATTCAGTTTTTAATACAAAAGAATATCAATCCACAAGTATTCATCAACATCGTCTCTCAGAAACTTTTACCTTTCAAAGAAAGAGTTCTATGAGCATGACTCAGTAATCGGTTTGCTAATTCTATAGCACATTCAGGTGGCTCTCTGGCTTTCTCATAATTCGTAGAAATCATAAAAGTACATTCCCATATTTTAATTTCATTTTTGTGGTCTGATGTTCTAGGAATCCATTTTGATAATATTATGTACATTGAAAAAACCTGCTAGATTAAAAAAATATTTGTCGGCAGAGACCAGCCATCTAAAATCAAAGTTGCAATGATGTATCACTTTGATGATTCATAATTATTGTATGATCACAAGCAGGCACGAATAAGTTTGCTCTTGCACATGCCGCATGTGGAATCACAACATAAAAAACCCAAACCTCAAATGAACATGACCTGCAACTCTTGGCGACCTTCCCTGAGACAGGGGTGACATTAGCAAAGTGAACCATTTTTTTTACGTATGACTGGTCAGCCACATTCACCAAATAAAAAAATTAACTTATTGGTAAAATCAAAAGCACATTGAGGATTCTACTATTTTTGCAAAAAATAGCATAAAATAATTTCTACTAGGCTAGGTTTACCAATAAAAATAAATTTAAATATAAATTTATTTCCCCGTATTTTTAGCCGCATGTAAACCACAAATCTCAAATGGACATACACTCTTGCCGTCCTTCCCTGAAACAAGGGTGACATTGGCAAAGTGAACCATTTTTTACAGCATGGGTGGTCAGTCGCATACACATGCAGCATTTGTAAATGGGAATTCACTCACGTGTCTGTTTGTGGCCATGAACTAAATATGGGTTTTAAATGTCGATATATATATTTGCAACTTAGATTATCGTAAAGGGCTGAGATGCATACGTCATCATCATACAATACATACAAAGTATTACGTGTATACGTATAAAATAATATTATAGTCACCTGTAATGTATGTAGATTTTAGTACACTATGACGTCATATTTGTAACGGAGTTTAATAAATACCTCTCATGTTTTCTGCTTTCCCATTTACCAAGTATTAAACTCTACGAATAAACTAAACCATATCGTTTTTACTTAAAAACCCATCGAAAATACGACCGGTCTGTGGTCTAGTGGTTAAGGCCACGGACTCGTATTCCGAAGGTCGTGAGCTCGTGAGTAATTTTTGGAATATACTCTTCATTGGGTTGAAAAACTCATTTACCTGTTAAAAAAATAACCGATCACCAAAGGTTCATCCAGCCCTACAGCAAGTGGGACTTGCTTGAGAATCGGCGCTTTTAAGCGACGCTCAAGCTCGCAGAGGGCTCTTGAGGGGTGATTCACATGAAAACAGCGCTCATCAAATAATGAAAAAAAAACACTGCTAATAGGCGTTAACTCAGTATTGAAAAATGTGAATTCTCCAGGCCTGGAAAGAAAAGGTTTTTGGAAAGGTCAAAGGAACATAAACGGCAAAGCCATGGCTCAACCGCAGCCGACAGAGAATTTTCCATACAACAAAATCTATGATCCATAGATCAGCTATGGACCAAATGTTTTGTGAATAGTACCTACTGTAAGTATTTTTCTTGGGGAAAAAATCATAACTTTTGTCATCATAAAGCACATCAAGATTATATCGACGGTTAATAAGCGACGTTTTGGTCAAAAATGAGTTATGAATGCTATAAAACTCGTACTTAAAGCTTTTTCTAATGCGATAACTCCCATAGCTGTTGCTTGTGCCCAAGCTAACAACTGCGTTTTTGAAGTATGGTTTTCTCCCTCTCCTTAGATTTCAAAGAAAACTCCTTGGATTTCAGAGACTCTAGGGGTGTATGACACTTGTTGCAGTGCCGCAGATGTGTTGGTGATGTGGCAGTTAATGTCCTGATCCTTTGTAGCAGGGATGTTAGCTGCTAAGTGTTGTGTTGTGTGTTGGTTTGGCTTTGTTTTGAGACGTGTTGCCTTCAAGCTTTATTTCAATAAAAGCACCAGCAAAGATTCTCAACCTTCACAAGAAATGAGGACCCGTTCATTCGGGAGCAGGACAGCACCCTAAAATATAAAACCTAAATCTACAAAGGTATATATCATTTAAGATTCATATTAAACGCATTCCCACAAGTAGACATGTATAATTTCACGCTAACACATGCCGCATGTGGACCTAGGTACAATTTAAAAACCCAATCCCAAATGAACATAAGCCCTGCAATTTAAGTGGTTGGCACTCTAACTTTTAAAAATAAATCGGTTACTTTGGCTTAGGGGTCGACGCCTTAAGATGTTGCACTATATGTCTATAATCTATAATCTAAGTTGCAAGGATATATTCATTCAAAGTTCTAAGATGTATGCCCACAAACAAACACGTGTAGTTCGCGCTTCCAAATGTGAATATTAAATACATGCCCACAAACAAACGCGTGTTACAGATTCTGCATGTGTGCTTTCAAATTAAAATCCAAACCTGAAAAGAACATAAACCCGACCTGCTCTGAAACAGGGATGGCATTGGAAAAGTGAACTATTTTTTAAAGTTCAGGTGGTCAGGCTTTCAGCAACCTATAAGTCAAGGAATTGGCAATTAGAATTCATTCAATAAAAGCATGACAGTTCGCTCCTCCAGTTCTTGTTTATCGTATACGCCAATCTTGTCAAATGTGACTTTTTCATGCAGTTGTCTTATGAATCAAATTCTACACAATCTGAGCTAAGAAAAACCGTAAAACTCGATAATGTGAGAGTTCTTTTAAATATTTTTAAAATAAATTTCTTGTTTTCAAAAGACACATTGTTCCAGTACACATGCAAACATTGCTCATGTAAAATTTTCTCAATGGCGTATACGATAAACAAGAACTAAGGCAGCGAGTTGTCAACGCATCTATGTAGGTACTTTGACATAATTATAATGTACAAGTGTAAAGTATTTTTAAAGCTTGCATCTCTTTCCACCATTCCGCGAAATGGGAATGACGTCGGCTGAAATTCACAGTGCGCGTAATAAAAATGAATGAATGATATTATTTCAAATAAATAAGCACAGATAGACAGAGAGGGGGGTGAGACACGCTCCTTCCGTCTCGCTCGCTTTCTCCACTGCGATTGCGCACAACTGTCCGTAGTACTATTACAATATAGTATGGGTGTTTGCACGCCGGCCGTGTTAATTTTACCTCTGCCAAACATCTGCGCTCCTGTTACCGATACATGAATATTCTCCATACCAAACTTCATTTCAAACTTGCCGCATTTTCAGTTCTGGTGAGTGTTTTTTTCCGTCGATTGTGTGCAGTTCTTTACAATCATTAACGTGAAGAACTCGGCGCAAATTCCGAAGACAAAAAAACGCGACGTCATACAGTCGGTTTCCAGGGAAGAGGCAAACTTATATTTTCTTTGGCTTATAGGTTGGTATGAGGCTGACAATCTATACTGTAAAAAAAATGTTTCAATTTGGTAGATCATCTTTGGTAGCCATCGGTAGATTTTACCGTACCTTTTTTATAATAGCACAAAATAAAATAAGGTGATACCTGAACAGCTGATCAGTTGTTTCATATAAAATGGATCAGGTGTTGATACTCCCCCATGTTTTATTTCGTTATATCTTCAAATTTGATACGTTAAGATATATCGTAGGTCGTCGACAAGGGCGGATCAAGGATTGTTTTCTGGGAGGGATTATTTCTTTGACTTATAGGTTGGTTTGAGGCTGACCACCCATACTGTAAAAAATGGTTCACTTTGCCAATGTCACCCCTGTTTCAGGGAAGGTCGGCAAGAGTTGCAGGACTTATGTTAATTTGAGATTGTGTTTTTTATACTGTAGGTCCACATGCGGCATGTGTGAGCGCGAAATTATGCGTGTCTGCTTGTGGGAATGCATTTCACTCATGTTTTTTCTGTATTTTATTTTAACAACTCTGATAATTTGATTTGCCTATAAGTATGTACTGTGATGGAAACTACACAACCGTCTGGGGGGGGGGGGGGCATGTGCCCCTGTGCCCCCCCCCCCCCCCCCCTTAAATCCGCCCTTGGTCGTCGAGACTTCCACCGCAGGATAGAGATGTGTTAAGGTCTAAGATTAATAGTGGACGAGAATGGCCGATGAAGTTAGTAAATAAAGCAAAAAATAATTAGATCTTCATTTAAATTCTAAAAGAACTATCCAATTTCTGACGTACCTATGACACAAAAAATGAAAAGGTTCATCTTGGCAATTCTCACATCAAAAGCAGATACATTGGATCGAATTGAATACAGAATATGCCGCCTCCGCTGCAGTAGGTAGGTACGTGAGTGCATGGTGACAGGATAGAACGGCATAGTGACAAAACAACACATTGCAAAACGAGGCATGATAGAATAATACATGTCAGAGCATTAAAATGACAGGACATCTAAAAAATCTAATCTAAATCTAAGCTGCATAGATATTTTAGATTAATATTAAATGCACTCCCACAAGCAGACATGTATAAGTTCGCACTAACACATGCCGCATGTGGACCTACGATATAAAAATCTCAAATGAACATAAGTCCTGCAACTCTTGCCGACCTTCCCTGAAACAGGGGTGACATTGGTAAAGTGAACCATCACATGCCGAAAAATCATCATGACAAAAATCACAGGAAAGTACCAACATTGCAATCATAAAACATCACAAGACAAGATGTTTGTGATGTTTTGTCATGTGAGGTTTTTTCATGTTCCGTTTATGTTATATTCTGTTTTAGGTATGTGATGTTATAATTTGTGATGTTTTGTCTTTGTACTTTTTGTCATAGGGATGTATTTTCTGTGTTGTTTTGTCATAGTGATGCTTTGTCATGTGATGTACCGTCATAGTAATGTTCTGTTATATGTTGTTCTGTCATGTGTCGTTTTAACATGTGTTGTTAATAAAAATAAAAATAATATAAAGACGATTTATTTGGTGAGCGCTATTTTTGTGTGAATGACACCTCACGAGCCCTCTGTAAGCTTGGTCGTCGCTGTAGAAAGCGCCAATTCTCAAGCAAGGCTCTCGACTCTGAAGAATGAAGATTCAAGACGTTTCTGTAAGGCTGGATGGACCTTAAGTAACCGGTCTTTGGTATAGGCAAATTTTTCAACCCAGCGAAGAGCATATTTGAAAAATGGTATTTTTTTGTGCGCCACCGTGATTCGAACCCACAACCTTCCATTTAAGAGTCTGAAGTGTTAGCCGCTAGACTACGGACCGGTTTATCATGTGTCGTTATTTCATGAATCGTTTTGTCACTGTGTCGTTCTATTATGCAACCGACTGCACATACATAGTAGGAGTCTATAAAACTTCTGCAACTAAGTTATTGCAAAAAAAAGTGCAACATAATTTGGCCGTCTCGCGTCTGGACTGGTCGATGACTCTCAGCTGAGACAGCATAAAGCTCAGTTGTATGAAAACTAAATCAATCACTTGTTGTGCTATTGTATCTTTCATACATTTTAGATTTACGCGATCCATGTGACTTTGTGTAATTTTTTTGTACTCGGGGTACTAGTCTCTGGCCAAATAACAGGGAGGTCACTACTTGGATTAGTCGACCGAGAAATAATAAAATTAAAAAAATTGTATACGCAGTGGCGGATAAGAAAACAAAACAATGTTTACTCTATCTTCTATAATCTTAGTTAATAATATTTAAGATTCAAGTTAAATGCATGCCGACAAGCAGACACAAATAAGTTCGCACTTACATATGCCGCATGTGTAAAAACAAAATAAAAACCTAAATGTCAAATGATGCCGAAAGGAGTAAAGAATGTACGGTAAAAATGAAGCATTTGAGAAGCATGACAGGAAAAACAGAATTGGTAAAGAAAGAATGTAATTTGAAAGAGGATGTGAAAGTTAAGGTACAAAAGAATGTGATGAGATGGCTTGGGCATGTGGAAAGAATGAATGATGATAGACTGACAAAGTTTATATACAAAGAAAGTGTGAAATGAAACAGAGGGAAGGGACGACCGAGAAAAGTATGGAGTGATCAGATTGAGGAGATTTTGAAAGAATGGGATATACAAAGTGAGCGTAAAAGAAGAAAAAGCTTGAAAAAGGTGATGGATTTGAATGAATTAAAAGAGGTATGTCAGGATAGGAAAAAATGGAGGCAACTCTGTCGAGGTTCTAGCCACCCCTAGCGGAATGGCGACAGAGTTACAGTTACAGTAACATAAGCCCTGCAACTTTTGCCGCACTTTCTTGAACCATTTTACTTTTTGGGTGATCAGCCTCTTACCAACGTATAAAACCAGGAACTAATATTATAATAAACATTGAACCACATTAAAACAGACAGGAGGTCGGCAGAAAGGATTTCTCGTTTTTTTTTCTTCTCATTTTCGGTTTTTTCTAAATACCGGCAAGGCTTACTTAGCCTTCACAGGAAATGAGAAACAACACCCTTGGTAGATGAGAAACCCTCAATCAAAGTAACGTGGTTTGAATAAGGCCGATCACCTTACGTGTGAAAATAAATAAAGCTTTACTTGCAATATCCGACCTCTTCAGGGGCAATGCGGTAAGAAGTAGCACCATATGTGCAAATTAGTTAAACGTTGTCCTCACTTGATTTCGTTAATTTTTGGATTACAATCTAAATCTAATCTAAATCTAAGTTGCAAAAGTATGTATCATTTGAGATTCATATTAAATGCATTCCCATAAGCAGACACGCATAATTTCGCGCTCACACACGCCGCATATTTGGACCTACAATATAAAAAACCCAATCTCAAATGAACATAAGCCCTGCAACTCTTGCCGACCTTCCCTGAAACAGGGGTGACAAGAAAACAAAATATGGAATTACAGATTTATGTGTAAAATAAGGGAATAAAACTTTATGGGGAGATTCTTGAAAAGAAATCATAAAATATATTGGTGCAGTTAATCTTGTTTGCAATTCCTCGTATTTAGATTTTATTTTGAAACATCCCTGTTATAAATCTTCGTCTTTATTCTGTACATTTTGTTTACAACTGCATACGAAGTATGTAAAGTAATCTTTACAAGAAGAAACTGGGAATAACAGTGAATCCAAGGCAAAAATAATGTCTGAGAAAGATTGGAAGGAAGATGTAGGTAAATACGAGTGATGTTGTGGATATACGTATCTGTAACTTAAACCGATATAAAAGTTTCGGATATTGTTAAATAATCTAATGAAAAATAATTTTACACAAACCCTAGAAAATCTAAAAATAATTGTATCATATTGTTTTATTTTGATTTTGTTTTTGCATTTTTAAGTGAATAGGTATAATTATCACTCTTATGACTTCGTGTGGACGTGAGTCTAGGCACGCTGATTGGTGTGTCGAACACTCTGGTATGGTTTGGAACAATAAAAACGCAAACGCAACTAAGCTACACATATAGTGTAACTTCTTGCCTGCGTTTCCCCGAAGGGGTCGCATGTGGCGCTTCGGGATATATTTATTTTTACAGTTAAGGGGGCCGGCCTCACTCCAACCACTTTTAGTTGAAGTGGGGGTTTCCCAGCTCCCGGTAGGGCTGGTTCTCATTTCTTGTGAAGGCTGAGTAAACCTTTGAGATCGAACCCTTGATCTCGGCATGGAAAGCAGCATTCTACCAATTGAGCTATCGACCTTTTTTACGAGCTTGATCGTCGTCGCTACAAAGCGCCAATTCTCAAGCAAGACCCAGTTGCTGTAAGGCTGGATGGACCTTTTGTGACCGATCATTGGTAAAGGTTTTATGAATTTTTCAACCCAGCGGAGAGCAAATTGGAAAATATAAATGGTATATGTTTTGTGCTCCGCCGGGAATCGAACCCACAGCCTTCCCATTCAGAGTCCGCAGTGTTACCACTGAGCTACGGACCGGTCGTTTCAACAATCTATAATCTATAATCTAAGTTGCAAGGATATATTCATTTAAAGCTCTCAGATGTATGCCCACAAACCAACAAGTGTAGTTCGCGCTTACAAATGCTGAATGTGTACTTACAAATAAAATCCAAACCTCAAATGAACATAAGCCCCACAACTTTTGCCGACCTTCCCTGAAACAGGGGTGACATTGGCAAAGTGAACCATTTTTTACAGTATGGGTGGTCAGCCTCATACCAACCTCAGCCTCATACCAACCAACAACAATGCTCTAGTATAATCCATTATGGAAGTATCTACCATGTTCTCGAACGTGTGAATACGAGCAAAGATTCTGCGGGGAGATAGAGTTGTTTTGAACGTGAAGACCTGTAAGCAGAGAGTGAAGAGTGAACAGTACATTGTAACCTATATCGTGAAAAATAAATATTGTGAAGTCAATTTCAATCGCCCTTTTATTAAAAGAACCCCAATTCAAATCATAACACTATCGGGGCTATTCTTAGACATTTTAGTCGTCGGTTGAGCCCACTCTCTGACAAACTAATGGTGCCTGTGCTGGAAGTTCCATCAGCACGGTCATTCTTACCTACCGAATTTTGTAATATTTGTATGAAAACAAATCAGCTGTTAACTTGCGGCCGTCTTAGATTGACAAGTCTTCATACAAATGCATTATTAGTTGTTCAAAGCGTGGGCTCAACCTACGACTAAAATGTCTAAAAATAGCCCCGTATGTTCTTATTTGTAGGTATTAATTACACTTCAAAAATCCCTTTAAAATTAAACTATCCAAAATTAGTGGATATCTGAAATAATTCCAGATTCGTATCCTTACCCGAAACCGCAATAATATTATTCCAATATCCGTATTCATATCCGAAACTTTATTTCCATAACATCTCTAGTACATAACAATGAATTTCGTAAAATAGAGATTGTCGGTAGGTTCAAGAAAACACCGTACTCTACCTGTAAATGCAACTAATAATCTAACTTAATCTAATCTAAGTTGCAAAATATAAGTGGCATTAGAGATTCACATTATATGCATTTTCACAAAACAGACACGTATTAGTTCGCGCTTATACATGCCACATGTGGTCCTACAATATAAAAATCTGAATCTCAAATGAACATACACCCTGCAACTCCTGCCGACCTTGCCTGAAACAGGGGTGACATTGGCAAAGTGAAGCATTTTCTACAGCATTTTCAGCCGCATACCAACCTATAAGTCGCAAAAAATATATAAAAAGGCAACTAATCTGTAATTTTGTCGCCGAAGCGGTGGCATGTCGCGTGAAGAACCTATTTATTTTCTCTGTTGATAGTGTTGGCTTTACGTCAACCACTGGATCGGACTTAAGGCTGGTTCGGACAAGGCGAGTAATTTAGTCAAGTAACGAGTAATTTAGTGGCTAAACGTGTGCGAACCCCAACAATTTAGTCCAGTAGTTAAGTCAATGGTTTAGTCAAGCCGATCCATTTCATTCTATTTTTTCGGGCAAGTAGCGGCCCCGCCCACCGTCCGTGGGCGAGTGTTGCCGAGAAGCCACGGAAAAGTCCGAGTCCGAAGAGCCACGGAAAAGCCCGAGTCCGAGTTGAGTTTATTAGCGGCCGCGCCATTGGCCGCTCACTCTTGGCGGGGAAACGGAAATGCAAGAATGGCGGCAATTTAAATTGGCTGCAGTTTGAAAAGATAATGTAATAAGAATATTTAAAGATAAAGTGCTGTTTAAAAATATTTAAGTACTTAAGAACTTCTTATATTTGCGAGCCCGATGTTCCGCTCCCTAAACTTAGCGACCTGTCAGTGAGGTTATGTCATGTTTAAACTGTAAATAAGTGGATATGCACACCGATATCCTTGGTTTTTTAGAAACTCTTGAGAATATAGAAGTTGCTAGGACTTATCTACGTCCAAAAAGTTTTGAGAAAGGTAATTTTTTTTCGATAAGAATAGTATGACATCGATTTTTGGTGCAGATATCAGCTGTCAAAAATACAATCATGTAGCTCCTTGCTGGATGAAATTGTAGTAATTTTTAAGTTTTCGGACAATAGAGCTGTACAAATATAGTTGTGGGAAAGATGTTGTGGAAATAACTATTATCGTCCATGAATTTATTACGTATTTAAAAACATCGATCTTGTACATTGATCGATGTTTATAGGTAGGTACCTACCATAAATTTGTCATATCACAGGCCTTATGATATCCTTCAGATGGATTGTTACTTATTGTTTTGTACAGAAACAATTCAGTGACACACGGGGATAACTGATTAGAGGCATTACAATTTTATGCCACTGTAAGCCATCAGCTGGTATCTGTGACAGACGTGAGAGGCGTATGTAGCAGGATTGAACAAGTTTCTCGCGGTCAGCCTCTGAAAAGTTGAACCATGTTTCTTCTTTAACTTGATAATTGATTGGTGACCGCCGTGTATTTGAAATGCCGATTTTACATGTCGAATATTGATGTTAATTGTCAACAACGAAAAATGCAACAGAGAAATGCATCTGAATGCAGCTGCAGACTACGAGCCGTATTATAGGGTGTGCATACAAAATATACTTTGTACACATCATTGAAAAGATAAAAATTCAATTAAAAAATAATGTTTGCAGCGTAAATGGTAGATATTATTATAAACATCAAATAGTCATGTGTTGTTTTTATTTAAAATGTGTATATTATTATTTTATAAACCATAAAATACATTTCGAATTTACAAAAGTCGAGTTTCGAAGTTGTTTGCTAAACAGGCTCCTAGCTAGGTGTCCGGGCATAAATCAGTTAATATTACCAAACCATAGCCAATTTAAAGGGCTTTATAATAACATGATTTTAATACTCAATTAATATTTTCAAACTGCAGCCAATTCAAATTTTCCGCCATTATAGAAAGGGCTTTCTGCAGCCAACTTCGCACTTGTGTACTGTACTGGACCGTAATGCGAACGCTTCACGGGCGAGTAGCGCCCCGCCCACCACTAAATTACTCGGTACTTGACTAAATCAGTGGCCTTGTGCGAACTAGCCTTTAGATTCAAAGACATTCATGCATAAAAAACGAATAGCCTCAGAAAAAAATACGATTTAATTTGTTCACTGCGACCAAACGTCACTCTTGTATTGTACTTCTATTCTTAGGAACCAATAACAAAATGTTTATTTGCCTTTCCCTTAGCAACCCGTTTATTTTAAACTTCACTTATTCATTGGATTGGATGAATCAAAATCCAGAGTTAAACCAGCTTATTGGTTTGGAAAAACGGACTAAAAACTGTAAACTGTAAACTGTAACTCTGTCGCCATTCCGCTAGGGGTGGCCAGAGCCTCTGCAGAGTTGCCTCCATTTTTTCCTGTCCTTACATACCTCTTTCAATTCATTCATATCCATCACGTTTTTCATGCATTTTCTTCTTTTACGCTCACTTTGTATATCCCATTCTTTCACAATCTCCTCAATCTGATCACTCCATACTTTTCTCGGTCGTCCCTTTCCTCTTTTTCCTTTCACACATTCTCTGTATACATACTTTGTCAGTCTATCATCATTCATTCTTTCCACATGCCCAAACCATCTCATCACATTCTTTTGTACCTTAAGTTTCACATCCTCTTTCAAATTACATTCTTTTTTTACCCATTCATTCCTGATTCCTGAAAACTGATTGGAATATTTAAACCTTTTCATGAATAAGGTGGTAAGAGTGCTTGGTGAGAATAGGAGAAAAATACTAAAATGAAACGAGTCAATTTTGACTATTTCAGAAGGTGGTGGTAGTTTTTGTAATCTCTCATCCCATGGGAAGGTGCACGCAGTTAGTTTGGTACAAACGAACACCTTGTTGCACGTCATATTATAGTTGCGAGGAGTAACACAATCATTATATTATAGTTAGGGGAGACTGGGGGGTGTGAGTCACTTATATACCTGATTTTACAGACAAATCTTGAATTTTTAATGGTAAATTGTGAAATTTTTAAAGACAAAAACACACACAGCACGATTTCACAGCTTTATACAGGAAACTTGAATGTTTTATTTGATTTTTGACTAATGAATAATACTTAAAATTGTGTTAAAAATAAAATTATTTTTTCTTACACGTAGTTTAATTTTCACAATAATATTTTATTTCGAGCACTTTCGACCGTCAATACTCAGGTCATTATCAAATTTTCACTTTGTGAATACAGTAACCCTACAAATCTACAAATTGTGCTTTAAATTTGCTAAGAGTCTCTTAAAATGTAATATTTGATTGTGAATTTGGGCATATTTTTTTTTTTTCTGGGAATGCTTTTACTTTAAAAATTATGTTTTTTTTTTTATATCAACGGATATTCAATTTATTTTAAGTGAAGAAAAATTTAAGTTTTATTGTAACCCTCCATTTCACAGGCAGCAGTTTTATTCTCGAGGCCCTGGGTTAGTGTCCACCTTTCTATGAAAAAGAGGGTTCCATGATAAAACATCATGGGTGACTTTACATCACATGACAGAGCATCACATGACAAAATATCACATGACATTACATCACAATGACAATACATCACAGGAAAATACTTCACAAACGTAAAATATCACAATACAAAACATTTCATGACAAAACAACACATACCTAAAACAGAACATACCATAAATGGTACTTACATGAAAACATGACATACCATGAAAAATGACAAAATATCACAAAACGCAAAACAGAAATACCAAAAAACGGCAAAAAGTTCCATTTCCACATCATAACCATTTATTAAAAAATGCATAATATGCCGCTGCAAAATTCATTAATCAATAAATGTTTGTGATATGATTTTTCATGAGCCGTTAATGCTGTGTTCTTTTTTAATGTAAGTTTTTGTCATTATGATGTTTTGTCATTTAATGTAATGTCATGTGATAGAGACAATTGGAAAGATGCTGTAACTCACTATTCCCAAACGCAACTCCTATTTCAAGCGTACTACTAGCTAGGTCTTTGTCACTGTATCCTGCCGCCGTTCCACTAGGGGTGGCCGGTACCTCCGCAGATGCGCCTCCACTTTTTTCTGTCCTTACAAACCACTTTCATTTCCTCAATATTCATCACCTTTTTCATACATACTCTTCTCTTATTCTCACTCTGCAGATTCCATTATTTCGCAATCTCACCTATTTGGTCTGGTAGTGTGTTTAATTTTCTGTGATGACCTCTGTGACAACCAACATATTTTGAGACAAGCAGACCCCCGTCTCCCCGGCGAGGAGTAACACAATCATTATAATATTATAGGTGAGACGCATCCTGCGGCGTTGCCAGTTAGATTTTGTTGTCGACCAGTGTGCCATGCGACTAGCGGAGTCTGGCGGTGACCATGTGGCCGCACAGAATCTGAAAGCTTAAAAAAGCATCACGTGCCATCTTTTGAGTACCTACCATAATCTGTCATCTGTAATCAAAGTTGCAAATATATCGCACGCTTAATAATAAAGAGAAATAACTCGAAAATTGTGAAAATCGAGATTTTGTAATAAAACGCAAGAACAATGCGAGAAGAATAGGTAGAATGCGACAGCCGTTCAATTTGGACGAATATGACCGAGATAAAACATCGGCCGCCTTTTTCATCCCATACAAGTTGTACTGGTTGTCTGAACTTAAAACGTGATTTCCCAACATTTTTGTTTTTTGAGTTATTGCTCTTTATTTTTAAACGTGCGATATGTTAACATTTCGTATCAAAAGCATGCCCACCAACAGACACGTGTAAGTTCGCGCTTAAAAATGCTGCACGTGTAAGTACTTAAAAAGTTAAATTCAAAAAGATGATGAGTTGATGATTTCTTCATAGCACCGTTTCGTGATGTAATCACTCCAAGGGCGCTGGTGCAAACAATGCCAGAAATTTGCTTGTCTTCAGTGCATTCCGGAACTTTCCATGGTCCTCTAGCTCTCTCACATGATGTGGCAGGTGGTTCCAAGCCAGAGGACCAGCAACTGCAAATGCACGCTCTCCATTGTGTTAACTCTTCTCATAGGTTCTTCAATCCTTGATTTGACTCCAGTTTCAGCCGAGCGCAGTGTTAGGCTTTTTTGCCGAGGGTGACTGGTTTGATCAAATCAGCGAGATATTTGGGTGTATTTTCAAATTAAGCTTTGTGGACCATCGTGCACACTTTGAACATAAGCCCTGCAACTTTTGCCGACCTTCCTTGAATCAGGGGTAACATTATTAATAATAATTTTAGGATGACTTATTTGGTGAGCGCTGTTTTTGTGTGGATCACACCTCAAGAGCCCTCTTCGTCGCTATAGGAAACGCCAATTCTCACATAAGACTCAATTTCTGTAAGCCTAGATGTACCTTTGGTGAACGGTCTTTGGCAAAGGTACATAATCTTTTCAACCCGGCTAAGAACATAATATTTGAAAATATAAATGGTATATACCTATTCGGAAGAGTACTCGCATTCCATTCCGATAGCACGGATTCGAATCCCAACGAGGTTGTCGCAGTCTTCCAATTTTCTTCTCTCAACTAATATTTGCACCTCGTTCATGATGTAGGCAGTAGGCACTTACTCGTTACGAGAAAACACTACGAATAGTTGTGCTATATGTGTAGCTTGCTAGCTAAAGAGGACTTTGGAGCAAGCACAGAGTCTATCTACCTCAAGTAGAACTGCAAGAAAGCTACAGCCACCATGATCAAGTGACAGTGCTCTTACCTCTGTCAGTACACAATGCAGAAAAAGAAGCACAGCGTTCGGAGACCGCCCTTTCGCCGTTGCGGGACCGTCCACTTGGAACCAGCTGCCCCCAGAAGTGCGCGCCAATCGAGAGCTAATGAAGACCCATTTCTTCACCACCGCGTCAAGCCTGAAAGCGCCCTTGCAGTGACAGTAGTCACGAAACGGCGCTCTACAAATCGACTGCTCCAAGCAAGAAGGAAGTAACTCCAAAATTTACGTTTTTGACTTATTTCCATGTCTGAAGGTAACAAATCATTATCTTCATTCCAAGATGACAGCCGTGTCTCAATCTCTTTTAAATTCGTTAATAAATTAATGTAAAGAAATAGTTTATGCATTGTACTCCATGGAATAAATAACACTCAATCAGTGCGATTCATTAGATTCTGGTTATTCCGGAGCAATGTTCGAAATTGTTAGCTCGGACTTAGTGACGCTAGTCCGCGCTAGTCCGAAACAGGAAAATCGTTATTCATTAGCCAAAATTTGATCCGTGCTACTTGATCTACTTCCGGTTCGACTTTAAGTCGTGTTTGCTGTTAAGAAAAATTAAAAACCCTACTTTGTAGTAGGTATTTTGGGGGATTTCTATTTTTTTGTGTGCTTTGTCTATGAACACTGCTGCGTTATCAAACATTGGAGTGTCAACTGTCAAACAAACGGCACCATGTCCTGATGGCAGACATGACCATTAATTCCACAGGAACCTTGCCCCCACGGTTGTCTCCAACCAATAACGGCCTCAACAATTCAATGATATATCGTGCCGTGGCTTTCGTAAAACGATATTTTGTTTTGAATAGCTCGTCATCGTAGATTTGGAAAACATCGACGCGTTTTTTATAAACTTTTGGTTTTTTCCTGCTATCACACGCACGCATTGACTCAAAACTGATAATATTTTCAATTAAATCTTCATCGGAACTGTCAGTAGAACTATACAGAGACGCCATTTTAGTTTGTGTGTGACGATTTAGTCCGAAAAACTGACGTTATACCTGCTATCTGGCAGGAGTAACTTTTAGATCGAGAATAACTCTTAGCTCGGCGTAAATTTTTCTAATGAATAGACTTTTTAGTGAAATCGAACTAACATGAAATTTTACTCTCAAATTTGGGACTATCTTTTCTAATGAATAACACTGAATTGGCTTTCCTGCAAAACTAACTTTTTTGACTTAGTGCTGTCTTCCTTGGAGCAGTCGAAATCAGCATCATCATCATCATCATCAATATTACATTTAAGTGGGTGATTAAACATGTATGCATTCGTAATGTTTGTGAGGTCGGTGTGCATTAGAATACTGGTCACACTAGTCGGGACGAGCGCATTCGAAAAATGAGCATCCAGGCTGTATCAAAAAAATACGAGATGAAAAAAAGCAGCGCTGGAATGATTGCACTGCGTTGCAGCTAGTGGGCGGGAGGCGGGCAGAGACAGGGTTGCGCATGGCAAAGGGTGCAGCAAAATTGTAGAAACACGTTTTACAAATCGCCATATTAAATGTTAAACTAATATGTTAAAAATACATAATATTAGGATGATTTATTTGATGAGCGCTGTTTTTGTGTGTATCACACCTCAAGAGCCCTCTGCGAACTTGGTCGTCGCTGTAGAAAGCGCCTATTCTCAAGCAAGACACAGTTGTTGTAAGGTTGGATGGACCTTTCAGTGACCGGTCTTTGGTAAAGGTTTATGAAGTTTTCAACCCAGCGAAGAGCACATTTGAAAATATAAATGGTATATTTTTTGTGCTCCGCCGGGATTCGAATCCACAACCTTCCATTTACGAGTCCAAAGTGTTGCCACTGGATTACCGATTCACTGATTTGTGAAATCCTGGATTAAACCTTTTATTATGTGTAACATCTTAAAGTAAGTGAACTAATTATTCAGAAGTGCTCAATACAAACTTCAAAAATACAGGATTTTCACACATTGTTTGTGTTTTCTTTCGTAGGAAATAGGAAAAAGGTGCATTCATCTCAAAACCTCATGCTATTTTCATAATTCACTTATTCAGTTTTACCTTTAAAGTATCGAAATATTATAATACACGCAGGCTTTATTAAATAACTTGTGAAGGCTGAGTTAATCTTGCCGTTATTTTATTTTGGATTTTGAAATAAACACCGAAACGGTAAATCATTTCAGACACCCTAGGTGGGATTTGAGCCCGAGTTCTCGGCATGGAATGCAAGCACTCTGCCATCGACCAGACATTTTAGATTTATTTAATTTGATTCTATCAATTATAGCAATTGTTCAGCACTTATTTGTTTTTGTTTTTCTTTTAATTTTCTTGTGAGCTTATGCTTTGTATGTGCTGTTGTGTTTGTTTAAATAAAAATAATGAAATAAAAATGAGAAAGAATACAAAAATAAATGCTTTTGTCTCGTTCTTATTTACTGATTTCGAGCAAGGACCATGTTCTTGCTCTGTTGATCCTTGCATGTGGCAACCCTGTCCATCTGCAGGTTGCCGATCTCCGCTCATCGTGGCTCAGTGCGGGGGGGGGGGGGGGGGTTGATGGGGGGAGAGGCGGGGCAGTGTGAGGGTGTGCAGGCGAGTCCGTGACCTTGGCAACGCGGGACCTAGTCTCGGCCCGAGCGACCCACTGCCGAGGCCGGAGACGCCCGAAAAAACACGAGTGCATCATCCCCAATCAGGGAAACAAAACAAAGCCGATGCGTGCCTTTTTTTACTTTTTTTGTTCTCAAAATGTAATCAAATCTAAATTATTAAAAATTTCTGTAAACTATTAGAAAAAAAAACATGTAACGATAGGAAGTTGCGTGCGTTAATGGTGAAATTATATTTGAATTCATTTTTTTTAAAAGAAGTAAATTTAATAGAAATTAAAACTTTCTGCATCTTTTTTAAAACGTTTCATTACGTGATAATCTATAATCTATAATCTAAGTTGCAAGGATATATTCATTCAAAGCTCTCAGATGTATGCCCACAAACAAACACGTGTAGTTCGCGCTTACAAATGCTGATTGTGTACCTACAAATAAAATCCAAACCTCAAATGAACATAAGCCCTGCAACTCTTGCCGACCTTCCCTGAAGCAGGGGTGACATTGGCAAAGTGAACCATTTTTTACAGTATGGGTGGTCAGCCGCATACCAACCTATCAGTCAAGGAGTTTTAAATATACATATCATTTAAGATTTATATTAAATGCAAGCTAAATGTTAATTAAGTAAAATGTTAGTTAAGTGGTTTATATATTGATTTGTAAAATACACAAAAACAGCTTGAATTTTATGTTTTCTTCGCACAAGGAGAATCGATTGACGATCCCTGAGGATCCAGTATACATACCTATTCAATAATATCATCATGTAATTTCTCCTAGATGTTCGTAGGTTGTTTTGAAAGCTAAACACTCAACCTGCCTTCCCTAACATTATTATACTATACCTATTACAAGGTATACCTACCTTTTATCTTTACTCTGAACTCATAATATTATAGTCTATAATCTATAATCTAAGTTGCAAGGATATATTCATTTAAAGCTCTCAGATGTATGCCCACAAACCAACAAGTGTAGTTCGCGCTTACAAATGCTGAATGTGTACTTACAAATAAAATCCAAACCTCAAATGAACATAAGCCCCACAACTTTTGCCGACCTTCCCTGAAACAGGGGTGACATTGGCAAAGTGAACCATTTTTTACAGTATGGGTGGTCAGCCTCATACCAACCTATAAGTCAAGGAATATGAATAATAAATTACATTTAAATATAAAAATGAACAAAACCTTACAAAGAAATCTATACAAAAAAAGTCAAAAATTTCCTATGCAAAAAATGTAGCAAATGAATACACCAACATTAGAAATCAACAATGCAGATTAGCCGCCACTTCTTCCTGTCTTTGCATACTTCTTTCATTTCATCCAGAGTCATAACCTTTTTCATACAAGTCCTCCTTTTATTATGACTCTGGATATCCCATTCATTCGCTATTTAGTCACAACTATTATTATGAATAAAAAAATAATATAAATAAATCATTTTTAATTTTAAATAAAAATAACTGTTTTTTCTACAACACAGTTTTATTTTCACATTTTTGAGTAAAATTGTCTATTTGTGATTTTAAATTAATTATGTAAAAATATCAGGAGACTATCAGGAAACTCCGTGTAGCACAACGAAAGCACGAAAGAGCTATGCTACACATAAGACTGTCAGATCGGATACGAAATACCGAAATACGTAGAAGATCGGGAGTTACTGACATAGTCAAAAGAGTGGCAAAGCAGAAGTGGTCGTGGGCAGGGCATGTAGCCAGATTGAGCGAGCAAAGATGGACGAAAAGAGTGGTAGAATGGAGACCTCGTGAAGACAAAAGAACAAGAGGAAGACCTCTTACACGATGGTCAGATGATATCAAAAGAGTTGCTGGTGACTGGATGCAGAGAGCCCAGGACAGAGACGCCTGGAGAGATATGGGGGAGGCCTATGTCCAGCAGTGGATAAGAAGTGGCTGAATAAGTAAGTAAGTAAGTATGTAAAAATAAAACACACGTTTTGCTTCACGAGTTGATTTATTTCCTCGAGTGTTTTCGGTGTTAACACACCATTATGTGATTACACCAAACGCGCTCGAGGAAATAAAACAACTTGTAAAGAAAATCATTTTGATTTTTTTTTAATTATCCATTTCAAATAAATTTACACAATGTTAATTCACAAACACTATATGTAATTGAATTTTTATTTTTTTGTATAATTTTCGTTGTACTTCAGCAGGTAATTTCAGAAATAAGAGATATTATTATTACATTTTGAGGTTGACGTTCCTTGATGGGTATAGGTTGGTATGCGGCTGACCACCAATACTGTAAAAAATGGTTCACTTTGCCAATGTCACCCCTGTGTCAGGGAAGGTCGGCAAAAGTTGTAGGGCTTATGTTCATTTGAGGCTTAGATTTTATTTGTAAGTACACATTCAGCATATTTTGTAAGCACGAACTACACGTGTTTGTTTGTGGGTATGCATTTGAGAGCCTTAAATGTTAATATATCTCTGCAACTTAGATTATAGACATGGGTGCACAGGCACCCGCGTCTGTGTTTGTGCCATGCTGTATGTTTGTTTCCAAAATAGCTCTAAACTCTAATCAACACAGAATTACAACTTTTGCGGACTTTTTCTGACTAGGGGATGGCATAGAGAAAATTGATTCAATTTTTGCAACTTTACAACACAGGTAGCCAACCTCATACCAAGATACAAGTCATGGAGGCTTACTAAAACTGTGAAAGAGTTACAGTAGCAGTTATACAAGTAAAATGGGGTCCAATTAAAATCAGAGAACAGTCCACAAAAAAAGGATAACTGTTATTTTAAATATGAGAGAGGCCAGTTGATGGATAAATGATTAAAATATCCACTTCACTATTGCATCGGGTTCAATATCGATTCTATTAGAACAGATTAGTATTAATTGCAAGCCTACAGCACATAAGCAGACACGTCTAAGGCCCTGTATTTTCAACATTAGCATAGCGACTTTATACTGAATGAAAAAGACGCACTTATGTCAATCGTGTGGGTAGTTTTTTTTGTATCAGTTTAAAGTTACAAAAACTAACGTTAAAAATACAGTGTCTATGTTTTCGCTAACACCAAAATCACATAAACTTCGAATCTATGTCCTGAAACTCCTGCTGCGTACCCTTAAACCGGGGTGGCATTGACAAATGGTTACACATTTTTTTACAGCATGAGGTCACCAATCTGGTTTTAATAAAGATTGATGCTCCTTGACTAATAGGTCAGCATGAAGCTGTAAACATTGGTTCACTTTTGCTAATGCCACCCCGGTTTCAGGAAAAGGCGGCAGGAGTTGCAAGGATTATTTGGGATTTTGTTAATTTTTATGTACACATTGCACGCTTAATCATAAAGAGAAATAACTCAAAAAAGAAAAATGTTGAGAAATCACGTTTGAAGTTGAAGAAGAACAACCAGTACAACTTATATGGGATGAAAAAGGCGACCGATGTTTTATCTCGGTCATATTCGTCCAAATTGAACGGCTGTCGCATTCTACCTATTCTTCTCGCATTATTCTTGCGTTTTATTACAAAATCTCGATTTTCCCAATTTTTTAGTTATTGCTCTTTATTATTAAGCGTGCGACATGTAAAATGTGTAGGCGCGAACCTACATGTGCCTGTCTGTTGGCATGTATTTAATGTGAGCCTTAGATGTCTGCATGTCTCTGCAGCTTAGATTATAGATAGATTGATGCAAGAAAACAAAATGTGAGTTAAAAATTAATGTAGGTACATTGATGAATTCATACATTATTTTTACTGAGCAACGCATGAGTCATTGTTAGGTAATTTTCCTAGAATCTCAAATAAGCATATAGCAGATGATTATCGTGTTTTTATTATAGAGCTCTGTGCGATTAGCAGTTTTAAAGACTTCTTTGTCTCGAGTCTGACGGCCTGCGTCGCCTCTTACTTCTGACGTTCAGAATTAATTAATGCAAGAAATAAAATGAATGAATCGAGGCGTTTCTCATCTCGATGCTTTGCATTCCGAGCGATGCAAAAAAAAGTGCATGCCGAAACGTAAAAAAAACCACACACACACAAATGAAATGAGTAGGACTTCAATGCAAGGATGTTTCGCCATCTAAATAAATACATTTTCGAATTACTGTAACTGTAACTCTGTCGCCATTCCGCTAGGGGTGGCCAGAGCCTTTGCAGAGTTGCCTCAATTTTTTCCTATCCTGACATACCTCTTTCGATTCCTTCATATCCATCACCTTTTTCATGCATTTTCTTCTTTTACGCTCACTTTGTTTATCCTATTCTTTCACAATCTCCTCAATCTGATCACTCCATACTTTTCTCGGTCGTCCCTTCCCTCTTTTTCCTTTCAGACTTTCTTTGTATACATACTTTGTTAGTCTATCATCATTTATTCTTTCCACATGCCCAAACCATCCCATCACATTCTTTTGTACTTTAACTTTCACATCCTCTTTCAAATCACATTCTTTTTTTACCCATTCATTTCTAACTCTATCCCTCAAAGTTTTTCCTGTCATACTTCTCAAATGCTTCATTTCCACCGTCATTCAAAAGCTTTATAACAAACCACTGGTTATAAAAATCAAATGCCTAACCTTCATTAAGCTAGAAAACTACACAAAAAATGTTCAGTTTGAAACAATTTTGATGTATTCTTGCATGAAAAAAAAGCTGCTGTCAGTGAAGACGACGCAATCTTGAAAATTCTTAGTTAAATAACTAAATATTTACTGGCAAAATTCGGTGAGTAAAATATTATTAAAATTGAACTAAAATTGCATTTGAGTCAACTTTACTACACTTGAAAATACCGGGCCTTAGAGATAGAGGTATGAATGAATGGTTCAAGGATAAATGCAAGCTAAAAGAGGGTGTGAAACTAAAATTACTATACAATGTGATGAGATGGATTGGATTTGCGAAAAGTGACAAAGTGCTTATGTAGAGGAAAAAAATGGCAATTGATGTTTTTTGGAAACGAAAAAAAAATTTGATCCGTAGTCCAGGTGGTAACACTTCGGACTCGTAACTGGAAGGTCGTGGGTTCGAATCCCGGCGGAGCACAAAAATATACCATTTATATTTTCAAATTTGCTCTTCGCTGGGTTGAAAAATTCATAAACCTTTACCAAAGACCGGTCATCAAAAGGTCCATCCAGCCTTACAACAACTGGGTTTTGCTTGAGAATTGGCGCTTTCTACAGCGACGACCAAGCTTGCAGAGGGCTCGTGAGGTGTGATACACACAAAAACAGCGCTCACCAAATAAATCAGCCTAATTTAATTTTTTATAAAAGTGAGATATGTAGAAAAAAAAAATAAAAGCGAGAAGGAATTGAATTATACACAGCAAATGTTAAAAAAGAAAATATAAGAAAGAGGCGATGGATATGAATGACTTTAAGGTAGTATGTAAAGATAAAAAAGAATGCTGGCTACTTTTACTCTAGCCACCTTAGCGAAATGGAGGCAGAATAACAATTACAATTACAGGTATGTGAAGTGTACCTACTTAATCCTTTTTAGATTATTTTGAAAACTAGACCACCTGGCTGCAAAGCCAACTAACGAAACGTTCATAATAAATTCATTAAAAGCAATACAAAATTATTGCAGCAAAAAGTGATGTCAACAGTGTTTATCCATGCCCAAAAAACATTTTCAAATGCATTTTAAAAAATGCCTCACTAATTCGGTTGACATTTGAGCGGGAACCGGTTTCAATGAAAAAATAAATACATTTCGATACTGGAACGAGGCGTTTGGTGCATCATCCGCGGTGCTGGTTTTTTTAAAGTTTTTTTTATTATTCTGTCTAAGAAATATATAGGTTGGTTATCAAGGTCACGATGGGCATCAATGTATGGAGCCGCAGACGGTATTAATTGGCTGAAGGCATTGACACTGTAAAAAATAACGCAAAAATTATGTCTGGAACTTTTTATGAGTTTGAATGTAAAATAATAGTTTTATGTTAATAGTCAACGAACTATATTATTAACAATTTATTACTTTTTAAATGTTGTAGTCCATCTTCTATAATCTATAATCTATAATCTAAGTTGCAAGGATATATTCATTTAAAGCTCTCAGATGTATGCCCACAAACCAACAAGTGTAGTTCGCGCTTACAAATGCTGAATGTGTACTTACAAATAAAATCCAAACCTCAAATGAACATAAGCCCCACAACTTTTGCCGACCTTCCCTGAAACAGGGGTGACATTGGCAAATTGAACCATTTTTTACAGTATGAGTGGTCAGCCTCATACCAACCTATAAGTCAAGGAAATCTTAATAATAGTAATTTATTTATTTATACAAAAACACCTCTTAACATTACAATATTTGTACACATAAGGAATTTAATGTAGGATACAGTAATGTAGAATACAGTAATAGGCGACATGAAATGTAAAAAATATCTTATATCCGTATGTACAAAATTGTATTCAATGCTGTTGTATTCTTGTTTAAATAAAAAAAATAACAAAAAAAAAAAAATAATAATACATGTGCCTGAACTAGGAAATCCTGTGTCTCAGGCGTGGAGAGCTTGTACACAATATGTACCTTAATAATTATTATTACATTTATTAATATTTTAATACTATCATCTTAAATCCTGGTTCTAATACAAATAAACTTAGTTAACTCAAGATATTAGGATAAACAAATGTAAAATAGAAATAAAAATTTACTCTACTACAGTTAAGAGCTTCTCTGTATCTTCGTAGGTCATGTCTTGGAGAGAGTCATGGAGAGTGTCATCTTAATTGTAAAATGAAAATAATTTTAGAATGATTTATTTGGTGAGCGCTGTTTTTGTGTGAATCACACCTCAAGCACCCTATGCGAGCTTGGTTGTCGCTGTAGAAAGCGCCAATTCTCAAGCAAGACCCAGTTTTTGTAAGGCTGGATATGGACCTTTAGTGACCGGTCTTTCGTAACGATATATGAATTTTTCATCCAGCGAAGAGCATATTTGAAAAAGTAAATTATATATTTTTTGTGCTCCGCCCTATTTACGAGTCAGAAGTGTTAACCACTGGACTACGGACCAGTCATTTACGAAACGTAGCTAAGCTACACATGTAGTGTAACTTCTTTGTCCCCGAAGCTGTCGCATGTGGCGAATGGAGCCTTTTTTTGTAGGAAAGAGGGCTGGACGTCAGTTGAAATGGGGGCTTCCTGGCTCCCGGAGAGGGCTTTTACTCATTTCTTGTGAAAGCTTAGTAAACCTTGCCGGTATTTTATTTTGGCTTTGAAATAAACACCGAAACGTGAAATCATTTCTGGCACCCTCGGTGGGATTCGAACCTGAGCTCTCGGCGTGGAATGCAAGCACTCTACCAACTGAGCTATTGACCGGACGGATGTAGATACTAAAAAATCATATTTAATGCAGCTCGCAAAGAGACAGTGTGAGAGTACGCGTTCACATGCTGCAAGTGTATCTAGTTGCAAAATAAAAAACCCAAATCACGAAGTAACATAAACACTGCTTTTTGGCTACACCATCGATTGAAATTTCTTTATAACATTACGACTTCTAAAATTGGTATACCCGATTCCTCAAAACTATTAAACTTTAGGTGGCATCTTAACTCTTAATCTATATCTTAGCTGCAAAGATATGTATCATTTGAGATTCATATTAAATGCATTCCAACAAGCAGACACGCATAATTTCGCGCTCACACATGTCGCATGTGGACCTACAATAAAAAAAAACAATCTCAAATGAACATAAGCCCTGCAACTCTTGCCGACCTTCCCTGAAACAGGGGTGACATTGGCAAAGTGAATCATTTTTACAGCGTGGGTGGTCAGCCGCATACCAACCTATCGTCAAGGAATACAAGCAATAAGCATAATCGTATAATAACCTAGTTAATGTTGCGCAATAACCTATTAATTGAGAAATTATACAAATTTAAAAAAACCCAAAATCTTCGTCTTGAAAATGACGTAAGCAAGTCGAAAGTACTCTAGGTGAAATAAACACTCAATTTGTGAAAAATAAACTTTTTAATTTTTTTTAAATTTCTCTTAAAATTGTATTTTCACTGTGTGAATGCACAAACTCTGAAATGTGTAACCTATTAATTGTTTACACATTTCATAAATGCACTGGGGGGTTTTTTATAGTTTTTTTTCGAATTAAGTCGACACACCTGTTGGCAATTGGAAGGTTACTGATAGACTAAATTTGGATTCATTTCCAATGAGCTAACTCGCTTGTCTCAAAGGATTGCCTTCTTAACCGACCTAAATCTAAGCTGCAAAGATATATATCATTTAAGATTCAAATTAAACGCATTCCCACAAACAGACATGTATAATTTCGCGCTAACACATGCCGCATGTGGACCTACAATGTAAAAACTTAATCTCAAATGAATATAAGTCCTGCAACTCTTGCCGACCTTCCCTGAAACTGGGGTGACATTGGCAAAGTGAACCATTTTTTACAGTATGGGTGGTCATCCGATCCAGTTCTTATATATTTTGCAACTTTGATTATAGTTTGTAGACAAAATATCGAATCACATTTTTCTAACAAAACTGTATTTGGTTGCCATGGAAATTTCACAAATTCGATGTTAGCAAGTAATAAGTTAATTTCGCACTATAAAACGATGGATGCGATAATGCGCGAAAGCTGTTAGAGCAAATTCAGCTTTGCATGCGATGGATGGCCTTTGGAAAAATTCTCTCGCACGAGTCTAAAGTTATTATGGGAAATTTATCGCGTTTTATCAAAATAGCTCTGGATAAGGTGTTCTCAATCTTGTAACATATAATATTTTGTTCCTCCTTGAACTTATTCCAAAATATATAATCTTGGAAAGAAAATAATCGTTATATTCACATTTCCCGTTGCCATCTTCTTTTATTTGAAAATAGATTTTTGAAGGGGAATGTGATTAACCAGACTATTTTCAGGCCCGGATTAACTCTTTTTTGGGACCTGGTGCGGGGAAAAGCTCGGAGCCCCCTATACGCCCCTCCCTCTTCTTTGCAAATTAATTCTCACCTTCCCCCTATTTGTTCACAACGTCAAAGATGCATCTTTAAAACGAAAAAAAAAAGTTTTGTGTACAATATTTTTTAGCTTTTGGGCCGTAGGCTTCATAAAATTTGAGCCCCAAATATATTTTTGTTGTACTATATTTAAATTAATTTCTATCTAATCTAAGTTGTATAGATATGCAACATTAGGGATTCACATTACATGCATTTTCACAAGCAGACACGTACAAGCTCGCGCTTGTGCATGCCGCATGTGAACCTACACCATAAAAACCAAATCTCAAATGGGTATGCGCCCTGCAACTCCTGCCGACCTTCCCTGAAACAGGGGTGACATTGGCAAAGTGAACCATTTTCTACAGCATGGGTGGTCACCTATCTAGTCAATTCACCTATCTAATCAAGTCACCTATATCTAGTCTAGTCAACCTATACTATAAGTCAAGGAATATACACAACAAATTACATTTTAGAAATAAACAAATAATAATATGGGTAAACATTAAAATCAAATACAAAATACAAAATACAAAATTGGAATTTCAAATTTAAAACATTTGAGAAACCCTAGCCCTAGCCGCCAGGATTACAGATACACCTATTTCTTTCTGTCTTTACATACTTCTTTCATTTCATCCAGAGTCATAACCTACCTTGTACAAGCTCTCCTTTTATTGTGACTCTTGATATTCAAGATTAATTCAAGTCTATTAAGTCTGAAGACAAATCCCCTTGGTCGCAAATGCCCGGAAAGACCTGGGCAATGTAAAAAAATATATTTTTTATGGTTTGTGTATTAACACTGTGAAAATTCATATTTTTTTGTAGTTATTCAATTAAATAACACTTTTTAAATTTCAAAACACTGTTTTATTTCCACAAATGTATAATATATTTAAAAATTATCAATTTTTAAATATTTTATATGGTACAAATACTACCTATTAAACTACCTGAATTATACTACCTGAAGATGACTATATTAGTCGAAAACGTTTGTACTATTTAAAATATTTAAAAATTGATAATTTTTAGATATATTATAGATTTGTGGAAATAAAACAGTGTTTTGAAATTTAAAAAGTGTTATTTAATTGAATAACAATAAAAAAATAAAAAAATATACGTCTTGCTCTTTCTTTGTGAGCTATTGCAATTCTCGAGCCTGTGTTTGGGAAACTCTTATTAGGTAATATTTTCAGTAGCTTTTAGCTTAGAAGCTAAAACTTGTCTGCAAACACCGTTTACACGGACGCAATATAAAACTGGGTTTCGTATCTAACACGTTACGTACATGCATGAAGCTTCAGTGCAAAAACATTCGTGCCACGTTATCATAACTTGGCGAATTTTAATTACGCTTTCCCGTGATAACTCGCCATAGGGCGGTGCGGTTTAATCCGCCCCTTTTTATTTTATACTCATTTAGGAACTATTATATTATCTTCGTCATGCATTCATAGGAACTTTTATAGGGTTATTCAGAACGGTTCCAACATAGAACGACACATGGCAAAACATCACAGTGAAAAAACATCACATAGCTGAACCATAAATCATCGTTTTTTGTATGGAAATTTGTTGTAAGACCCATTGAGTGTGAATAACACCGTTAGAGCTGAGACTACTAAGTATAAAGAAATGCTTGTTTTCTGTGATCGGATTTCACTATATTCAGTGCATGGTGCATTCAGCATTAAGCGAAAAGCATAGAGCATAGTGCAAAATGCAAAGTGCATAGAGCATAATGCAAAGTGCATAACGTATAGTGCATAGAGCATAGAGCATAGAGCATAGAGCGCAGAGCATATAGGATAGTGCAAAGATCATAGAGCATAGTGCATAGAGCAAAGTGCATAGGGAATAGTGCATAGAGCATAGTGCATTGAGCATAGTGCATAAAGCAAAGTGCATAGAGAATAGTGCATAGAGCATAGTGCATTGAGCATAGTGCATAGAGCGTAGAGCATAGAGCATAAAGCATAGAGCATATAGCATAGAGCATAAAGCATAGTGCATAGAGCAAAGTGCATAGGGAATAGTGCATAGAGCATAGTGCATTGAGCATAGTGCATAAAGCAAAGTGCATAGAGAATAGTGCATAGAGCATAGTGCATTGAGCATAGTGCATAGAGCGTAGAGCATAGAGCATAGAGCATAGAGCACAAAGGATAGTGCATAGAGCGTAGAGCATAGAGCATAGAGCATAAAGCCTAGAGCATATAGCATAGAGCATAAAGCATAGTGCATAGAGCATTGTGCATAGAGCATAGAGCGTAGAGCATAGTGCATAGAACAAAGTGCATTGAGCAAAGTGCATAGAGCAAAGTGCATAGAGACCATTGACCATATAGCATAGTGCATAGTTCATAGAATATAGTACTTAGAGCATCGAGCATAGTGCAAAGTGCATATAGCATGGTGCATAAAGCAAAGAGCATAATGCATAGAGCATATAGCATTAAGCATAGTGCATAGAGCAAAGTGCATTGACCATCGAGCTTATTGCATAGAGCATATAGCAAAATGCATAGAGCGAAGTGCATAGATCGAAATGCACAGAGCATAGTGCACAGAGCATAGTGCACAGAGCATAGTGCACAGAGCATAGTGCACAGAGCATAGTGCATAGTACATAGAGCATAGAGTATAGAGCATAGAGGATAGTGCATAGTGTATAGAGCATAGAGCATAGTGCATAGTGCATAGAGCGTAGATCATAGAGTGCTTAGAGCATATAGCATAGTTTATTAAGGATGGAGTATAAAACAAAAGCCTTGAGACAAAGCATACATAACTGAGCCTAAAAAAATGCTTTTAGTTGATTTACGTGTTTATGTTCTATGATAAATGTTTTAATAATAATAATAATATGCGTTTATTCCAGCTTAGTCACGTGGAGGGTGCAATACATGACCAGCCATAAAAAATAATACA
The DNA here is from genome assembly GCA_951799405.1 of Agapetus fuscipes. Taxonomy (NCBI): domain Eukaryota; kingdom Metazoa; phylum Arthropoda; class Insecta; order Trichoptera; family Glossosomatidae; genus Agapetus; species Agapetus fuscipes. Next base: position 26,563,731 of record OX637332.1, read on the forward strand.
TCAATTTCCTTGACTTATAGGTTGGTATGAGGCTGACCACCCATACTGTAAAAAATGGTTCACTTTGCCAATGTCACCCCTGTTTCAGGGAAGGTCGGCAAAAGTTGTGGGGCTTATGTTCATTTGAGGTTTGGATTTTATTTGTAAGTACACATTCAGCATTTGTAAGCGCGAACTACACTAGTTGGTTTGTGGGCATACATCTGAGAGCTTTAAATGAATATATCCTTGCAACTTAGATTATAGATTATATTATTTATAATAGAAAAAGTACATAGAAAATTACAAAAATGTAGAAACATGAAAATATGTGATGAAATATATGAGAAAAAAGAGCAAACAAAATATATGGTTAAACAGTGAAAGAAAAGAGAAATAAATGGTCATTGTACATTAGAATTTCAGGAACATATTAAACAGGGAAAAAAGGCTACGTAAGCTTCAAGTTCCTTGCCCAATGACGCAATATTTAAGTTTTATTCTGGACTCAAATTTTTAATGCTCCTAATTCAAAGTTGAAATTCTTCTGTTGTGCTTAATGCTTCATGCAGTAAGATTTTCTTTGTTCTCAAAGCTTTTATGTCCACTCAATTAATACTAATGCACATGTTTTCAGATTGTCATTTTAGTGCAGGAAGAACTCAATGTTCCTCATAGTTTACTTTTTAATATTTATGAACGGAATAAGGTTATTCTTTCAAAAAGCTTCTTTATGTTTAAAAGAAATCCGTATACAATAGATATTGATTAATTCAGCTAATATTAATACTTACGAGGGTGCGCAAAGTCTGTTTGGTAGCTGACACCACATACGTAATGTTCTACATCAGTGCTCCGAAACCTTTCTGGCATCTTCGTTAACTAAAATTTAACGACACATCAAAAGCTGTAGTCTGAATGATGGATGGACTTGAGAATAAGAATTTTATACATGAATGACTTTTATGCACATTATATGTATTCTCACAAGTAGACACGTACAAGTTCGCGCTTGCACATGCCGCCTGTGAACCTACAACATAAAAACATAAAAACGACATACACCCTGCAACTCTTGCCGTCCTTCCCTGAAACAGGGGTGACATTGGCAAAGTGAACCATTTTTATAGCATGGGTGGTCAGCCGCATAACAACCTGTCAAGGAACATACACGTCAAATTACATTTTTTTTAAACCAAAAATAATAACACGTATGGATATCAAAACGAAAACAGAAAACAAATTCCAATTTAATAAACCCTAGCCGCCAACATTACAGATCAACCGCCATTTCTTTCTGTCCTTACATTTCCTCCAGAGCCATCACACATTTTTTGTCTTTGGAATGTGTGCTTAGGCCATTATGAATAGTGCAAAAAAAAAAAAATGATTCATATTCTGTTTAAATAATTATTTAAAATCACCCATGCCTACGATGGGCTTCTTCAGCGTGAAAGTGCACTGATGAAAATGATCTTCTATGAAAACTGTGAACGGAAACGTCCGGAAGCTCCATCTCCCATAGACCATTGCAACATATCCCGGAAAACATCTCTCCAGCATCAACAGCCGGCCGTTTAAGCCTATAACTCTTGTTCAGTGTTTTTTGTTATGTTTATTATCTTTTTTTGAACTTTTCATACTTTCGTCTTTCGGCACACCAGTTCTGAATCACTGTTATATATTTCCATCAAGGAGCTTTGTTGAAATTGTGTACCAAGCACAAGACAGACACCAATCCACGGTACCGCAACTATAAAATTTCACGTTAAAACTCAAACACAGCGTTAACCAAAAATTAACAGAAAACAAAACGCTCACAAGAGGCAGTGTTTTAGTTTTCATCATTTTTTGGTAAACTCTAAGTAAGGTAAAGGCCTAGCACAAGTTGACAGGTCGTATAATAAAGTATTCAGGTGATGACACCACGCATCGCTCTTTATAATTATATTATAGCAAGAATTAGCAGAATATTGAAAATCAAATACAAAACCAAAATATAGAAACTGAATCAAGCTTTTTATGGTACGCTGCCACTCTATAGACTTCAATTTTTTTGTACTACAAAGTTCTTTCACAACAATTAGTAATGTAAGTAAACAACATCGATGTCAAACTATTTGATGCAAAAAGTTTTTGATAAATGTGTATGGTGGCAAAGTGGGCATTTTGTCGGTGGACATTTTGCCGGCGGGCATTTTGTCGATGGGCATTTTTTTCGGTGGTCATTTTGTCGGAAGACATTTTTTCAGTGGACATTTTGGTGATGGAAATCTCATTGGTGGTCATTTAGTCGCGAGCACATTATGTCGGTGGACATTGTGTCGGTGGATATTGTGTCGGTGGAAATTCAGTCAATGGAAATTTTGTCGTGGTACCCATGAAAGTAGGTTCAACCCTGGATTTTAGTTTAACAAATATGATGAATAAGGCCGAAGGTGTAAAATACTATCGAGTCATTTCTCTTGTATAATCGATACCACCAAACAGACAATGCACATAGAAAATCATTTAATCGGCACAGCATAAATAATATACTTATATTTAATCAATACCCACTTGACTAGTTTCACACTTAGCTAGTTTAACACTAAATCAAAACACAAGCTTCCCGCTTAGAATTAGACTCCTTTAATATATTGACTCGACACAACTGATAACAATCCCGATTGTTGTTAATAAATGAATATATTGTTTTGCGGTGGTCCTTAGTCCTCACTCGGTACTTGCCTGAGGGTTGTGAGACATCGATGCAGTGGCGTAACGTGAGGCTTATCAACAATCACATTTTTTTTACTAGTGTATATTATCTCTATATTTGTACCTTTAAACGCGTTGTATGGGCGTTAGCAACCTATATTTTCACAGATAAAGGATCCAGTTTTACCAAATCGTGTTTTTTTTTTATTGGAATACGCTTAATCATGAAATTAACGGATTAAGGAGAGATTAACTGTACCCTGAGTACGAGTTTTTTTCACTTTACTCGAAGTATTGAGTATTCGAGAAAAATGTATGTGAACTTGTAAAGCACCTCTGGCAAAACAAGTTTCGAAACCTTTTTTGCCAGGGGTGCTTTACAAGTTCACATACATTTTTCTTGAATACACAATACTTCGAGTAAAGTGAAAAAACTCGTACGCAGGGTCCTGAACACATTAGATAAAAACATCTACATTTTTCCTTTTAAAACAATTTTTCCATGTAGCAATAATTAATTTTGTGAAGAATCTATAATAATAATCTATAATCTAAGTTGCATATATTCATTTAAAGCTCTCAGATGTATGCCCACAAACCAACACGTGTAGTTCGCGCTTACAAATGCTGAATGTGTACTTACAAATAAAATCCAAACCTCAAATGGGTAAAAAATGGTTCACTTTGCCAATGACATTCCCTGAAACAGGGGTGACATTGGCAAAGTGAACCATTTTTTACCCACACTGTAAAAAATGGTTCACTTTGCCAAATGCTGAATGCGTACTTACAAATAAAATCCAAACCTCAAATGAACATAAGCCCCACAACTTTTGCCGACCTTCCCTGAAACAGGGGTGACATTGGCAAAGTGAACCATTTTTTACAATAGGGGTGGTCAGCCTCATACCAACAAGTCAAGGAATATGAATAATAAATTACATTTAAATATAAAAAAAGAACAAAACCTTAAAAAGAAATCTGTACAAAAAAAGTAAAAAATTTCCTATGCAAAAAATGTAGCAAACCAATACACCAACATTAGAAATCTACATTGCAGATTAGCCGCCACTTCTTCCTGTCCTTGCATACTTCTTTCATTTCATTCAGAGTCCTAACCTTTTTCATACAAGTCCTCCTTTTCATTTAGTCCTCTTTTTAAGAATCATTTTCAGAATCGTCATGTTTAACTATTAAACGTTCCTTGACTTATAAGGTTATTACGAGGTTGAAGCACCGATACTGTAAAAATGGTGCACTTTTCCAATGTCACCCCTGTTTTAGGGAAGGTTGGAAATAGTTGCAGGGTGTCCGGTCGATAGCTCAGTTGGTAGAGTGCTTGCATTCTACCCCGTGAGCTCGGGTTCGAATCCCACCGAGGAGGGTGTCAGAGATGATTTCCTATTTCGGTGTTTATTTCAAACCCCATAATAAAAATACCGGCAAGGTTTACTCAGCCTTCACAAGAAATGAGTACCAGCCCCCTCGGGAGCTGGGAAACCCCCACTTCAACTGAAGTGGTTGGCGTAAGGCCGGCCCCCTTTCCTGTAAAAATAAATAGGTTCAACTCGCCACATGCGACCCCTTCGGGGATAACGCGGCAAGAAGTTACACTATATGTGGAGCTTAGTTGCGTTTTTTTTTTTTTTTTGCGTTGCGTTGCGTGTATGTTCATTCTAGGTTTGGATTTTAATTTGCAAGTACACATGCAGCATATGTTTTTTTTAATGTTTACATATCTTTGCAACTTAGATTACATTTATATTATACTATTATATAAACGTGCACGTATTTTAACGTTACACAATCAGATTTATTGTCATTATTTGTCTTTGATTGCTAAAAACCCTAGCTCCATAGATGTTTGACTTTCACCCGACAAAAAAAAATTTTAACTTAGGTTTTTTATTTGATTTTTTTTGTTGTGGAGCACGTGTCTTCAGAATGATGCTCCTTTTGATGTGAGTTTATGCGCTCATGTGAGTTGGAACTCTCTCACACCCTCCCTAAGTTACGCCCCTGCATCGATGTCATGTTACAGAGTATAAAGATTGTGATATCGATTGGCACGCCAGGCTGAGGCACGCGATTCCCTGCAGACACAAATAAGGATGGTAACCCATTAACCGTCTACACAGCGAACATATCAGTGTGCCGATGTTTCGTAACGCACGTCACGTTGCAGAGTGGAGTGCATGAGTACCTAATAATGTGAAATTATCATGCTCTGTCAAGTCATGCTTAGTCCGGTCGATAGCTCAGGTGGTAGAGTGCTTGCATTCCATGCCGAAAGCTCGGTTTCGAATCCCACCGACGGTGTCAGAAATGATTTCCCGTTTCGGTGTTTATTTCAAACCCCAAAATAAAATACCGGCAAGGTTTACTCAGCCTTCACAAGAAATGAGTACCAGCACTCTCGGGAGCTCGGAAACCTCCACTTCAACTGAATTGGTTGGCGTAAGGCCGGCCCCCTTACCTGTAAAAATAAATAGGTTCAACTCGCCACATGCGACCCCTTCGGGGATAACGCGGCAAGAAGTTACACTATATGTGTAGCTTAGTTGCGTTTTTTTAGTTGCGTTTCTGTAATGTATTTGAAGGATTTTAAAGCAATCAATACAGTGGAGACCTTTGTTTTCTAGGAAAATCATGGGTATATGCATTTACACCCTGCAACTCTTGCCGACCTTCCCTGAAACAGGGGTGGCATTGGAAAAGTGAAACATTTTCTACAACATGGACGGTCAGCCGCATACCAACCTATAAGCCAAGGAACATTTCGATTGGTGAATGTCCGATTAGCATGGGTTATAACTCTGGATGAAACGGAAGGAGTGTGCATGGAAAGAAATATATGGCTGTTGATCTGTAATGTTGGCGGTAAGGCTTTTAAATTTTAGACGTTCATTTTTTTGGCTATATCTTATCTAAACTAACCCATCAAAAAATCAGCCACACGAAAGTTCAGTCACAGATTACTCGTCTACAGACACATAGGTCACAGACAATCTGGTCACACGATAGTTCATTCACACGACTTTTCGGTCAACGACATTTCGGTCACACACATACAATATAGATTTAGGTCAACGACGTTACCATGTTGAAAGCACCGGTTCCCATAGATCACCGAAGTTAAGCAACATTGGGCGCGGACACTATTTGGATGGGTAACCGCTCAGGTACACCGCGTGTCGTTGGCATATTGGACCGGTCCGTAGTCCGTAGTGGCAACACTTTGGACTCGTAAATGGAAGGTTGTGGATTCGGATCCCGTCGGAGCACAAAATATACCATTTATATTTCGAATGTGCTCTTCGCTGGGTTGAAAAATTCATAAAACCTTTACCAAAGACCGGTCACTGAAAGGTCCATCCAACCTTACAACAACTGGGTCTTGCTTGAAAATTTGGCGCTTTCTACAGCGACGACCAAGCTCGCAGAGGGCTCTTGAGGTGTGATACACACAAAAACAGCGCTCACCAAATAAATCATCCTAATATTATTATTAATATACGCTCCACAGACAATGCCAGCATAGAAAATTTCAGTCAAGTAGAATTACAGGAATTACCATAGTTTTTCTGTGGACCCATATTGTATGTGACTGAAATGCCTATGACCGAAAAGTCGAATAGATGAACTATCGTGTGACAGAATTGTCAAATAGTCATCTGTGGTCGAGATTTCTGTGAATGAAAAGTCGTGTGGGCATACTATCTTGTGACCGATTTTACCATCGACGAACTGCCTGTGACCAATTTTTCGTGACACGAAATTCCCCCACACAGAATATCAGCGCACGAGCAAACAGGCTTTATTAAGAGCCGCTTAAGCAATGTTTCACGGCCTGAAAGTTTTTCAGCAAATATTATTTCGCACTGTTTGCACAACTATTCCGATATAGCGCCTTAACGCTCCCCGCGCCCGTACTTAATCAGGAACAGTGTAACATTACACAAGTGCTAAGCATTTCTTTTTTATTCTACGATAAAATATCAATTGCCGGTAAAAAAAAAACTTTTTATTGTTGAAGGTTTGTGGCGTTGACAACTCACTTTACATGTAAATTGATAAGTTAATATGAATACTCTTTAACGGATAATCTCCTCGAAAGAACCTCGAGTGGCCCGTGTGGAAATCTATGAACAGATTGAGGACATGAACATGTTGACCTGGGGATTTCTGGGACGGGAGGACTCTACACTATGTGAGTGTGGAGCTCAGCAAACTATGGAGCACCTGCGGTGTTGTCCCTCCTGTCCGACAAGCTGCTCCATGGATGATCTCTTTGCGGGAAACCAAAGAGCTGTAGACATTGCTCGTTACTGGGCCAATACGGTGTGAAGCTAACACGAAGAAGAAGAAGAAGAATGGATAATCATAAATGTTAGCTGTTTTTTTTTTTTAATAATAAAAAAACTATTTATAATTAACGTAAGGATGATTGCGATTAGAAGATGGTGGGATCCAAAAGAACTTACAAGAATTTACCATTAAATTATTATTACTTAGAATAACATTTATCTTTCTAGATAATATTTCAGACACATTATTTTTACAAATGTTCTTTATATGTATCCAATGAGTATGTTTACAAGGTTATAAAAATCTGTGAATAATAAAGCTGTGATAAGAACATGGTGGGATCTGAAAGAACTTAAAAATGATTTTCCTTATGGTACCTACAGTACTTGTTTGGCTTATGTACAATTTGATTCAATGAAATTGACTAAAAAATCACAATCTGAGCTATGATGTAAACGCAAAACTCGATAATGTGACATAATGTTTTCATAAGACACATTTGTCCAGTTCACATACAAGCATTGCTCATGTGAAATTACCTCCCATGGACACAAGACACACAAGCTCTACGGGGACGATATAATTATTATTTTACCTCATACTAATATTGCAATTATTATTATAGATAATGTTCAAAGGCAGACATATATTTTTACAAAGGATCATCTCATATACCCGGTGTGCATGTACCCATACATGATAAAATTATTTTACTGAATAGCATTTGCTCGCGAAATGCACTCGCTCACTTCGCGACCTGCAGCCGGCAATAAATGCGCAAAATTTTCCAGGCACGCGATCTCTTGGCGTAGCGTTGTTTAGTCACTTGCAGTTGCAGCGAATGCACTGCGCCCCGCGACCAGAAACTCTGCCAGTCTTTGTACACTCCATATCATATTTTATTATTTATTTATACTACAAACAAACAGTTTATACATGATTCAATTGGTACACACACATAATTAATACAATTCAAAAACCCGCAAAGTTTGCCAAGATTACATAGTGCGACACAATTTCGCCGAGAGCTCACACTTAGTTAAAAAAGTGAAAAAAAGATAATCATACATATCAACAATACTGAAGAGAAAAAAAAACAAAAATACCAACTATAATCTATCTATAATCTAAGTTGCAAGGATATATTCATTCAAAGCTCTCGGATGTATGCCCACAAACAAACACGTGTAGTTCGCGCTTCCAAATGCTGATTGTGTACTTACAAATAAAATCCAAACCTCAAATGAACATAAGCCCTGCAACTTTTGCCGACATTCCCTGAAACAGGGGTGACATTGGCAAAGTGAACCATTTTTTACAGTACGGGTGGTCAGCCTCATACCAACCTATAAGTCAAGGAATAATACCAACAATTATAAAAAAATCAGGTGAATGAAGAGAAAACAACAAATTATCAACAATAATTAAAAACCAGGGGAATGAAGAGAAAAAGTTATCCATCATCAAGTAAAGAATGGAAAAGAAATGGGAGGGAGAAGTGAGTAAGGGAAGGAAAATGAGACCCCGCCGTCATTATGCCACTTCTATCAAAGATTGGCGATCCATGATCTAGGTTGCAAAGATATATAACATTTAAAATTCATATCAACTGAATGCCCTCAAACAGACCATACTTACAAATGCTGCATGTGTACTTACAAATTAAAATCAAACCTCAAATGAATATAAGAGCTGACACTTTTGTCGACCTTCCCTGAAAAAAGATCCATCCAGCTTTACAGCAACTGGAGCTTGCTTGAGTATTGGCGCTTTGTAGCGACGACAAAGCTCGTACACCTCTGCGGTACTACAACGAATTGTAATATTGCAAATACTGACTCGTGTGACCTCATATAGGGATCTGGGAGTTGTCTTTGATCCCGGACTGAATTTCTCAGACCATATGACGCGATTGACGACCGAATGCTATCGGCTTCTGGGTTTTGTTATTGAACTCTGTAAACAGTTTACAGAGCCCAGGGCGATGGCGGATGTCTTCAGCTGCGTCGTTCGATCTAAATTAGTGTACGCTGTTGAGGTGTGGACACCTCACCAGCCGAAGTACATTAATATGTTAGAACAGCTCCAGAAGAAGTTCCTGAGGCACCTCCTCATGAGAACGCAGAGAAACTACCCTCATTTCATACACCATGAGGACCTGCTTCAGGAAACTGGCTTCAGGAGCTTAGAAACTAGGCGCAACGGGACCCTGATGGTGCTCACTTATAAAGTCATCAAAGTGTCATAGACCCCTAGAGTCTCTAGAATCTAGGGAGTCTCCCGCACAGGATTTCTTAAAAAAAAAAAAAAAACAACTTCGTATATGTTTTGAACTGGTTTTCATGGCTCAATCCGCACTACCTATAATTAAGTTCCCTTCACATTTGAGTGGCGCATACAGCAATAATACTCGAGTCCTGTTTTTTGCACTCCTTGGTTTCTTATTGCCCATTTACTATTCGCTGCAGTTAACAGTTTCCCTCACACGCGATGTCTGCAGCAGTTGGAAGAAGAGCACTTGCTCTGCAGTGCCCGAGCGACAAGTAATTGCATTATGAGAAGCCCTTTTTACTTTCTTGCTATAGCCGAAGGCTATAAAGAAAGTTATGATTTGGTGTAAAAAAAAAATTTCGAGGTTTTCACGGAAATGAGTTGTCCTGGTGCAGGACATGCCAAAAAACACTATCTTTCAAAAACGTCCGTCTGTATGTATGTATGTATGTATGTATGTATGTATGTATGTATGTATGTATGTATGTGTGTGTGTCACTTTCCAAAGTATAAGACCTAGAGATACCAAATTTTGGCTACATCAACTTTTTTGGACATGTATTAAGTATGAATAACATGGCATTACACCAACTTGAAAATTCAAGATGGCTGCCATACAAAAAAAACATAAAATTGCACTTTTCTCAAAAACGGCTCCAAGAATTTTTTTTAAATTTTCAGAGTTGCCATTTATTAGTTTTTAACTTAATAAATTAGTTATGGCAATACTCTTACTAATCTGTGTCTATGGGCTGCCATATGAAAAAAACAAACGATTGTGATTTTCTCGACAGTTAAGGGGTCAACAAAAATATAATGTTCTACAATATTACGGACAACATAAATTTCTACAAATTTACAAAAAAAATTTTTTGAAAAAATAAATATAAAGCACCGTTTACACGACCTGAAATTTTAAATCGAAAATATTACAAAAACCTATTAAAATGCAAGATATTTGAATTTGTTTTAGATTTGATAGAAAGAACAAGCTTATCACTTTAATTCGTAATCATTTTTTTTTTACTTTTTTGAAAATTCAAGATGGCTTCCGAAGAGCTGAAAATTTAAAATGCGATTTTCTCAAAAACGGCTCCGACGATTTTTCTGAAATTTTTTGAGAATCCATTTATATAATAGTGCTATCTAATAATTATAATCATTTCTTCATCATAATCTCGATTTAGGGAGTTGCCATATAAAAGAAAAAAATAATGGAAAAATTCTCGGCAGTTAGAGGGTTAATAAAAAAATAATCTAGTACAAATGTAAAATAATAATAATAACCTATATATTGCCATCATTATTTTTTCCAAAAAGTGAATCAAAAGTATAGCCGCCATACAGAGTGAAAATTTTCCATACAAAATGTATTAGCAATTTTCTTGGTAGTCAAAGGGTTAAAAATAGATAAATGGCTGCGATTCTTAAAATTTTATAAATACCAATAATAATCAGTCGTTACTTTTTCAAAATATAACTAAAAAGTTTACCCACCATACAAAGTACTAGTTTGCATACAAAAGGGTTCAATGACCATCTATAATAATCTAGAATATAAGTTGCAATGAAATATAAACATTCAAAACTAATATGAAATGCATGCCCACAAACAGGTATGTGTAAGTTCGCGCTAACGAATGCTGAATTTGTACTTACAAATTAAACATAAAACTTGCAACTCTTGCCGACCTTCCTTGAAACAGGGGTGACATTGACAAAGTGAATTATTTTTTACACTTTGGGAGGACTGAGAAATGCGAGAAAATTGAGATAAAGACTGAATGAAAAAAGAGTGGAGGTCTATAATAATCTATAATCTATAATCTAAGTTGCAAGGATATATTCATTTAAAGCTCTCAGATGTATGCCCACAAACCAACAAGTGTAGTTCGCGCTTACAAATGCTGAAAGTGTACTTACAAATAAAATCCAAACCTCAAATGAACATAAGCCCCACAACTTTTGCCGACCTTCCCTGAACAGGGGTGACATTGGCAAAGTGAACCATTTTTTACAGTATGGGTGGTCAGCCTCATACCAACCTATAAGTCAAGGAATGGAGGTCGTGAAAGAATTTGATTATCTGGGAAGCAAATTTGAGTCGAATGCGAAATTGACGAAATAATTGGAAAAGCGCGCTAGTAGAGGAAGAAGTGTAATGGAAACGATTGGAAGAATTGCAAGAAATAGGAAACTTACGAAGAATATGAGATCGGCGGTCCACAATGGCATATTGGTTGGTGGAAGTGAGGCTTAATGAATGTGAGCTGAGTAAAGTATGTAAGTACGGTTGAAATGGCTTACCTGAGAGCAATGGCTGGAAAGACACTGAGTGATAGAGTACGTAATGCTTGAGTGATGAACGAGTGTGGTATAAAAGAGAATATGAGAATGAAAGTACAAAAAAGTACGATGAGATGGTTCAGACATCTTGAAAGAAAGGATGATGAACAACTAACGAAGAAAGTGTACAAAGGAAATGTCAGAGGAAAGCGCAGAAGGGGAAGGCTGAGGAAAGAATGGTTAGACCAAATAGGTGAGATTGCGAAATAATGGATTCTGCAGAGTGAGAATAAGAGAAGAGTATGTATGAAAAAGGTGATGACAGCAAAAAGTGGAGGCGCATCTGCGGAGGTACCGGCCACCCCTAATGAAACGGTGGCAGGATACAGTACAGTACAGTACTGAGGTCAGCTTCATACCAACCTATGAGTCGAGGATCTTTCTTGTGTAATTGGTACTTTTTCAAATAAATCAACAAAATATTTATATTCATTTAAGTATTTATATGCCTATATCCATATTGTACGAGTATGCAGGTACACACCGCGGTGGAATAAAATTGATTTATTATTGATATATTACATTTTTATTGAAACGGCATAAGCTGGTAGATGATTCTAGCTTTACATACGTCATACAGTGGGTAAATTTTTGCAAGAAAGTCGAGTACAGATTCTGTGCAATTTATTTTGTTCCACGTTTTCGAAATGGTGCGCTCTTTTTTTGGCTTGAGCAAAAAATGTGTTGAATGCATTTTAAAACTTTGAAGAAGACGGTAATGTAAAATCTAACCAAAATATAATGATATAAAAAACATGCGATAGTACTAATAAAAATGTGCTTAAATCGAATCTATCTATTATCTTATATGTAAAGATATATTGACATTTAGAGTTCATGTAAAATGTATGTCCACAAGAAAACAGTTTGAGCTTATCTAATCTAATCTAATCTAATCTAATCTAATCGAAGCTGCAAGGATATATATCATTTAAGATTTACATATATTAAATGCATTCCCACAAGCTGACATGTATAATTTCGCTCTAACACATGCCGCATGTGGACCTACATTATAAAAACCCAATCTCAAATGAACGTAAGCTGACATTGGCAAAGTGAACCATTTTTTACAGTATGGGTGGTCAGCCGCATACCAACCTATAAGTCAAGGAACAAGTATACAAGCTTACATATTATGCCGAATGTGTTCTTGCAAAATAAAATTCAAATCTCAAATACATATCACCACCTGAAAGGTAAAACTGAATTAGTAGTGATTCAATGATTGTACAAGTCGTGGATAAAACGTTGTATTGAATTAAATTCATCATAGTAAGTGATTAAAAGGAATATTCCTTATAATGAAATTATAAGGAAGTGCTCATAAAAAATGTCTAAACTACATTGTTTTCTTTTGTATAAAATAGACCAAAAATGCATTTATCTGAGAAACCCAGAGTAGATGTCTCTTAACTATTCAGTATTACCTTAAAAGTAAAAATTAAAATTCAGAATTTGCATAGCGCCTTTTCATTATATTAGAAAATCCCAAAGGTGTCGATATGATCCCTACGACTCTTGCTGACTTTCTTTGAAATAGGGATGACATTGAAAAAATGAACGTGAAGCTACGTGCCTGTTATGATTATTAAAGCACATTTTAGCAATTCATACATAAGACAAGATATTATGATCATAAATATTTAACTTTTTAAAATAATAATTCTCGTAATTAACTAGATTTATATGCTAGATTTATACGAGTACTAGATTTATATATATGAATCCCGCCGAGGGTGTCAGAAATGATTTCCCGTTTCGGTGTTTATTTCAACAAAATAAAATACCGGCAAGGTTTACTCAGCCTTCACAAGAAATGAGTAACAGCTCTCTCGGGAGCTGGGAAACTCCCACTTCAACTGAAGTGGTTGGCGTAAGGCCGGCCCCTTACCTGTAAAAATAAATAGTTTCAACTCTGTTTCAGGAAATTCGGCAAGAGTTGCTGAGCTTATGTCAATTTGAGAATGGATTTTTATGGTGTAAGTCTACATGCGGCATGCGCAAGTGCGAGCTTATACGTCTCTGATTGTGGTATTGCATTTGATACGAATCTTAAATGTGATATATCTTTTAAACTTAGATAACAGATTCTAGATGCAAAGTATTTTTAAAACGGTATTATACATGCACACCACACTATTCCACAAAATCACAGTAATCGTAAATTTAAAAATGCTTCCATGAGCCACAAGAAACAAAGGATGATAATATAGAAATGGGGTAGGTTGCCCGTCATGCGATGACAAATTGGCCCTACCACTTAAGAATTTCCCCCACCAGCCCGATTACCGACCGGAAAAGTTGCGGCGCTCTGGCGTGGCTGGAAATTGTCATGGAAATATGTAAATTATCGGCAAGTTTTTTATAGTTTTTATTATATCCTCCCTCCCCACATAGGTAGCGATAACACCGCCGAGTTTGGCGCCTATACGTCAAAAGCTTAGCGCGGCTAATGTTACCGGGACACGCGTCTTGTCTCTTTACTGACTACGTAGTTATCATCCACCTACTGATGATGATGATGATGCAGGTTTAAAGCCTTGTTTTGAGGCAATTTTCACAAAATACAATTATTAAAAAGTCTGCAACCGTTGAACTGAACGAACTTTGAAACGAACCATTTTTTACAATATGGGTGGTCAGCCTCATCGCAACGTATAAGTTATAAGTCAAGGAACAAAAAATATTTATAATATTAAGTACATTGAACAGAATAAAAAAATTGTATGTATGCTTTACACTAACCGATATCCAAAAAAAATCTTCTTTTCTTTCTTCAAAATTAAAAATTTAATCTTCACTTGCGTATCACTATCTAAACAGTTACTTTTTGTATAATATTGGGTCCGCTCTGTAGTCCAGTGGCAACACTTCGGACTTGCAAATAGAAGGTTGTGAATTTGAATCCCGGCGGAGCACAAAAAAATACCATTTATATTTACAAATCTGCTCTTCGCTGGGTTGAACAAAATCATAACAACCTTTACCAAAAACCGGTCACTAAAGGTCCATCCAGCCTTACAGCAACTGGATATTGCTTGAGTATTGGCGCTTTGTAGCGACGACCAAGCTTGTAAACTCCTATGCGGCACTACAACAAGTGTCATAGACCCCTAGAGCCTCTAGAATCTAGGGAGTCTCTGGCACAAGATTTAATAAAAAATAAAAATAATATACATAACAAATATAAGTACATAACTTATGTCTATGAATGCCGAATTTCTGATTTTTAATTGGCGATGCTTTACCTTTTTATCTACTTTTTTCGCAACAAAATCTTCCAATTGTTGTACGATTCGGAGGCAATGATTTTATGTAAAAAAAACTTTGTGTCAACCACAAAACGTAGGTGTTTATTGACAGCTGTTGTACTCGTACAATTTGTATTTTGGTACGTCTCGCTTTTGTGGGATGGTAAAAAAGTGTTCAATGAAGTCATTCACAAAAATATTGTATTTAAGTAAAAGGGTATAGTCAATACCGCTGATAGGATTATCCATTGCAATTCCTTATTTTTATGTATCAATACAAAATAATAGTATTTGGTTCGGAATGTTTGTGTTTATTTTTTGCGGTGAATTTTCCGCATTATGACAAAAGCTAGGGGAAACCTGACAGCTTGACGCGCCATCCAAAATGACATTGGTAAAAGTTGTATTTCATTATTTGGATACCCGGCCAATTTGTGAACAAATTATATTTTGATGCGTATAATTTCTAACGAGTGAATCAAACTGTTGAAATAATTTTGAGGCCTTATGCCTTATGCCTTATGCCTTATGCCTTATGCCTTATGCCTTATGCCTTATGCCTTATGCCTTATGCCTTATGCCTTATGCCTTATGCCTTATGCCTTATGCCTTATGCCTTATGCCTTATGCCTTATGCCTTATGCCTTATGCCTTATGCCTTATGCCTTATGCCTTATGCCTTATGCCTTATGCCTTATGCCTTATGCCTTATGCCTTATGCCTTATGCCTTATGCCTTATGCCTTATGCCTTATGCCTTATGCCTTATGCCTTATGCCTTATGCCTTATGCCTTATGCCTTATGCCTTATGCCTTATGCCTTATGCCTTATGCCTTATGCCATATGCCTTATGCCCTACGCCTTATCCCTTATGCCTTTGATTTATACTAGCATAATGAAACTTTTCATTATTCTGGCCACTCTTTACATTTTTTTGTATACTGTATTTTTTATACAACTTGATTTAACCAAGCCATTCTTGCTGTTAGACAACACTTTTTAAACTTATGTATATCTATTATTTTGAATGTTAAAAAAAAAATTACACTCGATTTTACGATGCATACGATTGAACATTTCGAGCTGGTAGGTACACAATTTTTCACGGCTTTAACCCTTATTTTCAATAATTATAAAATATGTAATCATATCAATAGAAAATATAACACGCGGGGATTGAACACAGCATCCCCCTTCACGGTAATATAGGGGTGCACTTCTCGGTAAAGCGTTAAATTAAAAATCTGCAGGTAACTCACCATGAGCTGCGCATTTGCAGCTCACACCAACTGCTCCACAAAAGATCCTTTGTATTGTCGTAATCTAAAAATCAGAGCAGAAGTATTTTTCATCGCTGCACAGATATTCTAAGACCCCCTTGCATTTATTTTTTGTTTGCTCTGCGAGCTTGGTCGTCGCTGTAAAAAGCGCCCATTCTCAGGCAAGACCCAGTTGCTGTAAGGCTGGAAGGACCTTTTGATGACCGGTCTTTGGTACAGGTGTATGAATTTTTCAACCCAGCGAAGAACAAATTTGAAAATATAAATGGTATATTTTTTTATGCTCCGCCGGGATTCGAGCCCACAACCTTCCAGTTACGAGTCCGAAGTGTTACCACTGGACAACGGACCGGTCAGGTATCTAATACCATAAAGATTTTGATTTTATTAACGGAACGTTCCCAGACTTTCCTTGACGTTCCTTGACTTAAAAGTAGGTATGGGGCTGACCACCTTTACTGTATAACATGGTTCACTTGACTTTAATAGTTCACTTGACGGTTAACTTGACATTCCTTGACTTATAAGTTGGTATGAGGCTGACCACCCATACTGTACAGAATGGTTCAGTTTGCCAATCCCACCCCTGTTTCAGGGAAGGTCGGCAAAATTTGCAGGGATAATGTTCACTTAAGGTTTGGATTTGAATTTGTAAGTACACGTACAGCATTTGCAAGCGCGAACTTACACGTGTCTGCTTGTGGGCAATATGAATTTTAAATTTTAATATATCTCTGCAACTTAGATTATAGATATACAGATTATTATACCTTTTTCTTACAATTATTTCATAAAACAAACACTAACAAAAATGATTGTGATTTGGATGGTTTTTCAGGTCAGCCGGTTAAAAAATACTTATTTTAATTTTGAAAGAATATTATCCATCAGGTTTATTCAAAGAAATTAAATCCATTGATCATCCGACGACTTATTTCAATTTAGCGAACAGAAAAACATTGAACAACTGATGATCTGTGTATTAAATGTTTCTGAATAATTGTGTTGCGGGTTGTGTGATGAAACGTAGAAGACAATTAATTAAATAATATTTTTGCAAATGTCATCGTTAACATAATGGCATGCGAAATATGAATCAAAACTCCATTATTAGGCGTTTTGAAATTTTGAGAAAAATCAATAATTTCGTGGTTTATAATAATTATTGCAAGACGGAAACTGTACTATTCAAAATCAATACTTAAGTAAAATCTCAAGTCTCACTTATTTCATAGAGTTTTACTTTGAGAAATACATTCAAGTCAGTTGATGTCTCTGATAATGATTACAATAAGTATTTCATATTTTTTTTTTTTTAAAGAAAGTTTTGCTTGAGAAACTCCCCTGCATTGAGAAAATCAAAGATCTACGACACTTTTTGGAGTTCCGCAAAGATGTGGGATATTGGTGAAGTGGAGTTTGATGTCTTGATCACTTCTAGCAGATATGTTAACTGCGTGGTGTTGTGTTGTGTGTTGTGTTGCCTTTGTTTTGAGACACTGTGAGGAAGTGATTATCAATGTTGCTTTTGAATGAGCCAGAATGGTAATTCTCAAAATCTTTGCTGATCATAAAGGTAGATAGAAGTAATAAATTATTTTATAACTACGCTTAAATGCTGTCAAATTATAAAAAAAATATACAGAGACAATTTGACAGCCTGATCAACTGATCACGTGCGGCCATGTTTTATTATTACTATTTATCTATCCATTGACTTATAAATGGTATGAGGCTGACCATCCATGATGTAAATAATAGTTTAATTTTCCATTGTCACCCCTGTTTCAGGCAAGGTCGGGAAAAGTTTCAGGGCTTCATTTGAGGTTGTTTTTAGGATTGAAGGTACACATGCAGAATTTGTAAATGCAAACTTACTCGTTTCTGTTTCTGGGCATGCATTCAATCTGAATTTTAAATGTAATATATCTTTGCAACTTAGATTATAGATATTAGATCTACCAACATGTAAGGGCTAAATATAATTGGGGTGTGAACATAAATACTAGCAAACCCTTCCATACACGAGCAGTTACACAAAAATAAGGAATTTTGAAAACACAAAGTTCAAATAGTTCTTCATAGCGCTGCCTTAGTTCTTGTTTATCGTATACGCCATTGAGAAAATTTTACATGAGCAATGTTTGAATGTGTACTGGACCAATGTGTCTTATAAAAACAAGAAATTTATTTAGAAAATATTTAAAAGAACTCTCACATTATCGAGTTGTGCGGTTTTTCTTAGCTCAGATTGTGTAGAATTTGATTCATAAGACAACTGCATGAAAAAGTCATATTTGACAAGATTGGCGTATACGATAAACAAGAACTGAGGGTGCGATAGGTCTATTTCATAGGGATGAATGGCGATCGTTCTAAGCAAGAGCTCAGCGTAGGATCGACTGTGAATAACACTTAAAGTGTGTCAATCGTTGGCAGTTCCTGCCTAACTTATTGGGTATTAGTGTAGTATCGTTGCAGGTCGCGTGCAAAATAATAATTTAAACTTTAACTTGTGGACTATTTGCCAAAGAAATCAGCTTACTCACTAATCGGATTATAATAATGGCATGCCATTCGATTTTCTCAAAAATTGAATTTGATATCGTGAACGTTGTGTGCTATTTAAGGAAAATCTATTGATATTTGTTATTCTCTTTTTTAAGTTGTCTATTAACGCGTAAGAATCGAGTTCCAGTTACTTGGATCTCAAATTAGCAATGAAGGAACTTGCGAAGTAGAGATCAGACGTCGTATCGCCATTACCAAAAGTGCCATGTCTAAGCTGGACAAAATATGGAAAGAAGGGGGAGTGAGTAACAGCACCAAGATAAAGCTAGTCAGGAGTCTGGTCCACTCTTTTGATCTATATGCTGCTGACATGGATCAAAAAATCAGCAGAAAGGAGAAAAATTGACGCTTTTGAAATGTGGTGCTGGAGGCGCATGCTCCGAATCCCATGAAAGCCTAGACGTACCAACGTGTCCATTCCTCGGGAGCTACGTTTAGATGGCTTGACTCTAGCCAATACATGTAAACTCTGTATTCTTCAGTTGTTTGGACTTGTCTGTGGCAATGAGGGTAGCCTGGAACAACTGGTTGTAATCGGTGAATTGAAGGGGGAGAAAGGAAGACGCAGATCTCCCATACGATGGACCCATCAAGTGAAGACAGCAGCAGGCACCTCGGTGATTGGAGCGCTGTGTGACAACCCTCAGCAATAAGGAACAAGATTAAGAAGAAGAAGAAGTAGCGCTTTAAGTATTTTAAAAGTTGTATTTAGTGAACTAAAATATTCACATGATATAGTTCCGCCAAAGACTTGTTATAATCTGAAAACAATTAAGAATTTTCAAAAGGGTTTTTTGTTCTTTAAAATTCTGAAAGAGTATGTTTGCATGTTTACTTATTTTGAAATTATTTTTCATTGTTTTATCCTACATATTTAAAATTATCCAGTGTGTAGTCACAAACGCTTCGGACTCTTAATCGGAAGGTTTTTTAGCAACTGGGTCATGCTTGAGAATTTGCGCTTTGTATAGTAACGACAAAGCTCGTAGATGAATTTTAGGGTGTGATTAATCCAAAAAAAGAGCTAACCAAATCAATCACGTCATTTTTTGAAAATAGATTTGTGAAGAGGAATGCAATTCGCCAACCTTTTCTGCCTGGCCTGAAACAGGTATTAATATCATCATATAATAATTCATTATTTTATATTAACAAATTATTAATTAATTATAACCCTTTAACATCTGTTGAACCAGGGTCAAAGTTATGGTCAAATGACCCAGGCGGGGATCGAAACAACGTTATTCTATTCCAAATACGCTAGAAAGATCAGCCCGTATGGCCATTACCACCTATAGAAGGCGTTGGCTTGGCCCCCTCGGCTAACACCGACAGCATCAATTAATAAAGTTTTTCTTGTAGCCAAATATGACTTTAATCATGTACGAGTATAGCAAAAATACGATCAAAAAGCAGAATGCAACAAAGAAAATACATACATATAGTGGAAACGTTAAAAGTTATTTCATTCAATAACCCATTGACCCAATTAATTACTTTTACTGTGTGTTTCGTTTACATAAAATAAATTGCCTAAAATGACACGCGCATTTTCTTTTGCTAAACCTGTATAGAGTGCTGACGTTTTTTCTACCGGCGCTTTCAGGCTTTTCACTCGACACCCGAGCGCTTTCTAACGCAAACCACGACAAATCGTTCACAGATAAACTGTCCGCAGACAGCGCAGCCATGGGTCACACGACAGTTCGTAAATATGACTTTTTGGTCGACTGCACTTCGGTCGCATACAATATATGGTCTACAGACAGTTCTATCTCAGAAAATTACAGTAACAAATAAATAATTGAAACTAGAGTAATGACCAGTTCGTTAGTCTTGTGTTTAGCACTTCTAACTCGTAAATGAAAGGTCCTTGGATCGATTTCCAGCGCAGCACAAAATATAAATATAATTTTTATTTTCAAATATGGTCTTCACCGGATTGAAAAATTCATATGCCTTTACCAAAGACCGGTCATCAAAGGTCCTTCCAGCCTTTCAGCAACCAGGTTTTGCTTGAGAATTTGCGCTTTTTATAGTGACGACCAGGCTCGTAGAGAACTCTTGAGGTTTGATTCACACAAAAACATCGCTCAACAAATAATTAATCCAATATTATTATTACAAAGCTTTTTTGGAGAGATTTCTTTTAGATGGACCTCACAGTGGACTTAAATTGTATGTGATTGAAAACTCTTGCCAACGAACTGTTGTATGACTACATTGTCCGAGACCGATGTGTCTGTAGACGAGTTATCAACGACCGAGTTGTCTATGACCGAAATGTCGTTGAACGAAACGTTGTGTGGATGAACTGTGTTGTGACCGATTTGTCCATTGACGAGCTCTTTGTGGCCGTGTTATCTGTGACTGAAATGTCGTTGACAGAATAACCGTGTGAATGAATTATGGTGTGACCAATTTATTCATTGACAAGCTGTCTGTGGACGAGATATCTCTGACCGATTTGACGTGACACGCCCCCCGTACACCAACAACGCTGCCGATAAAAAGCGTTAACGTCACTTTCGCGGTCGCCGCCGCATCGTGTACACGTCCGCGCCGAAACATGAATTTTCTATTCGATTTCCCGATTCAGAATACAAACGACGGCAACGCTATCCAGTCGAAGCGCCGCATCTGAATATACAATATTCAAGATATTGAAAACTGATGGCATAAAAGATTTAAACCAAATATTCTGTATTCGAAATTTACTTTTCTTCAATACACATTTAAGTAAATAAAGTAAGTTTTCGGATGCAAGTGAGATTGACGCATAGGATCTTTTATAATGCAGGTTGTCTATTTTATTTTTGAAGCACTAAAAATCGCACATACACTTTGGATTCAAGTTGCTTTAGTACTACACACTCTCACTAATTTATAGATCACTAAATATATTGTGCCTTTAAACAAAGTACCTATAACTCTTTGAATTAGGTTTTTACTGAGAACAAAAAAATATTTTCAATTTATGCACCTATCCTATTATTGTAGGCAGAATACATACTTAGGCTTACATACATACTACTATATGAATGAATGAATACATACATACTAGAGCTTTATCCGAGTGAAAATCTGTGAAATATTTTAGTATCGGGCTTAGGTTTCTATTACAATGTTTTTAAATAGAATAACAAAGAATATATTTTTATTGATAAACTGATTTATAATTCGATTTTGTAGGGTTAAACTACGTTTAAGAAAAAATAATTTAATATTGATTTATAATTATTTACTAAATGAGATTCCTTCCAGGAAAACGCGGCAAGTAGTTGGACTATACGTGTAGCTTAGCAGCGTTTATATATAATCGCTAAGTTTGAAAGATTCATATTTAAAAAAAACATATTAAACGCACGCCCACAAGCAGACGCGTATAAGTTCACGCTTACACAATACACATTCCGCATGAGTACTTAAAAAATAATAGAAAAAAACAAATCAAATGAACATAAGCCCTGAAATTCTAGCAGGCTGCTCCTGACGACAGGAATGACATTGGCTAAGTGAACCATTTTTTACAGCATGGGTGGTCAGCCTCATACCAACGCATAAGTAAAGTAACAAAAAAATACATTATTAATCATAGTATTTTGTATGGTTTGTGTATTAACACTGTGAAATTCATATTTGAACTGTATTAAATTTTATTGAACCAAAACAATTTAACAAATACACTGTTTTATTTTCAGTCATTTTATTTAAATTTAAATTTAAAAAAACTTATTTAAAACATAGTTTTATTTTCACTTATTTTGAGTTAACAAGGCCTGAGCGCTATCGGACTTTATCCGTCCATCTTCGGAGGCTAACTCGGAGGCTAACTAATGGAAGGATAAAGTCCGATAGCGCTTAGGCCTTGTTAACTCAAAATAAGTGAAAATAAAACTATGTTTTAAAAGTTTTTTTAATTTAAATTAAAATGAATTTTCACTCTGTGAATGCACTAACTCTAGAAAATTTTATTTTGATTAATACCCGCGAACTTTTTTGGTCTCTCGATCATCTTCAGGTACAATGAAATCTTTGTTTCATTGTAGAGATCGATAACGTTCGTGTATATGAATTAAAATAAAATTATTTTTTCTTAAACGTAGTTTAATTTTCACAACAAATTTTATTTTAAATAAAATGAATTTTCACTGTGTGAATACACAAACCCTACAAATTCTAAAATAAAATTAATAAATCGAGTGGAAATAAAACAGTGTTTCAATAGAACTGTTGTGGTTCTATAAAATTTAGTTGAAATCAATGAAATTATATTTATCTTTCACCCCCATTATGCTGAGAGAATGATGAATCTACATCCATCGCGCAGAATGTTTCTCTAAATCTCAGCTTTAGTTAGACATGCACAACATAAAGGCCCTGTACGGGTACATCTAACAGATGAATAGATATCGACGGTTAAAAGGCAGTAGGGCATAAGCGACACAAAATAGGTGGGAGCATCACTCAGGGTGAAATTATTTATTTTTACTTTTGATTTAGTACTACTTTTGTTCATTCTGACCACCCATGCTGTAAAAATGATTCAATTTGCAATTTCCCCCCTGTTACAGGGAAGGACGGCAAGAGTTGCAGGGCCTATGTTCATTTGAGATTGGGTTCTTATATTGTAGGTCCACATGCGGCATGTGCTAGCGCGAAATTATACATGTCTGCTTGTGGGAATGCATTTAATATAAATCTTAAATGATATATATCTTTGCAGCTTAGATTAGATTAGATTAGATTGTCGTTAAGTACTCCTATATTTTCGTTCTTCTGTTTATATAATTATTATTGTGCATCATATTCTGTTTTGAGAGCAGTATTTTTTTCTTGTGATTAGGCACTTGTAATTAACAACTTGAACTTCTTTCCAACTTTCTTCACTTGATATCCGTGGCAACATTTAATTGGACATATTTTTACTATAATTGTTATTTTTCTTATGTAACGCTGTTTGTTGTCCTATGAAAATAAAAATAAATAAAAATAAACTAAATTGTTTCGGAGAGCAGGTTAAAGTTTGAGATTGCTGAAAAATGGCATAACATTTTTATTTTTTATCATATCGTAATAATCAAAACAACTCTAAAATATAGAGCTATGGGAGTTAGCGCATTAGAAAGAGCGGAAATTTTTAAGCAGGTTATCATACATAACTCATTTTTGACCAAAGTGTCGCTTATGTCCTACTTCCTTTTAACCGTCGATATTATTATTTTAAGCGAAAAAAACGTGGTGCCAAAAGCTGGGCATGTGTGTGTGTGTGTGTGTGTGTGTGTGTGTGTGTTATATACAATAGGACGCAGGTAATATAATCTGTACCCTGTATTTGTTGTCAACCCAAAGCTATGCTGACGGAACTCAAAAATTGAAGCTTTCAAAATTTTGGGTTAAAAAATGTAGGTACTTCGATTTTGTCTCTTAACTTACATATTATAATTTACATGTGGATGACTACCCATACTATAAAAATGGTTCACTCTGCCAACGTCACCACTGCTTTAGGAAAGGACAAAAAGAGTTAGGTACTAAATCTTAATCTATCTTGCAAAGATATATATCATTACAATTCATATTAAACGCATTACCCCCAGCAGACATGTATAAGTTCGCGCTAACACATGCCGCATGTAAAATGAACATAAGCCCTGCAACTCTTGCCGACCTTTCCTGAAACAGGGGTGACATTGGCAAAGTGAACCATTTTTTACAGTATGGGTGGTCAGCCTCATACCAACCTATAAGTCAAGGAATACAAGCAATTAATTACATTAAAACCATGTTTTACCATTTCAATTAAATATTTAAAAAAATTACATTTGAGTATAAAAAACAAATAAACACTAAACAATTAAACAGTAAAAAATTAAAAAGCTACTAAACATATTCTATAAAAAAGTGATTTTTTTTAAAGCCTCAGCCTTAAACGCCAGCATTACAGATCAACCGCCATTTATTTCGGTCCTTGCAAACCACTTTCATTTCATGTGGACCTACAATATAAAAACTCTATCTCAAATGAACATAAGCCCTGCAACTCTTGCCGACCTTCCCTGAAATAGGTGTGTCATTGGCAAAGTGAACCATTTTGTACATCTTTTTTTTTACATCATTATTGAAAAAAGGCCTGCATTGCCTTGCTTGGTTCTACAATATGACTCAAATATTTGAAATGACTCGTGAAGAGTTCAAGGAAAAGAGAACTCGAAACAGTATATTTTAAGATGGCCTCCTGTTGCAGTGTGCTGTCGATATATAGAGATAATGCACAATGTGTGATCATGTGTTAGTGTGCGTGATGCATTTCGATTGCTTCAAATTTTCCCATGCTCTATTCTAGTGCACGTCAGATGCACCTTAGCGCAGCGATTCTCAAAATACGTATACCTCTATAATCCTTAAAGAACCTTTCGCAAAAAGGATCCCCCAAGTCTGAATGAGCTATTAAACACAATAATTATTCGTCTTTCCTTGACTTGCACTTGGGTTTATGTTCTCACTTATTACCACGCAGAATAATTCCAGTTTTTACGTGGAGATAAGGGCATTGTGTAAGCTGCATAATAAAATTATTCTGTTGATTTTTGTATAGATTTTTTCGAAACGCTTCCAGATTGTTCCACACACCAGCGTGCTTAAGCGCACGTAATACGAATCCATAGTTCGTAACAATACGAAAGATAACTGTGAACCAAATATAGGTGAATCCGAAAATAAATTGTGTAAAATGAATTGAAGGTGATGATGATTTCTTTATCAGCGCCGTTTCGTGATTCAATATCACTCCAAGGGCGCTTAGTAGTTTACTGGGCGAAAAAGTATGTCTTCATCCTTTTATCTTTAGCTCCTCAATCGTCCTGGACCTCCCGATTTCTGGTGGCAGTTCGCTGCTTTAGTTCTTGTTTACCGTATAGAACATTCAGCTAATTTTCCATGAGCAATGTTTGCATGTATACTGGACCAATGTGTCTTATGAAAACAGGAAATTGATTTTAAAAATATTTAAATCAACTCTCACATTATCGAGTTTTACGTTTTTTCTTAGCTCAGATTGTGTAGAATTTGATTCTTAAAAGACAACTGCATTAAAAACTCACGTTGGACAGAATTGGTCTATACGATAAACAAGAACTGGGGGAGCGAGTTGATTTCATGTCGCAGGGCCGGCCACCGCAAAAGCACGGTCTCCGAAAACTGAATCCAAGTTTTATTAAATCGAACCCAAGTAAACCGCGCAGCTTGCACAGTTTGAGGTTCTCTTTAGATACACGCACCGGTCCTTTGTGCAGATGGAGCTTTTGGCTGAAGGCACACCTGTCATTCCCATTCCACCAGAAACCTATGCGCACCAGGAAACGCTAGCTCTCTATCGCCCCAGCTCATCTTCACGCAATTCCACATCAAGTCTGCCTCAGCGAGCCCAAATTAAATGAATCGGTGAAACATCCACCCTTGATGATACAGCCATTACGTGAAGGGATTCTTCACAAAACTTCATTAATAAATCAACAACTCAATCATCAAACCAACCTTTATTTATCCTCAATCATCCATGAAGTAGGATCTTAATTGTAAGAAACATAATAAACAAATCTGGTCATATAGATGATTTGGTAGCTTTTTAAGCACACTCTTTTTTTTTTTGGTTTAGCGAAGATGTCATCTAAAATCTAAATCTAAATCTAAGCTGCAAAGATATGTATCGTTTGAGATTCATATTAAATGCATTCCCACAAGCAGACACGCATAATTTCGCGCTCACACATGCCGCATGTGGACCTACAGTATAAAAAACCCAATCTCAAATGAACATAATCCCTGCAACTCTCGCCGACCTTCCCTGAAACAAGGGTGACATTGGCAAGAGTGAACCATTTTTTACAGTATTTACATAATAATAATATTAGGATACTTTATTTGTTGAGCGCTGTTTTTGTGTGAATCACACCTCAAGAGCCCTGTTTAAGCCTGATTGTCGCTGTAGAAAGCGCCAATTCTTACGTAAGACCCAGTTATTATAGAGCTAGATGGACCGATGGTGGCCGGTCTTTGGTAAAGGCAGATTATTTTTTTAACCCAGCGAAAAGCTTTTTTGAAGAATGAAATCTTTTTTCGTGCTCCGTCGGGTTTCGAACCTAATACCATCCAATGACGAGTCCAAAGTATTAACCACTAGACCACGGATCGGGCAAACTTTGATTTAAGGATTTGAAAATGAATGAAAGTACATAAGAGTACAATCAGATTGGTTAGGATATCTAAAAAAAATGGACGGAGAACAAGTGGGAAAAATAGTGTACAAAGGAAGGTCAAAAGTAAGCGTGGAAAGGTAAGACCGAGGAAAGGATTGAACAAATAAGCGAGATTACTAATAATTGAAATGTGAAGAGTGAGGAAAGAGAAGAGCATGCATGAAGAAAGTCGAGGAGGTGAAAGAAGTGTGCAAGGACAAAAAAAAACACATCTGCGGAGGTACTGTCCACCAAGAGTGGAATAGCGGCTGGATACAGTAACAGTAAAAGTATGTAGTACAAAAATTAGTTCACATTGTCATTGTCCCCCCTATTCCAGGGAAGAGCAGTGAGTCACAGAGTTTATGTTCATCGGACATTTTTTATTATTATTTTCTAAATATAAACATGCAGTACATGGAAGCACAAACTTACACGTGTCTGCTTGTGGGCATTCATTTAAGACTTCATTTACTTACTTAATCCGGCCTTGATGGCTCAGAGTCTTCCGCACCACAATACTCCAGGACTCTCTGTCTTGTGCTGCTTCCCTCCATGATTCCCTCACTCTCAGAGCTTCCACGTCAGCCTTGACATTGTCTGCCCCCCGCATACTGGGACGTCAGAATGGTCTGACACTGGAGGAGGCACCATCTAAGACATTTCTAGCATGCATGTAATAAGCAACTAAGGCCCGGTATTTTCAACGTTGTAATAGCGACTTTATACTGAATGGTAACGACGCACTTGTCAATCTGTGGGTAGTTTTTTGTCAGTTTAAATAATAATAATATTACGAAGATTTAGATTTTGTAGGGTTTGTGTATTCACACAGTGAAAAATCATTTTATTTAAAATAAAATATTTTTTTGTTAAACGTAGTTTAATTTTCACAATAATATTTTATATCTCGAGCACTTTCGACCGTCAATACTCAGGTCATTATCAAGAGTGATGTATGTCAAATTAAAATTATTAAGAACAAACCATAGATCAAAATTATATAAATTCAAATAAATAGATAGGTATAGGTACAATAAAGATATTTATTTGAATTTATATAATTTTGATCTATGGTTTGATCTTAATAATTTTAATTTGACATACATCACTCTTGATAATGACCTGAGTATTGACGGTCGAAAGTGCTCGAGATATAAAATATTATTGTGAAAATTAAACTACGTTTAAGAAAAAATAATTTTATTTTAAATTTTACGAAGATTTATTTGCTGAGTGCTGTTTTTTTTTGTGTGAATCACACCTCAAGAGCCCTCTGCGAGCGCAAATTCTCAAGCAAGACCCAGTCGCTGTAAGGTTGGATGGATCTTTATTTAGTGACCGGTCTTTGGCAAAGGTAAATGATTTTTTTAACCCAGCGCAGCGTAGAGCATATTTGAAAATATAAATGGTACAGTTTTTTGTTCTCCGCCGGGATTCGAACCCACAACCCTCCGTTGACGAGTCCTATAGGTTGGTATGATGCAGACACCCCGTGCTGCAGGGAAAGGCGACAAGAATTGCAAGGTTTATGTTCATGTGCAATTGTGTTTTTATATTGTAAGTCCGCATGCGGCATGTGTAAGCGCACCCTTATACCTGTCTGCTTCTGAGATAGAATTTAATATGAATCTAAAATGTAATATATCTTTTTAACTTAGATTAGATTAGAGATTAAATTAAAAATACAGGGCCTTAGGCCCGGTAGTTTCATCGTTAGCATATGTGACTTTAAACTGATAAAAAAAACTACCCACTCGATTGACATAAGTGCGTCCTTTTCATGCTGTATAAAGTCGCTATGCTAACGATGAAACTACCGGGCCTTAGATTACACGTTGAAAAAACATTCACCTTGAGTAAATACGAGTTCTTGCATTTCTGATATAGATACATACCTAACATGCAGTTTGTTGGATGTTATATTTTACGTTTGGATGGCAACAGTGTAGCATGCTGTTCTTTGTATGTGCCCAGTGCTTTGCCGAGAGAAATATTATTGTTCGCATGCTTGCACACCAAATGCATTTTTCGACAGTGCCTAGAAGACAGATACCTATTATAGTCTAGCATCAGGCGTGCGCAACCTTGTAGAAATACATTGGTGAGAATCGATTTCTATAAATATCTTCATTTTAATTGGAACGTATCCATGAAAATAAATAAGAAATGGATGTATCTCGAACTAAAGCCTGAAAAAATATGTGATAATAAAATAAATTATGTTATATCGGGGTATATAACTGTTCTTAGACTGTTACCTGTTCTTTTTTCATAAATCTCAAGTTTACTAAAAGGTAAAATCAACGGAACATAAAATATGTGTCATTTTAAGCAATTAACGAAAACACTAGGCTGAACATTTAATGCAACTTCTCAACTCAATGTCTCTGAAGATTTCGCATGTGGCAAGTTGAACTTAATTTTTTAAAGCTAAGGTTGGGATATTGTTTTGATAGCACTCCAGGGCTGGAAGTCTCATAACCACAGGGTGATAATTACCTACCAAATATCGGAATAATACATGAAGACTAATCAGCTGTTCCTTTGCAGCCATCTTGGATTGACAGGTCTTCATACAAATATTACCGATTTTCGGTAGGTAAGAATCACCGTGGTGATGAGACTTCCAACCCAGGTGGGAGTACAAATATTTTTTTCGGTGCGTAATCTATAGTCTGTGTTGCTCAATTTTATTGTTTCTTTCTACAAACTGAACAATCAACGCATTTAAACGCTTCTCGCATTCTCATGTGATTCCCTTGTTCCTGTTTACTTTAAATGCATCCGTTTCCTTTTCCTGCGATAAAGCATTTGTGGAATCAGATCATGGGTTGTTTTTTATTGTGAAGGCTAAGTTGACTCTTCGGGGTCAATGTTTTTTTCAGTTTCAAATAAACAACGCTCTGTGTGATTATCAAACTCTTACCGTTAACCTTTGAATGTAAGCGTTCTACTAACTGAGCCAGGAAACTGCCACCGGTTTCTTCAGATAAAGATGTCTGGTTTTGTGTTGCGGAGCTTGTGTTTGTTTGTAGGTCAGCCATTACGTAAGTACACAACCGGCACGTGCGAGCGTGCAAATCTTAGCGTGCTAGCTTGTATTAGTGACCATGAAATATATTTGTTATTGATCATTTAAATACAGATTACCTGGTATCTTAGTATTCTAGGACATACTTATTTAGTAATTAAGTTACCACAAATGCATCAGCAATTGAAGTTCATACTGCATGGATTTTCTTACGCAAGCGGGTAGGGACGGATATGTTCGCGCTTGTCACATGTTTCATGTGGTCTACGAAGACACTCTCCATGGAAAAACCGGATGCATTCCCATATGGAATAAGTAACAAAACACCAGCAATTAACGCAAATAATTTGATTTGAAAGCACCATGTTTTTGGAAACTAAAATATATTTAAAAATATATTTATTTGAACCAATCTATAGTCTAAAGATGCATGGGTTCTGTTTACATTAAAATATTTTTGTAAAGTATGTTCTTCGTTTTTTTGAAAAAAAAAAATTTCTCTACCATAAGACCAATCACAAATGTTAATTCAAACATACAACAACTTGGTATTACTTGGCTATTTACGCTGCCTATTGGCGAATAACTGTTACTCAATAACAGCTGTTACTGTCTGTTTACTCAAAAAGAGCGCATACGAAATAAATCATTCTACAATTTATTTATAAACCACTGTACACAAAAAAAAACAGGATCTCACAAATTAAAAAATATTTTATTTTGTTCAAATATGAACTATGAATTCATCAATTGTTTTGTAGGCAAAAGGTTTTCGACCGCTGCTCCAGCCTGCCCTAATGTTTTCTGAGAAACGCCGCATTCGAAAGCTGCCAATGTACCTACCATATTTTTTTCTCATAACTACACAATTCCTCAGGACTCAAACAAAGCAAACAGTTTTTGCATTTGCTGACGTTCCAGATTCAATTTTGAAAACTAAAATGAAATATTATTGTCGATGGTTATTATTATTATTTTTAGTTTCGCTCAGGTGCAAAAATGGTCTCGTAACATTTTTGATTTTGGAACTTTTATCTTGGCAAGCAGGGATTGCCGATTTTGATGCCCTTTCCTTAGAAACCTGGCCGGGTGACGACACAATTTTGTCTATGTCAATTCACGAGCAGATCTCACATGAATTAAAATTTATGTAAAACTTTCTTGAAAATATCAGCTTTGAATCAATCGGGGCTTAGAAGGCATTTTTAAATGTAGGTAGGTACTTATACAATTTAATTTGAAAAGATGTATTAATATTAAAGTGTCATATGAAATGCATGCCCACAAACAGGCACTTGAAAGTTTGCACTTACACATGATGTTCCCTTAGTGTTTCATCAGAAGTAATTTAATATTTAATATCAGAGGTAATTTCACCAGAGCAATGTTTGTATCTGTACTGGACGTCTGGACCAATGTGTCTTATGAAAACTGGAAATTTATTTCTTAAATATATAAAGAAATTCTCACATAACGTTTTTTTCTTAACTTAGATTGTGTAGAATCCATTGAGGTAGAATCACTAATTACCTACTTGATATCAACTTGGAGGCGCTAACCATTAGACTAACGAAATACTTTTTCTGCGTAAATTACTGCTTGTACTGGTACTTACATCCAGTCGCTTTTCTCTTAGCCCTTAGGGGTGGTTAGTACCTCGGCAAATGTGTCTCCAGTTAGTTCTAGTCCCACACACTTCTTCATCAATTCGACATTCATCACGCTCTTCATGCATGCTCCTCTCTTTTGCTGGATCCAGCCACTTCTTCATTTTAAAAATTACCATTGAAAATATTTGGTTTTGGCTTTACGAATGACATTTGTTTAAATTAAACAATAAACATGAGTGACGAGTGGCATCTGTCGGATGTAGAAAAAGTTTTATTTTCTTTATGTCAAGAAATTGATCAGCGAGTAGCGACCACCCATGTTGTAAAAGAAAGGGAAGACCTAGGCAATATCAACCCTTGTTAGTTGTTTCAATCAAAGGTGGAATAAAACTGGTTAATTTTAATTTACTTATTTAAATTTTAATTTTCATTTGCAATTAGTAGACTTGCAGCATGTGTACATGTGCTTTACTTAAATAATAATTATTTGCTAACTTAAATAATAATTACAATGTTTACATGATCACAAATGTTCTAATCCGGTTTCATGACAAATAGGTCAAAGATAGCTCAGTTATGGACAAATCGGCCACACTATAGTGCGCCAACACGACAATTTGGGCACATACAATTTGATCGTGGACAATTTTGTCACATTTCCAGATGACTTGTTCACAAACGACTCGGTCACACGACTTATGCGGCTAACCACCCATGCTGTAGAAAATGGTTCACTTTGTCACCCCTGTTTCAGGGAAGGTCGGCAGGAGTTACAGGGTGTGTGTTCATTTGAGATTCGGGTTTTTTTTATTGTAGGACCACATGCGGCATGTTTGAGCGTGAACTTATACGTGTCTTTTTGTTAAAATGCATATAATGTGAATCTCAAATGTTACATGTATTTTGCAACTTAGATAAGATTAAATTAGATTAGATTAGCGTAAACAGAAAAATATACGGAAACTATCATGATAATCATCTTTTAAGAGGTAACTGTAGCTATAGCTCTGTCTTCATTCCGCCAGGGGTTGCCAGAGCCTCTGCAGATTTCCCTATCCTAGTATACCTCCTTCAATTCATTCATATCCATCACCTTTTTCATATATTTCCTTCTCTTGCTGTGGTAAATTTTATACATTTTTCTATTATCTACGCACAGTATACTACCCTTTCTGAAAAAATAATGCTGTGGGCGCATTCAAATTCAAATGAAACAAACTAAAAAAAATGTGTGTGGTCACAGGGGTCTGCAACAGTTTGGCACGGCCGAGCGTAATTTGGAAATGGCAATTCCCAACAAAGGCGCAGCGGGAGACCTTGTATATGGTGAGGAAGGGAAAAAAACGGTGACCAGTAGAACGGCATGGTGACAAAACGACACATGGAATAACGATACATGACTGAACAACACATTCTTCTTCTTCTTTTTGTGCCACTTCTATCGAAGATCGGCGATCATCATGGCTATTTTGACTTTCGATGCTGTGGCGCGAAACAGGGACTTGGCACTTCTGTTGAAATGACATGAACGAACGAAATATGACCGAACGACACATGACAGAACGACACATGACAGAACGACTCATGACAGAACGACACATGACAGAGCAGAACATCACAATGACAGTATATCACATGACAAAGCATCACTATGAAAAAACTATGAAGAAAATTCATCACTATGACAGAACGACACAGAAAATATCCCTCCACCTTGACTAACATCAAATGACAAAACATCACATACCTGAAACAGAACATACCATAAACGGCAAATGAAACGGTTTGGTTTTGTGATGTTTCGTCCTTGTGGTGTACTTTCATGTGATGTTTTGGCATGTGTCGTTCTGTCATGTGTCATTATGTCATCGTGTTGTTCTGTTACCATATATTCATTTAAAGCTATCAGATTTATGCCCACAAACCAACACGTGTAGTTCGCCCTTATAAATGCTGAATGTGCACTTACAAATAAAATACAAACCTCAAATGAACATAAGCTCCACAACTTTTGCCGAGCTTCCCTGAAACAGGGGTGACATTGGCAAAGTGAACCATTTTTTTTACAGTATGGGTGGTCAGCCTCATACCAACCTATAAGTCAAGGAAGTCATGTCATACGTCCTTTTGTAACTGTGTCGTTCTGTCATGTGTCGTTATGCCAGGGGCGTGCATCCCACACAGGCACATGCGCCAAATAGGTAGGCAATATATGGTAAACAACATTTAAGATTGACATTCAGATTTCGAATTCAAAATTAAGGTTCGATTAGAGCCATCGTAAGCACTTAAGTCAATTTCTGTAACTGTAACTGTAACTGTAACTCTGTCGCCATTTGGCTAGGGGTGGCCAGAGCCTCTGCAGAGTTGCCTCCATTTTTTCCTATCCTTACATACCTCTTTCAATTCATTCATATCCATCACCTTTTTCATGCATTTTCTTCTTTTACGCTCACTTTGTATATCCCATTCTTTCACAATCTCCTCAATCTGATCACTCCATACTTTTCTCGGTCGTCCCTTCCCTCTTTTTCCTTTCACACTTTCTTTGTATACATACTTTGTCAGTCTATCATCATTCATTCTTTCCACATGCCCAAACCATCTCATCACATTCTTTTGTACCTTAACTTTCACATCCTCTTTCAGTCAAGTCAATTTCAAATGTGTTATTTTAAAGGAATGGGAGAAAATATTTATTCTGAAATGTATTTGCCTATCCCCTATGCACGCGCCTGCGTTATGCCATGTGTCGTTCTGCCACTGTGTCATTCTAACATGGAACCGAAAAAACAACGCACCGTCTGAAAAAGTCTCTAATCGCCGTATTTGATTGCTGTCCGGACCGCCCACCATACATCTTTGTGCGCCAGTGTCAATGTGAGCACTGAACATATCTAGCCGCCCTTGTCTTGTAAAGATGTACAAAAAAATAAAAGACAAAAGATTCAGATCAAATAAAAAAAAACGATATTTTTTTTTGAACATGATTTTTAATAACTTTCATTATTATGATTGATTCGGCCATTTTTCGTGTTTTTCCAAAAACAAGTTTTAGGTTCCATTATTTTGAGTGATAAATGTTATAACCTGTTTTTATGGTATGGCAGTATTGGTTTTTATTTTTATTTCAATTCGGCAATGAAAAAATGAAATACGTAAAAAAAAACTTGGAAAAGAAAAAAACTTCAGAAATTACATGAAATACAATAGTTTGAGCGAATTGTGAATAGGCAGTTTTTGTCTATCGTTGTAGGCCGTTAAATTATTTATTCCTATAGCCAATTATAAATTCTGTCCATTCTTACTTCTCACCTTGTAACAAAAAACTGTGTCAAGTGTCAAGAATCCGTGCCTCTTAATTCTCGAGAGCGAAGGGACGTGTCTGGTCTCTTCGGCTGCATCCCAAGTCGCGCGCGTTCGACAGGGAGAAGTTGAAAGAAGGTCAATCGGGAGTGAGTTGTGTCCTTTCAGATTATTACAGACTCCTGTCCTTGCTCCCTGATGGTCTGCGGCTTAGGCAGATTTGGCTATACTCAATTCTCGTTCTCCTCTCGCACATGGTTGAGTCAAACTTGGGTCTAACAACAATTTTTGATTAATTTACCTTAGTAATTGCCATTCGAGGGGACGTTTTCCTTGTAAGCAATCTGTATTATTTAAAATTAAGACTGTATTACATAAAAAAAATATTTCAGACAGGCAGGCAGCTATAAACTTAATGATTGATGTACTGAAATATCGGGGATGGTCTGTTGCAGGTATAATTATTATTGTTATAAGTGTGCGTAGGTATTGTGGCCATCTAGATTTTTTCACAAATAATACGCACAACTGTGCTGCGCCTAACAAAACTTGGTAAATTTACAAAATTGCATTCATCATCATCATCATTGACACGACAACCCGGGGTGGGTCTTGGCCTGCCTCATCAACCGCTGCCAGCGCTTTCTATCCAACGTCTTCCTCCTCCAGTCCCATATTCCCACTGCACGGCAATCGGCCACCACTCCATCCAGACATTTTGCTCGTGGTCTTCCCACTGACCTGCGTCCTTCGTTCGTCATCACAATTGTCTTCTCCAGGCTCCGATAGTCTATCCGCTGAATGTGTCCCAGCCAATGCAGTCTGTTGACCTATATTGAGCGCATTACATAAAAATTACATTGCTGTCTTTAATTATAGTGTAACGAGATGAGTTTGTTTGTTTGGTAGAATGGAACATTGTATTTAAATTTGAATGGAAAAAGGAAAACAAAAGAATGCAGAAAGAGAGAAGAAGCTTGCCTGGCGTGAGAGCCACAAGCATGTGTAATTAAGAATAATTAATATTATTGTGCTGTGGTTTATTGTGTATACATTGTGAAAGGAATAAAAGTAAACGTATTAAAGTGGCTGTTACATTATTAATTGTGTCAATCAGCAGGACAGAGGAAAAACCCTCACATTTTGGCGCCCAACGTAAAAGAAAAAATCTGTAAATGAAATTTCTATGAAGAAAATTTTTCACAAACAAAAACAAATGACAGTCGATTTCAACAAATGACATTGAAAACAATACAATATATGAAATAATTAAAATTGGACAGAATTATGGTTGTGAAAGCATCAACACGTTTAAAATGTTTTAAAAAACTCAACTTATACAATTTATAACAAGAAATTGCAAGATTTCAAAGGCGGTTTTGAAAATATTGAAGGTGAGAGAATTCAAATTACCTACACTACGTTCAGAAGAAATGAAGATTTAAAAATCGAACGTCCCAGAAGAAAAAAGATTGTACATGAACCAGTTTGTTTCAAATCAGTTTAGATAAATATATATAGATGGTGTTATATTTAATTTGTATGAAAAAAAATTTTTCCAATGAAATGATTTTTTTTTAATTGCATAAATTGAAAATATACAGCAAATGACGAAATCTAAAAAAATAAATAATAAAAAGGATTTAGAAAGTAACACAATGGAGTCCATAAATTTTGATCCTCTCAAATTAAAAATATCTTTTAATGGTGAAAGTGAACCAAATGAATTTATAATAAGGTTAGAAGAATTAGCCAAAGTCTACAAATTAAAATTAGATTATTTGGTAGAGTGTATGCCTATATTTTTAACAGATTTTCCGTTAACTTGGTACAGAGCAATTAACTGTGAATTTGATTGGAAAATTTTTACAACCAAATTCTTACAACAATTTGAAAAATATGACTTTCAAAGGAATCTTAAGTTAGAAATTTTAAATATGGTGCAAGGTCATGATAATGCATCCGTTTATATTTTAAAGGTAAAATCCAAAAATAATTTATTAAATAAAAGAATGCATGATAAGGAACTTATGGACATAATAATTCATGGATTGTCAGAAAAATATGCAACTTTACTGACAACATCTGAAATTAAAAATACAGAGGAATTATCTACAATATGTAGCAAGTTTGAATCATTTATAAAATTTAATGAATGTAAAAATTTAAATGTAATGAATGACACAGAAGAGAAAAATGTAATGCAAAAATGCAATTTTTGTAATAAATTAGGACATGATGAAATAGATTGTTGGACTAAAAATAGAAAATTAGATTACATACAGAATAAATGTAGAAGTTTCACAAATAATATAGTATGCTACTTTTGTAATAAAAGAGGACATGTGGAAAGAAATTGTTTTATAAAAAATGGAAATTTTAAAAAACACACAGTAATCTGTTACTCATGTAAGCGTACAGGACATGTACAAAAAGATTGTTTTGTTAAAAATAAAAAAGTGATTATACAGACAAAACAAAAATGAACAGAAATATAAATATACAAAACAGAACAAATACGACATACAATAGTAATTCAAAAAACTTGTAGATAGTCGGCCTTCAGTACAAACACAAAAATCAGAAATGAAGAGCTGGCTTAATTTCATTCAAATTTTTAATAAAAATTATCAAATTGCACCACTCATTTTTGCTAAACAATTTGATAAAAGACCATTTTTAACAGTAAATATTGAGAACAAAAATTTTACAGGTTTACTAGATTCAGGTGCATCTATTTCTGCAATCAATGAAAAAACATTTGATTATTGTTTACAAAGAAATTACAAAATTATAAAAACCCATGAAAGTATCTCGTTAGCAAATGGTACAAATATAAAAATTCTTGGTAAAATAAATTTAGAGGTAAAATGTGACAATCAAATAAAACATGTAGATTTTTATGTTTTACAAGGTTTACAACAAGACTTAATTTTTGGAATAGATTTTTGGATAAAATTTGAATTAGAACCGAGTTTAATAAGTAAAATTACATATTCAAATAGCAAAAATATTAGTGAATTAGGTAAAATTACAAATAGAACTAAATTAACAGATAACCAATTACAGCAATTAAAAACAATAGAAAATGATTTCAAGGACATCTCTTATGAAAAAATAGGCTTAGGATGCACAAACCTCATTGAACACAGAATTCAGACAGAAGGTCCTCCAATAAAACAAAAGTATTATCCACTCAGTCCAGCAAGACAGAGACAGGTTAACACAGAGTTAGATAAAATGTTAAAAGAAGGTATAGTTGAACAATCCAAATCTTCGTGGTCCAGTCCTGTTGTGATTGTAATTAAAAAGGATGGAACGCCTAGATTTTGTTTGGACTCTAGAAGACTCAATGAAGTAACAAAACGAGATAACTATCCCATTCCAAATTTAAATCAAGTTTTAGCAAATTTACGAAATGCCAAATATATCTCTTCAATAGATTTAAGCAAGGCGTTTTGGCAAATTCCACTAGAAGAATCGTCCAAAGAAAAAACTGCCTTCGTCGTACCAAATAGAGGGTTGTTTCAATTCACAAAAATGCCGTTCGGTTTAAAAAATTCAAGTTCTGAAACACAGCGTTTATTAGACAAATTATTTGGACCTAAATTTGATACTAACATATTTTGTTATATCGATGACTTAATTATTATTAACGAAGATTTCAATTCACATTTAAATTTATTAAAACAAGTTAAAAATATATTACAAGAAGCAGGGTTAACGGTAAAATTTTCAAAATGTGAATTTTGCAAAGATAGTTTAAAATATTTGGGATACATTATTGATGAAAATGGATTAAGGCCAGATTCAAATAAAGTCAAGATTATAGAGGAATATCCTTCACCGAAAAATGTAAAACAACTACGAATGTTTTTAGGTTTGGTAGGATTTTATAGAAAAGTTATACGAAACTGCAGTGAGATATCATATCCACTAAATAAATTATTGAGAGGTAAAAAAGGTCAGAACAATTTTAATTGGTCAAAAGAATCTGAGGATGCATTTAATAATTTAAAATTAGCCTTAAGCACAGCCCCTGTATTAATATGTCCGGATTTCACAAAAGATTTTTTTTTACACACTGATGCCAGTAAAAATCAAGTAGCTTCAGTATTAAACCAAAATATCAATGGGTCCGAAAAGCCAATAGCATATTTTTCAAGAAGTTTGACAGTTAGAGAACAAAACTATTCGACATCAGAACGTGAGCTTCTTGCCATTGTGGAGTCAATTGAACATTTTCGATCTTATCTAGATGGGATGAAATTCAAGGTAATAACTGATCATATGGCATTAAAATTCTTGAATAAAATATCAAATCCAACAGGTAGATTAGCAAGATGGGCCATGAGACTTTCACAGTATGAATTTGAGATTGAGC
The DNA here is from genome assembly GCA_951799405.1 of Agapetus fuscipes. Classification (NCBI taxonomy): domain Eukaryota; kingdom Metazoa; phylum Arthropoda; class Insecta; order Trichoptera; family Glossosomatidae; genus Agapetus; species Agapetus fuscipes. The sequence goes on from OX637332.1 coordinate 26,603,011, forward strand.
ATAGAAAAGGGAAAGAACATACAGTGCCAGATGTATTATCTAGGATTCCTGGTACTAAAGAAATGGAAGTAATAAATTCAAATATTGCAGATCCTTGGTATAATAATATCGCAGAAGGATGTACAAAAACACCACACAAATACAAAAAATTCAAAATGGTAGATAATAAATTATTTAAACTAATAAATGATGATAATCCTTTCACAGAGGAATATAATTGGAAAGAGATACCTATTATAGACAATAGATTAACTATAATAAAGAATCATCATGATAATGGACATGTAGGTATTTTTAAAACTTATAAATACATATCAAGATGTTACTATTGGAAAAATATGTATGCAGATATAAAAAGTTTTATAAATAAATGTCAAAAATGTAAAATGTATAAGCCGAATAATTTACCTCCAGCAGGAAAAATGGAAAATAGAAAAAGAGTGGATAGACCGTTAAAAATGCTGAGTATTGATTTGATAGGACCATTACCAAAATCAAGTACGGGCTATATACATATATTATCAATAATAGATGTTTTTACCAAATATTGTTGGTTATTTCCTTTAAGAAGAGCTACTACAGAAGAAATAGTAAAATTAATAGAAAATAAAATATTTTTAACAGAAGGAGTACCGCAAACAATAATAACAGATAATGGAAAGAATTTAAAGTCTAATGCATTTAAAGATTTTATGTACTCATATGGAGTACAGAAAATATTTTATACAACTTTATATACTCCCATGTGCAATAATGTAGAGACATATAATAGAACAATAGGATACACATTAGCTATTTTTGTTGAAAATGAACAAAGAAAATGGGATACTTTTTTAGATTCAGTACAAAGCATAATAAATAATACAGTCAATTTAGCAACAGGATACACACCTAATGTATTAGCAAGAGGTAGGGAGATTGTACTAAATGGTGAAATTCATGGTGAAATAGTAAATGATGAAATAGAATCAAAGGAAGAATTAGATAAATATAGAGATATGCATAAAGATAAAATGAAGGAATTAAACACATTATACAAAGTTGTAACAGAAAATTTATGGGATGCAAATAATAAAAATGCAAATTATTATAATAAAGGTAGATCAAATCGTGTCTATGATCAAGGGGATATTGTATGGCGTAAAAATTTCATACAATCAAATGCAGGGAAATACTTCTGTACAAAGTTGGCTCCAAAATTTGTCAAAGCCAGAATAGAAAAGAAAGTTAGCAAGATAGTCTATGTATTAAAAGATATAGACACAAATGTTATAAATAAATATCACATCAAGGACATAATCAAATTAGATTAAAAAAAAAAAAAAAAAAAAACATATTTTCATGTGTATGAAAAATTTGAGGTGATGCATGATACGGTGAAAGTTGATATAAAAGTGATCAGTGAAATAATGAATTATGAAATATTGCATGAATGAAGGTATGAAACATAAATTAAACAAAGTATTACATATGAAGGTAAAGTTTTTAAAAAAAAATTGATGGACTGATAAATTTATTAATGAAAAATAAATTTGAAATAAATTTAAATATTGGGAAAGATGTGATACATGTTTAAAAAAAAAAAAAAAGTTATTTTAATGAATTGATTAATTAACTGGTGAATGTTTATTATGTATTGTTATTTGATTATTTTGAATTGTTGAATTAAGTATTTAAAAAAAAAAAAACAAATATTTGTTTATAATATTGAATATGAAATTTGTGTTAAAAAAAAATATATTAATTTTAGTATGAAAATAATTGGTTTTGTTAAAAAAGGTATTAATGACTGAATAATGTATCAGAAACAGGTTTTTTTTTTTTTTTTCATATTTTTGAAATTTATCCTTAAAATAAAACAAAATATGTGGCGCCGGCTGAGCATTATGATACATTATTTACTCATTGTAAAAGAAAAAAAATAAATTGGGAATGTTTTTTTTTTATGAGAGGAAGGAGGTGTATTGTAACGAGATGAGTTTGTTTGTTTGGTAGAATGGAACATTGTATTTAAATTTGAATGGAAAAAGGAAAACAAAAGAATGCAGAAAGAGAGAAGAAGCTTGCCTGGCGTGAGAGCCACAAGCATGTGTAATTAAGAATAATTAATATTATTGTGCTGTGGTTTATTGTGTATACATTGTGAAAGGAATAAAAGTAAACGTATTAAAGTGGCTGTTACATTATTAATTGTGTCAATCAGCAGGACAGAGGAAAAACCCTCACAATAGGTCAGACCACATTCTTGTTCTAAAGTGCTTTGTTGTGCCAGTCGTCTGTATCTGTTGGTTGCTATCCTCTTGAGCTGAAAATCAGATTTCAAATTCCCTTCCGTATACGTTAGCGTGAGGTTGAACACGTTTACTTTAAAAAATGGTTCACTTTGCCAATGCCACCTCTTTTTCAGGAAAGGTCGGCAAAAGTTACAGCTTGGAATTTTTTTTTTAATGTGTAAGTACACATGCAGCATTTGTAAGCGCGCGAACTAACACGTGTCTGTTAGTGGCCATACATTTAATATGAATCTTAAATGTTCATAATACATCTTTGCAAGGTAGATTCTATTATATTCAAATATAATTTTCAACAAAAATTTAAACTTTCTTTTAACTTATTCATTTCTTTCTTTCGAGTCATTAGTTAAATAATATTTCTCTCATTTATCTAAGCTTTTTTTTTCTCTGCGTCATGCTCCAATTTAAAACTTAACAGAAAATAATTATTAACAAGATTTAACATACGCCCACAAACAGCAAGCAAAATTTTTGATTTTTGCAAATGTATAATGTCAAAACACTACTGAACTGCACATTCATTGAATCCTCTTACCTTGTTACTCGAAGGGTTCGCATGTAGAGACAGGAACCCATTTATTTTCAAATTTACTAATCCCCCATTTATTCCTTTTGATTGACGTCTAGCAAATTTAGTCCCTCATATTTATGAAAATTGAAGAAACGAATATGAAGTTGTATAGAGGAAACATTGTCTCCATTTAATAGAATATTGAAGATGAAAAAAAAAACACTGTTTAAATTCTAGTGATATATTATATTTTTATAATTTATCTGAAGATGGCCAGAAACCGGTCCAACTCACTATTTGTTTTACGAACAAATAAAAATGTATATTTATCAGTAGAAGTAAACGGTGCTTTTTTTTTTACTTATTTTTTTTAATATGAAGCTATCTATAATCTATAATCTAAGTTGCAAGGATATATTCATTCAAAGCTCTCAGATGTATGCCCACAAACAAACACGAGTAGTTCTATAATCTATAATCTAAGCTGCAAGGATATGTAAGCATTTAAGGCTCATATGAAATGCATGCCCACAGACAGGCACATGTAGGTTCGCGCCTACACATTCTGCATGTGTGCATACAAATAAAGAAAACCTCACATGGACATAAACCTTGCAACTCCTGCCGCCGTTCCCTGAACCGGGGTGGCATTGGCAAAAGTGAACCGATTTTTACAGCACGGGTGGTCAGCCTCGTACCAACCTATCAGTCAAGGAGCAAGTTCGCGCTTACAAATGCTGATTGTGTACTTACAAATAAAATCCAAACCTCAAATGAACATAAGCCCTGCAACTCTTGCCGACATTCCCTGAAACAGGGGTGACATTGGCAAAGTGAACCATTTTTTACAGTATGGGTGGTCAACCTCATACCAACCTATAAGTCAAGGCTATCGTTTCCACATACATAGTATTGAAATTCATTAAAAATCGTCGAACTTTCATTATAACCTATAACGAAAAAATAATGAATTGTAAAATAACAAAATAAATGTATCGACCGTGCTGCGTGTGTCGGACTGTAGAAAGATTGTGTCTGCAGTCTGTTGTTATCTATGGCGCCTGTCGGCAGACTGTGAAATGAAAGGCAGGCTCTCAAACTTCGTACCACAATTTACTTTTTTTTTTAATTAATACTCATACTGGCACATTTAATATACAGACTACAAGCATTGTATGTTGGAAAGAATACGATTTTGTTGTGCTTTTACGGGGGTTTTTTTAAATTAAAACTGCGGAGATTTATTTAACACTATTTATTTCAGGTTCTGTTTGGATACCCACACTTTGCAACTGCGCAATACAATAGTTGGTTGATTGCAAAAGCTACAGAGAGTTTGGATCCTTATTTTAAAAATCATCTCGAAACATTGAGGAACGGTACATACGAGATGTAGAAATAAAAAAGTCCTAAAAAGTTTTTTTTTTTTTCAATGAATTCATGATACTAACACGGTTTTTAAGATACTTATGAGAAGGTCCTACAACTATATTATATAAAAGTGAATAAATGTATTTTAAAAGGATATTAAAATACTATTCCGATATGATCCTTGACTAATAGGTGGATGTAAGGCTGACCGCCGTACTGCAAAAACTTGGTTCTTTGCCAATTTCTAGGTTCTTTCAGTTCTTGGATTTTCCTATGCCACTTTGTTTTTTTGTTAGTATACATCAGCATATGCAAGTGTGAATTTACAAATAAGAGTGCACTAAATCTAAGCTTTAAATGTTAATACGTCTTTGTAACTTGGATAACAGATTTAAGGTGTTGTTTTCATTACGAATACTCGTATCCCCAAATAAATGGAAAAATATGTACGAAAATAGACTCAATGTTTTTTTCTATTGTTGTTTGTTTACTTTAATAAAATACACAGAAATGATCGATTTTTATACGTAGGCAGAAATGACCAAATAATCATTATTGTTTTCGTATATTATTTTCATTAGCTGACTATTAAATATTTTATGATTTTTAATCTTTTTTAGATACAAATGGGGAAGCGTTGCTTTTTTTGTTCCCGCAGGCATACCTTTAGGTGTCCAGAAAAACGAAAAACAAGACTTGTTTTTTTTTTTTAAGATATTGGAAATCAAATTTATTGAGTGAAGTAAATTAGATATATCTTCAATAATAATAAGTCCATCTTGATAAAGTATTGCGGATGTTATATCTAAAATTATCTATAATTTGCGAGGATAAATTAACATTTAAGATTCATATTTCATGCGTTTCAGGCAAGATTTACTCAGAAATTCATACCAGCCCCCTCGGGATTCGGAAAACCTCCTACATTTTAACTGAAGTGGTTGGTGTAAGGTCGGCTCCCTCACATATAAAAATAAAAAGGTTCCACTCACCGCATGCGAGCTCTTCGTTAATTTATGTTTTTTTCTACTCAATGAAAAATAGTTTTACTAAAATGACAAAGTTAATGTCATATTTTGTATTGGTGCTACCAGTAAGCGTCTCAGGGATATATTATAGGAAGCGATAATTCTCAAGCATGTCCCAGTTGCTGTAAGGCTGGATGGTCCTTTAGTGACCGGTGTTTGGTAAAGGCTGATAAATTTTTTGACGCAGCGAAGAGCATGTTTTTTGTGCTCCACCGAAAATCGAACCCACCACCTTCCACTCACGAGCCCGAAGTGTTAACCATTAGACTACGTACCGATTTGTACCTGCTGGTTATGTACCTACATTTACAATGTATCTACAAATGCGCGAAATAATTTAGTGAGCGCTGTGTTTGTGTGAATCACACCTCAAGAGCCCTCTGCGAACTTGGTCGTCGCTATAGATTGCGTCAATTCTCAAGCAAGACCCAGTTGCTGTAGGGCTGGATACACCTTTGGTGACCGGTCTTTGGTAAAGGTATATGATTTTATTTTAAACCCAGTGATAAGCATATTTGAAAATATACATAAATACACAACCTGCCATACGAAGTACTAACCACTAGACTACGGACCGGTTTAACTACGAAACTACGTTCATTAATTTGATTTTCCCCATGTTACTCTCTGATGTGGTCCAAAGTTTCCACACAGTATTTGGTGAAGTTACAATGCTTGATATTATATTTCTTGTGTGCACGTTACAGGTGAATCAATGTTAAAGAATGAGGTGCTTCCGCGCGAAGCTGTCTGACCGGAGAGAGCTGACGTCACCGCAACAGCGTCATCATGGATCTGGCAGGCAGTGCCAGAGGCGGCTGGCGAATTCCACCTGCGACCAAGAAGACTGGGGCAAGACGTACACCACGGAGAGGTAAAATGTTAATGTCTTCATTCTCATAGTCTGCCAGGTCTAAATTTTAATGGCGCTGGATTGTAGTGAGAAAGAATACTGGCTAATTCTACTTCTGACCAAGAAAACTGGGACAAGACGCATACTACGCAGAGGTGAGATATTGGTGTCTTCGTACACATAGTCTGAATTCCACTTACAACCAAAAAGAACAGGGAAATGACGCATACTACGAAGAGGTGAAATGTTAAAATTACTTTATTCACGTAATGTGCTAGGTCTTTGTGTCATCATGGTGCTGGAAGACAGTGCCACAGAAGACTGGGGCAAGATGTATACTAAAGGTGAGATGTTGAAACTGATTTCACCAGGTTTGGAAGACAGGAGTTGACATCATAAAGCTGCTTCCAAAGGAGGCTGGCCACCTCAACATTCGATCAAAAAGACTGATCAAGAGAAGTGAGACGTTGATGCCATCAATCATATGGTTTTCTAGGTCACAGTGTCATAATGATGCTGGTAGGCAGTGCCAAAAAAGGCTAACCTTCTCCATATAACGGAAAGGGGAAACAATGATACCTTCCATCACATAGTGCGTTAGGTGAATATGGACAATGCAGAAGGAATTTGGCCAACTCCATCTGCCACCACGAGGACTGAAGAAACACGTATACTTATTTTAAACGTCGTTATTCTAGTGGTAAATGCGTCTGACATATGTTTGGAAAGAAATTGGCTTAGTTTCTGGGCTAAGATACGAAAACAATTTTCACTTTCAAATATCCCCTTCGTTAGATTGAAAAATTATTATGCCCTGTCCAAAGACCCGATCACGAATGGTTCATCCAGCTACAGAAACTGGATCTTATTATAATGAAGAACAAGTTTTCAGAGGGCTCTTGAAGTGGAATTTTCACAAAAACAACGCTACTTAAAAATAATCAAATAGTAAATTATGCTACGACGAGTCGAGGCAATGCTCCTTTTATCCACATGTCAACGACGCGACGTTACCATGTTGAAAGCACCGGTTCCCATAGATCACCGAAGTTAAGCAACATTGGGCGCGGACAGTACTTGGATGGGTTACCGCTCAGGTACACCGCGTGCCGTTGGCATCTTGGACCGGTCCGTAGTCCGTAGTGGCAACACTTCGGACTCGTAAATGGAAGGTTGTGGGTCCGAATCCCGGCGGAGCACAAAAAATATACCATTTATATTTTCAAATTTGCTCTTCGCTGGGTTGAAAAGTTCATAAACCTTTACCAAAGACCGGTCATCAAAAGGTCCATCCAGCCTTACAACAACTGGGTCTTGCTTGAGAATTGGCGCTTTCTACAGCGACGACCAAGCTCGCAGAGGGCTCTTGAGGTGTGATACACACAAAAACAGCGCTCACCAAATAAATCATCCTAATATTATTATTATTACTTTAAAATAATCAAATATTAAATTATGCTACGACGAGTCGAGGCAATGCTCCTTGTATCCACATGGTCTGTCAGACCCTACTAAATGCATAACTCTTTTGGAGCACTGAGGTAAGAGGTACACTGCGCTGAGGGGGGCATGAATGATAATTTCATTCACATCAGAACAATGCTATCAAGCGCGATTTTCTCACAGTTTTGCAAATCGTTATAATATTATACTACCCACAAAGCATTTTTCAAGATTTTATCGTATTCTGCATTCAAAACATATGACTCCATCTTTTTAAATTCAAAGTAAGTTTGTACTTCAGAGTGATACCTAATTGCGCCCGTAAAACAGAATTTCAAGAGGATTATTTTATGTTTTTAAATAAAATATGAAATAACCTTTATTAGATTGAGATTTCTTTTGGACAATGAAATCCAAGAAAGTCCATTAAATATCCCATTTTATTTTATTCGTTTTTCTTTAATTTTGAGAAGTTCTATTCATTATTGGTACTTATTTCCTATTTTTTAATCACCCATTCGAATAATATCACCTAACTCATGAAGCTAATAATTCTATATATCATAGATATATCCATGAGTAGATGATATTAATTGGATGTAAACGAGTTTTTATTTTTTGTGGAATTGAGAAAAGAAATCAGAAAGCTAATCGATTGAAATAACTATAAGATATTTTTGTATCTTCCACGCACTGCAGCATAAAAGAAGAAAATAATTGAAATTATAATATTGCTGAGTATTTGTGCTTCTCGTTTCAGATATCATCTTGAAGTTTTTTCCTCAAACCCGAGTGAATACAACAAATCCAGACCACCAACACCATCATCAACAGAATCAGAACTACCCAAGACGTTAACTGGAATGGGTTCAATGAAGGACATCGCCCGTTCAGCATTTCTCACAATAACCAACATAGACCTCCCGCCAACCATCTCGGCGCCAACACCCGAAAGCAAAATCTGGTCCAAGAAACGCCCCAAATACAAAATGGTTCCGAAGCATTGCTCCAACCACATGCACAGGATGTTTGTTAAGAATTGTGACGGAGGAAGCGAAGGAGAATACAGTCGCGGTTCCAGCAGAGCTTCCACGGATTATGACGGAGCCGTTTTCGAGGAATACCTGAGGACACTGAACCTCCCCGATGATTCATCCGAGTTCTCTTTGTTTGAGCTCAACGAGCAACTCGAACCGGAGCAAGACGCCACCAACAACAATGACTCACACTTCATCAACCAGAACAGCGACAAGCAAAGCAAGTCTGCCCACACCGCCAAAATCAAACAGACACCAAACGTCAACCCAGACACCGAATCTACTAATGAATTTGTTCATACGCCAAACAAAGATAGGAAAACTGTTGAAATCACGAGTAACAGAGCTTCAAGTGGGGCAACTTCTACGTACAAAAGAGAGAAAAGGAAAAGTATAACGATTTCTAGGATACCTAGTCCTGAGACTGTTCAAATTATTAGGATAGACGTCATAACAGGTTACCCTGTTGAGAGTGACAACTCTTTGTTGTCTGAAGTGACTGAGAGTGAACTGAGGCACATCTCTGATGATAATCTATTGGGTGAAGTGAACGCTTCTGAGTTGGCTGAACCGGAAATGTATGATAATGATGCATCGTTTGATGCAAGTTTACGTAACACTTCTTGGAAGCATGTGTATTGTAACGACAGGAGTACAGCAAAGAAAAGTGGTGTTGATGAATCTTTACTGAATTGTAAAACTGTGAATCTTGTAAATCGGTTGTAAATATTATGTATATTTAACCATCTACAATTTGATTTTAATTGTTACCTATTTATGCAATGAATTTGGAATAACATTAAAAATAAATTTTGTTCTCGGTGGGCAAACGTCACAGTTCTATGTGACTATAGAGTCCTAAAAACCAATAAAAATATCGCCCCCCTCAAAGTTAAAACTGAATAAATGCCGATTCACAAATTTGAGAAATCGTGGATAAAACATTTTATTGGGAGTAATTTCTTATAGTAAGTGAACTGCTGATGGGCAACTTCTAGACTACAGGATTTTCACCTTTTGTTAGTGTTTTCTCTCGTAGAAAATAGAAAAAAGGTGCATTTCTCTGAGAAACCTATGTTAGCTTAATATGCCAATTATTCAATTTTACCTTTAAGGTATCGGTATATTGTTAGCATTCGCTCTAGCAACCCTCCGTGTGACGTCACAGCTTTGTCTTTGCCAGATAATGTGTAGACCTCATTATTATTCAAAAAGTATGTACAATTTTTTTCCTCAAACTTTAATTCTTGTTATCAACTATCATAGTAATTTTAATACATTATAAATACGAACATGTGTGTATATTTTAGTGATATGTTATTCCAAAACTCTCTTCTATGTTACTACGAATTATCTTTACCATTTCAACAGTATCCTTGCCAAGTAAAGCGTTTGGTTTTTAGCAATACAACAATAATTTTTAAGTTTAATTTTTGATTAAAATGTTTTATTTGTTAACACAAACAGACATGCTTTTTGCACTGTACATTATTTGTTATCTATATCTTCGATTCAGGCCTTCCTTTAGTTACAAGATTATGCCTGAAAACACCTGGAAAAAATACTCTCATCATCAAGAAAAAATAGACGTGTCACTGACTTCTTCAACAGTCTGATGGAAGTACACATTCCTTGTTATGATTGAGGACAAAACCGTCTTTACAGACGCACTGTTCGAATGAGCACATTTTGACACACACTAGGGGGGGATTCTGATAATTGTCACAAGTTAACGGACAAGCCGTGCCGCAATCAGTTTCTTCTTCATTTAGACCGCAATTTTCATAGTCGTCCTCCCCTGAAACAAAAAAATAAGGGGTTTAGGCTTTCACTGCCGGATTCAGATGTTTGGGAATGCTCTTCCGGGCTTAGACCGTTGCCCATAGTTGCTTCTTTTTTCTCTTTATTTTTTTTCTTGCTTATTTTTCGTTACCACTGAGTTTCAGAAAGTTTTGTTACCAAGAAGTTTCATACAGGGGTAACGAAACGTAACAAAGAAGAAAGAAAAAAGAAGCAAAATGTAGCTTCTTCGGAGCTTAGAGGTTAGCAGAGAGTGTGGTATACTATTATAAGTGGTACACACGAATAAACTCCCCCCATTAGGGTTACTAATGGGGGGAATGAAAAAAAAAAAAAAAAAAAAAAAAAAAAAGAGGTTAGCAGAACTCCGAAGAAGTTTCACACAGGGGTAACGAAACGTAAGAAAGAAGAAAAAGAAAAGAAAAACAAGGAAACTGTGGACCATAAAAAGATGTACAAGTGGAAAGACAAGCTGGGGATATTGTATCGAGAGTGGCCGTAAATCTTATCACCTCAAAATGAAGCTATCCAATATAGCCACGCATGAACAGTTGACCGGACAGTCAAATAAGTTCATCTTAATAATAATGGTTAACTTATTTTCTGTGGTGTCGTTTAATGGTCCATGTCCATCTCAAGGGTGTCATGGCGCTTTGTGTGCCTTTAAATGTTCGATAACAATTCTACGAAGCCAATGTGATCCCTACAAAATGTATGAAGCACATTTGATTATCCAATCAGATGTTCACGCGGAGACATGTGGTATTGCATAGTAATCAAACCTATAATCTAAGTTGCAAAGATATATGAATTTCTGTCTGCAAGTCCACTCAAAAATATATATACTCAAAACTCAAATGAACATACACCCTGCAACTTTGTCACCCTAAACAAATTCTTAAAGTATGTCAGTTTCATACCGAATAATATTATTTTAGTTTTTGGATAGTTTTTGAAGTGGCGCGAATGCTTTTAAATTTAAAATAATCATTTTAATTTTCTTTATCGTTGGAGTATGTTATCGATTTTATTCATTTATTGTTTCTTTGTATTTATTTTTATTCTATGTTTAAAGGTTGGTAAGAATTTGAAGATAAAAGTGTCTTATTAAAACTAAAAAATAAATACAAAATATTCATACGGAAAATAATATTTGAAGTTGCAAGCTGAATTGTCAGAATGACAAAAATAAAAATTGACACCCTCATGGTAACACTTTATATCTTAGAATAAAAAAGAATGACAAATAAATATGTACCTACCTACCTTTATTTATAACTTTTTACATAATTTTTATTGCTATTTCTTATTGTGGTTTATAATGAAAAAAAAAACAATAAAAATTAGTCTTTTAAAAAATGTGTAAAATTTGTATGTATGATTTGAACAAGCGTAAAGTTTTTTTTTTATTTCTTTGCTAATTAAGTAATTATATAAGACTTGCAAGCGCATGCAATAACATAGAGGCAAAAAATAAAATAAATTTATTGTCACCCTTATATAATGTTTAATAAACGTTAATCAAAGAACTTGTAATATTTTTATATATGTATTGTCAATTCGTCGCTTCTTGTTTGATTGTGATGACGCTACTAAAAGACAACTAAGCTTACAAAGAGCTCTTGAAGTGTGATTCACGCAAAAATGTTTATGTTTATTATTGGTTTTTCATACTCAAAGTATTCGTTAAAGTTCGTAATTGTAAGGTTCTATGAATTTTACGCTTCATATATTTTTTGCCTCTATGTGTTGTTCATCCCTGATTATCTGTGTACTTTTTGCTACTTATAATTATACCATGAGAAATTGATTTAAAATGTTGTGTTATGAAAAATTTGAAATATTTTTTCTTTAATGTTTACATTCGCTTTAGAAATACAAATACAATTGTGTCGAATTAAATTACTGTTTTCGTCTTCTTTTTCTAGTAATGAGAAACGTATCGATTACTATTTAGTAATCGATACTTTTATCCATTAATTTTTATCCATAACCATTTTAAAATGGTTTGGAAGGAAGAACATGTAAAGTTTTGTTTCACGACAAATCGGTCGCAGACAACTCATCCTCGGACAGATCAGCCAAATCGGTCACACGAGTTTATCCACACGAAATTTCGGTCTACGGTCCGCAGTCTAGTGGTCAACAATTCGGACTCGTAATCGGAAGGTAGTGGGCACGAATCCCAGCGGAAAACTAAAATTATTTTATTTTTTAAACATTCTCTTCGCTCGGTTGAAAAATTCATCTGTCAGCAGATGGCAGCAGACAGAGACAGATGGCTGATAGAACAAGGAACTGCCTTTAGAAGATGATGATGAAGATAAATTCATATTTAAAGCTCATATTTGATGCATGCCCACAAGCATCACACGTAAACTCTCACTTGCACAATATGCTGCATGCGCACTTACAAAATAAGAGAGCACCAATCTTAAATGAACATAAGCCCTGTAACTCATGCCACTCTTTTCTAAAACATAGGTGATATGAGCAAAGTGAATTAAGCCAAGGAACTTTTTATTCTACCGGCCTGTAATATCTAATCCATACCTACCCCTTAACCGGTCCGTAGTTCAGTGGTAACACCTCGGACTCTGAATGGAAGGTTGTGGGTTCGAATCCCGGCAGAGCACAAAAAATATACCATTAATATTTTCAAATTTGCTCTTCGCTGGGTTGAAAAATTCATAAACCTTTACCAATGACCGGTCACCAAAGGTCCACCCAGGCTAACAGCAACTGGGTCTTGCTTGAGAATTGGCGCTTTGTAGTGACGACGACCCATCTCGTAAAAAAGGTCGTTGGTAGAATGCTTGCATTCCATGCCGAGAGCAAGGGTTCGATCTCAAGGTTTACTCAGCCATCACAAGAAATGAGAACCAGCCCTCCCCGGGAACTGGGAAACCCCCACTTCAACTGGAAGTGGTTGGTGTGAGGCTGGCCCCCTTACCCGTAAAAATAAATAGGTTCCGAATCGCCACATGCGACCCCTTCAGGGATAGCGCATGCAAGAAGTTACACTATATGGGTAGCTTAGTTGCGTTTGCGTTAACCCGAGTACAAAAAAATACATAAACTCCCCCGGATCACGTAAATAGATAAAGCACAACAGCATTCCTACTTAGCTATTTGGTTTTTTTAATACATTTTTCGATTTACACGATCGACACGTGGAAAGAATGAATGATGATAGACTGACAAAGTATGTATACAAAGAAAGTGTGAAAGGAAAAAGAGGGAAGGGACGACTGAGAAAAGTATGGAGTGATCAGATTGTGGAGATTGTGAAAGAATGGGATATACAAAGTGAGCGTAAAAGAAGAAAATGCATGAAAAAGGTGATGGATATGAAGGAATTGAAAGAGTTATGTCAGGATAGGAAAAAATGGAGGCAACTCTGCAGAGGCTCTGGCCACCCCTAGCGGAATGGCGACAGAGTTACAGTTACAGTTACAGTTACGGGAGCTCATGTAATTTTTCAGGCTTTAGAAACTTTTCGCAAAACTTACTGAATTCAATCAATATCTTCAATTCTGATTTTACGCGGAGCACTTCGGTATAATAAATGTTTTATTGCACCAAATATTATTTACAGATTCCTTGTATATTTCATTCTATATACTATAGGAATTCCAGACTGCGCCATAAAAAGTAAATATCCACCTTTTAAGGAATATAATGACTGCAAATTACCTTTTAATAGCCCGTAGTTTTGTAATGACCTAGCGATGTAGCGCCAGACTAATTTCCAAATAAAATCACAACTCCTTTTGTTTTTATGGCGTCACAGTTTTTCTTTGTTTATTTTTGGCGACTTGGCAAAATACTTGTATCAAATTTCGTCAAAATTTCGTCTGACCACCACTAGCGGAATGACGACAGAGTCACAGTACAGTTACAGTCAAATCATACAAGTTTGCGATTGCATATCTAAATCTAAGTTGCATGGATATATTCATTAAAACCTCTCAGATGTATGCCCACAAACAAACACGTGTAGTTCGCGCTTACAAATGCTGATTGTGTACTTACAAATAAAATCCAAACCTCAAATGAACATAAGCCCTGCAACTCTTGCCGACATTCCCTGAAACAGTGGTGACATTGGCAAAGTGAACCATTTTTTACAGTATGGGTGGTCAGCCTCATACCAACCTATAAGTCAAGGAATACGAGTAATAAAGAACATTTAAGTATAAAAAAACAACAAAACCTTAAAAAGAAATCTATACAAAAAAGTAAAAAAAATGTAGCAAACTAATAAACCAACATTACAAATCAGCATTGCAGATAAGCCGCCACTTTTTCCTGTCCTTGCATACTTCTTTCATTTCATCCAGTCATAATCTTTTCCATACAAGCTCTCCTTTTATTATGACTCTGGATATCCCATTCACTCGCTATTTCGAAAATTTGGTCCATCCATACCTTTCTCATATATTTTCGCATATAAATAAAATAAATTTGTAAGAATAAGTGGAGGAGACTCTTCAGAGGTTTTGGCCACCCCTAGTGGAACGGTGACAGCTTTACAATTGCAGTAAATTAGGGATGATTTATTTTGTAAGCGTTTTTGTTTTGTGAATTACACCTCAAGAGCCCAAATACAGTGGAATGTTGTAAGGCTATTTGACTGATCTTGTTTGGTACAGGCAAACGATTTTTTTGGCACAGTGAAAAGCATATGGCCACCTTAAAGGTAAAAGTGAATAATTGCTGATTCACTGATTTGAGAAATCCTTGAAAAAACCTTTTATTGGGAGTAACTTTTGATAGTAAGTGCACTAATTATTAGAAAGTGCTCATGGAAAACTACTAAACTACAGGATTTTCAGACTTTTTCAGTGTTTTCTCTCGTGGAAAATAGGGAAAAATGTGCATTAATTTGAGAAAGTCATGTAAGCGTCATATGCCACGTGTTCAATTTTACCTTTAAGTTATCGATATTTGAAAAATCAAAATAACTCTTTTTGTGTAAATCACGCCTCAAGAGCCTTCTGTGTGCTTCTGCCAATTTTGAAAGCAAAACCAAGATGCTGTAAGGCTGTATGCTTTGAGGCCAGTCTTTTTGGTAAAATATTCAGGTTAATCCATTTAAAAATATAATATAATATACCTGTATGTTACAACTATTTGGGTTCAGTCGGAATTTTACTAGCGACCTTCAGATTGTATAATTTATCTTGCTTGACTTGTACGTTAGTATGAGGCTGACCATCCATACTGTATAAAATGGTTCACTTTGCCAATGCCATCTCTGTTTCGAAAGGGCGGCTAGAGTTGCAAGGTTTATGTTCATTTTGGTTTAGGTTTGTAAATTGTCCATTCACATGCGTCATATATAAGCGTCAACCGTTGAATATAATAAATTGCTTGTATTCCTTGGCTTATAGGTTGGTATGACGCTGACCACTTATACTGTAAAAAATTGGTTCATGTCACCCCCGGTTTCAAGGAAGAACGGCAAGAGTTGCAGGGCTTATGTGAATGAAATATAAGCTGAAAAAGATGTGAAAGATAGGGTATACAATAATGTGATGAAAGGGTTTGGGCATGTGGAAAGAATGAATGATGATATACTGACAAAGTGCATGTATGTACAGAGGAAGTGTGAAATGAAAAAGTGGTAAGGGACGGCCGTAAAGAGCATGGAGTGATCAGATTGTTAGAGAACGGGATATACAAAGTGAGTGTAACATAAGAAAATGTATGAAAAAGGCGATGGATATGAATGAATTGATAGAGGTATGTAAGGATAAGAAGAAATGGAGGCAGCTCTGTAGAGGCTCCGGAAACCCCTAGCGGAAAAGCGACAGAGAAAAAGTAACTAATATGCAAGTGTATGCTTGTGGGCTTGCATTTATCGTGAAACTTAACTGCTGATATATCTTTGCAACTTAGATTATAGATGATCGTGTCGACAGCACCGATCCGTGGAATCGCTCGTGCTGTAGTGATATAATTAAAGGCACCGATTTTTCCTCTGTGCGGTCGTTGTGCGGTCAGCCAGCGGTTCCATAATATCAAACGCACCTTGTAACCTTCAATTACAGATATTCGCAAATATATGTGTAACGTTTGAGATCAAATAGGTTTGGATTTAAAAATACAATTAAATTTGAGAATAGAAATGCGATTCTTAAAAATTGTGGATATCTATAATCTATAATCTAAGTTGCAAGGATATATTCATTCAAAGCTCTCAAATGCATGCCCACAAACAAACACGTGTAGTTTGCGCTTACAAATGCTAAATGTGTGTATAATCATAATATCGAATTACTGTTTGTGCTCACTTTATTTCTTTTCTTTGGCGTAAAAGAAGCAGGTCTCCTGCAGATGTCGGTTTTATGGCCGTGGAATAAGTCTTCGGCACTTGAATTTGTGTTATTGAAACAACCGCAAGTTCGAGCCCCGCCTGCGCCGTGTCTCATCAACAATAACGTTGACGCAGGTTCAACATACCGCTCCCCCAGTTCTTGTTTACCGTATACGCCAATCTTGTCAAATATGACTTTTTCATGCAGTTGTCTTATGAATCAAATTCTGCACAATCTGAGATAAGAAAAAGCGTAAAACTCGATAATGTGAGAGTTCTTTTAAATATTTTTTGAATAAATTTCTTGTTCTCATAAGACACATTGGTCCAGTACACATGCAAACATTGCTCATGTAAAATTTTCTCATTGGCGTTTACGGTAAACAAGAACTAAGGCAGCGATACGTCATTGGGTAATTATAAGTTAAGAATTAATTAAAATATTAAATAATGAATTGATAATGTTAATACCTGTTTCTAGCCAGGCAAGAGAGCTTAGTGAATTGCATTCCTCATCGCAAATATTTTTTTTTTAAATGGCGTCGGATTCGACTCCTCAAACAAAACGTCGATAAATCCGTTTTTAAAATATAAATAAGTATGAGATTATTTTATTGAATAGTACCTTCTTACTTCATGTGCCAAAAGGTTTGTACGGAATTTGATTTAAATACTTATCCCATCTTTGCATTTGATATTTTCATACCATGATGATTTTTATTTTCTTTTTCGAGAATGCTTGCCTTCTATGCCGAGAGTTAGGGTTCGATTCACACCAAGGGCAACCCTCCAAAATTCTACTCGCTAGTTCGCAAATTGCGAGTGACTTTTGTTTGGTCGCGAGTGTACTTTTCTTTATCTGAAAGTATCATTTTGCCAGTTAATAATACCATTGATAATATTCCCAGTGAAGAAAGTTCACCGGAGTTTTTTTTAGCCCATGCGAATTGCAATTACGAGTTGCGAGTTGGTCAATGGGTGATTTTTGGAAGGTTACACCAAGGGTGTCAAGGGTGAAATAATTTTCCATTTCAGTGCATACATATTTCAAACCTAAAATAAAAAACTATATATTGGCAAGCTGTACTTATTCTTCACAATAAATTAGAACAAGTCCCCTCGGGAGTTGCGAAACTTTAATTAAAGTTTCATACAATAATTGAGGTGGTTGAAAGGCCGGTTCCCTTACCTGTAAAAAAATAACGACCCCTTATTCCTTGCTGAATGCGAAATTTTTACTTCGCTTGTTCTACTTAAAGTTTTTTTTGTATTTCACAATATTGTATTTACCTGTTCGTTTTCTGGTTCCATAAATCATTATTTGCTTATGAACATGCATTAAAAATGAACCTTCAAATATTGTTAATGTATCGTCCCTCCAGTGCTTATTTGGCTTAGCTACCATTTCATTCAAAAATGACCTTTCAATGAAATTATTGTCTTAAAAATAACATTCTACACAATGTGAGCTAAAATAACAAACATAATAATGTGAGAGTTGTTCCAGTTTTCATAAGACACATTGGTCCAATACAAATGCAAACATTGATCATGCGAAATTACCTCTAAAGGACATAAGACAAATAAGCACTAAAGGGACAATATCTATGAAGCATAAATAAATGATTAAAGATAGATTGTGACTACAAGCATGGCATATACGCGTATATGTAAAAAAAATATTTGTCATACATTTATCAATATTTGCGTGTTAATATTGTATGAAAAATTGCGATGAGGAATATATAAAGGGCAGTACCCCTAGTATAACAAAGCATCAAGTAAACTCTTTTCTATCGCGTAAATAGAAAGTTATATTGAAGATAAAACAGCGACCTTAGTGAGTGATTTATATTGCATACATTTTTTCATTTCATTTTGAAATAAATTAATGAAAAGGAATGAAATCCACTAAACTATTTTTACTAAATATTTTTTTGCTCAAACAAAAAAAAAATGAAATAAAAAGTGAATTAAAACTCTGTTTTATCCAATTGAATTTTTAAATAATACAATGGACTTTTACTGTGTGAATAGATTTAGACTTAAAAATATAAACTATTTTTGTTTGGCCAGAAAAACGTTTAAAAATCACCAATCAGTAATTCATATTTTTTTTTAAGTTAAGTGATTTATCATTAAGTAATTACCCAATGACATTTGTTGAACCAGGGTCACAATTATCGTCAATAGAACATGGCGGGATTCGAAGCTTATTTCAAAAAAGCAAAAAACGCATGTGAGCTGCACATTTAATAAAACTTCTTCAAAAGGGGTCACATATATTGGTGTTATGTTCAAGGGAGTCAAGTGGCTGATCTTTCTAGTGCATTAAGAATAGAATAACATTGGTTCGATCGCCGCTTCGGTCATTTGAGTGTAACTTTGATCCTGGTTCAACAGATGTCATTGGGTACGTAATAATTCATTAAAATATACAATAATGAATTAAAAATGTTTATATTATTACCTATTTCTGGCCAGGCAGAATAGGTTGGTGAATTGTATTGCTCTTCACAAATATATTTAAAAAAAAAAGGTATGGCGTGCGGAACATAATATTTACTTACGGTGAGAATGTATGTAATGATGAGACTTATAGGTTGGTATGAGGTTGACCACCCATACTGTAAAAAATGGTTCACTTTGCCAATGTAGTTGAAGGGCTTATGTTCATTTAAGGTTTGGATTTTATTTGTAAGTACACATTCAGTATTTGTAAGCGCGAACTACACGTGTTTGTTTGTGGTGATGCATTTGAGAACTTTAAATGAATATATCCTTGCAACTTAGATTATATGTAGATTATAGATGAGGAAGTTTCACATGTTTTATCCTAAGGATATAGTTATAAAAAAAGACAATTTATTTGAAAGGTAACATAATTAAAGTGTGTGACACCTCAAGGGCCCTCTCAAATCTCGGATAAGATTTTTTTTTGGAAAAATGCGTCTTTAGTGCTTCATTAAAGATACCAACACCAGCAGTTGTTTAGATCTCCAGATCCTGTAAGAAGATCACAGCGACTGGCCAACCGCTGACAATGCCCATCGGAGCAATGGGCGAAACTGTCCGGAAAGAATCAACCATACCACGGCTACATAGCCCGAAAAAAGTGATTGTTATGTCAACAAAAACCGACTGTGAAAGCTTTAATATACAATTAACAGATGTTTTGTTTCCTTACAGTTCAAGTGTTCCCTTGTATATTTTTTGAAGCTTTGACTTTTCTTTCTACAAGTATAATATGATTATTTAGCGAAACAAAATACAAAAAAAAAGTGTCCTTGAAGCACCCAGAGGGCACGATTGTACCTGCCAAATAATAGCATCAAAAACATCTGTCCCAGTGTTTTGATACAAATTTTGATTATTATAATACAATCCGCTTCAATTACCGGATGAACTCAATTAAGCTTTTTTTTGTTTTTTGTTTTTTTTTTGTTCTTGTGTAATTCTGAGAATTCCGAAAATATCCGAGGTATGCCCAGAACGGAAGTGATCGACACCGGCTCAACAACCTCTGCGTAGGCCGTGCGGGCGCTGTAATAATTTTCAAGGCGACCAAAGCATCGCACTGCCCAATAGCGCTGCCATTCAGAGAATTCATTCCGACCAATCAAAAATTACTTCGATGGGAACTTGCGCGATTGTTATACAACTGGACGGCGATTTTGCTATTCCGGAAACAGCCATGATAATATATTCTCTCAACTTTTCTTTACAAAACCACCAAATTACTTTAAATAATAAAAGTGTCGGCATTTCGTACATTGCCTGATACACTGCTCTGGATAATGCATAGCACAGTCCTAATTAATCTAATCTAATCTAATCTAATTATTTAAAAATTAAAAT
The DNA here is from genome assembly GCA_951799405.1 of Agapetus fuscipes. Lineage (NCBI taxonomy): Eukaryota > Metazoa > Arthropoda > Insecta > Trichoptera > Glossosomatidae > Agapetus > Agapetus fuscipes. The sequence continues at coordinate 26,623,528 of OX637332.1, forward strand.
GGGTATAACATAGTTTTAATTCACTTATTTATTTATTTTTTGTGATCGCACATTTTCGCCTAATGAGGCATCTTTAGGAGCAGAATGGTTACCTGAAGATGCCTCATTAAGCGAAAATGTTCGAGCACAAAAAAAAAAAAAAAGTGAATTAAAGCCATGTTTTACCCATTTGAATTTTAAAATAATTAAAAATGGACTTTCACTGTGTTTATAGATCAACACTAAAAAATATAATCTAATCTTATCTAAGTTGTAAAGATATGTAACATTGATTTCAGATTTCATGCATTTTCACAAGCAGACACGTGCAAGTTCGCGTTTGCGCATGCCGCATGTGAACCTACAATATAACAACCAAATCTCAAATGGGCATACACCCTGCAACTCTTGCCGGCCTTCCCTGAAACAGGGGTGACATTGGCAAAGTGAACCATTTTCTACAGCATGGGTGGTCAGCCGCATACCTACCTTTAAGTCAAGGAAAGTACTTCATTAATAATTTGATAATATAATAAGAATGTGGCAGATACCTTTCATTGGGACGCTGAAATTATATCTAACGGGGCTATTCTTAAACATTTTAGCCGTCGGTTGAGCCCACGCTTTGACAAACTAATGATGCATTTGTATGAATTCCTGCCAATCCAAGATGGCCGCAAGTGAACAGCTGATTTGTTTTCATACAAATATTACAAAATTTGGTAGATAAGAATGACCGGGCTGATGAAACTTCCAGCGCAGGCACCATTAGTTTGTCAAAGCGTGGGCTCAACCGACGACTAAAATGTCTAAGAATAGCCCCGTAAGAGATTGCTTGGGCATAAACGACAAAAAATCATCGCAGATCCATCAGAGTGAGCTCATTAGAAAGAGCGGAAAATTTTAAGTAAGATAGCATTCAAAACTCAATTTCGACCAAAATTTCCCTTATTGCATTTTAACTGTCGATATGCATATTAAATTTAAAAATACGTTGTTAAATAAAAATAAAAAACATTCCTTACTTTTTCCCAACTTTTGTCGGGAAATTTGCACAATCCCCACATCCGGAATAGCAAAATCACCGCCTTGAGTACGAATTGCGTTTGCATATTATATTATAGAGATATTTTTAATATGAGAATGATGGGCGGTTCACATCTGAAGCTGTTTAGTTTCTTACTGAGAAATAAACTGATTCTTTTAATCTACTCACAGCTTCTTCCTTATGTCTATTAACATTTATTTAGAACTCTTTTTCCGCCTCAGATTCTTCTTACTGCAACTTATTATCATAGTCACTATAATAAGTGTCATAGACCCTTAGAGTCTCTCGAATCTAGGGAGTCTCCCGCATAGGCTTTCTTAAATAAAAATATATATATAATTTGGTCAATAGCTCAGTTGGTAGAGTGCTTGCATTCCATGCCGTGAGCTCGGGTTCGAATCCCACCGTGAGGGTCATAAATGATTTCCCGTTTCGATGATATATTATTTTTATTATTGTGTTCATTTCAAACCTAGAATAATATACCGGCAACGCTTACTCTAAGACCATCCCCCTCGGCAGCTGGGAAACTCCCACTTCAACTGGAGTGGTTGGCGTAAGGCCGGCCTTCTTACCTGTACAAAAATATAGGTTCCACTGGGCACATGCGTTTGGGGAGAACGCGGCAAGAAGTTACACTTATGTGTACCTTAGTAGTGTTTATCATCATAAATAGCACGACAAAAATTGGTTTGGGATCTTGATCCACAGCAGCCTTTGCATAACAAAATATTTTTTTTATGTTGTTTGTGATGTTTTGTCATGTGATGTACTTTCATTTGGATGTAATGTCATGTGACGTTTTGTCATGTGTCGTTCTGTCATATGTTGTTCTGTCTGATCCACAGCAGCCTTTGCATAATTTTTTTTTTTTTTTTATGTTGTTTGTGATGTTTTGTCATGTGATGTACTTTCATTTGGATGTAATGTCATGTGACGTTTTGTCATGTGTCGTTCTGTCATATGTTGTTCTGTCTGATCCACAGCAGCCTTTGCATAACAATTTTTTTTTTTTATGTTGTTTGTGATGTTTTGTCATATGATGTACTTTCATTTGGATGTAATGTCATGTGACGTTTTCTCATGTGTCGTTCTGTCATATGTTGTTCTGTCATGTGGCGATCTGCCATGCGTCGTTTTGTCATTGTGCCGTTCTAATTCCTGTCACCATTAAAACGATCCGACAGATTGTAATACTATAATCTAAGTTGCAAAAATATACTTACATTCAAAACTCATTATCAAATGCTCGCCCACCAACAGACATGTGTAAGTTCGCGTTTTCAAATGCTGAATGTGAGCTTAAACATGCCGCATGTGAACCTACAATATAAAACCCAATCTCAAATTAACATAAGACCTGCAACTTTTGCTGACCTCCCCTGAAGCAGGGGTGACATTGACAAAGTGAACCATTTTTTACAGCATGGGTGGTCAGCCTCATACAAACCTACGAGTCAAGGAATACAAATAATAATAAATAACATTCAGGTATATATAGTCCACAAAACCTTAGAAGAAATCTTAATACAAATAAAGAAATATTGAATAAAGATCACAGCTCTAGGAACACATACTTTAAGATTTGCCATTTTTGGATAAGCCGCAGTCTAGACACAATCACCTTGAATTGCCTACAGATCAAAAGGAACGCGATCTAAAATGATATTCATGTGTTGAAGTCCATCTTCAAAAAACAAACAGGTTGGTTGATACTTGTCCTTAGACAAAGGTTCACTTGGGTTTTAAGAAGCTAGAGTATTCCTTGACTTATATGTTGGTATGAGGCTGACCACCCATACTGTAAAAAATGGCTCACTTTGCCAATGTCACCCCTGTTTCAGGGAATGTCGGCAAGAGTTGCAGGGCTTATGTTCACTTGAGGTTTGGATTTTATTTGTAAGTACACACTCAGCATTTGTAAGCGCGAACTACACGTGTTTGTTTGTGGGCATACATCTGAGAGCTTTGAATGAATATATCCTTGCAACTTAGATTATAAATAGATAGATAGGGTACTAGATCAGCGATATTTTTTACAAGTACCCAAACTATCGACACTCTGTGAGGCTTCATTGTTATTGTTTTCTACAAACTGTGTTCGCATGCCAACAATGTGTCTCTTGCTCACTTGCTTATTTTCGTCACATCCATCCCTTTTTCTCTCGATATCGTAATAATGAAAGCAAAACCCTGAACTTTACTGTTCCTCTTGTATCCTTTGGATTGATTCAAATTACGTTTGTGTGGTTTACTACAATCCATAAAAACTACTTTGTTAACAAGTTTCAAGCTGCAGTTTTTTGTAGTCAATACTCACATTGGTTATTTTAAAGTAAACTGTCGGTGTTATGGCCGCGGGGATCAAGTCAGGTTATTTGGAACCGGATAACGTTGGTTCGAATCCCGCGACGATAACTTCGACCCTGGTTCAACAGATGCTGGTGCATGCACACAAACTTCTGCTTTCGCATGAAGACAACTGGCCAGGCAAAATAGGTTGGTGGATTGCAGTCCTTTCCACAAATGTATTTAAAAAAAAAATGACTACCTAAGACTGTCTGAATATATACCTACAGACTTTTGGAACCTACAGACTTTTGACCCTTTGAAAAAGGGCTTCAAGCAGATTTATTAATGAACTCCGAATATTTGAAATTTGGGGAATATTTGTGATATCTCCTGGCCGGGCTAAAGACGGTGCAGAGAGTCATAATTTCAATAAAGTTTTTTGGAGATAGTTCGAAAAGATTTTGAAATGCACCGTACTGCATTTAACTAAGTCAAGTGTCATTATGACTTATGACCTAATAAGCGTAAACTAGAAAATGACTTTATAATGGGAAACCCATTTTTTATTTAGTCTGGGTGACATCATATAGTCAAAAGATATTTTGAATATTCTAAGTCAGAAGAAGTGCTTCAACGAATGCGCACTACAAAGAAGCTCCTGCCTACCATTAAGCAGAGATAGCTAATGTACTTCGGTCACATTATGAGAAATGAGAAGTACAGTCTCCTTCATCTTATCATTCAGGGTAAGGTTGAGGGGAGAAGATCTCAGGGACGCCGAAGGACATCGTTGCTGAAGAACCTGCCACAGTGGTTCGGCAGAAGCATCAAGTCCCTGTTTCGAGCCGCAGCATCAAAAATCAAAATAGCTATGATGATCGCCGATCTTCGTTAGACGTGGCACAAGAAGAAGAAGAAGAAGAAGAAGTCAGTTATTTTTTATATTTAAAATACGCTATACTAGCAGTAGAGAGGTTATGAATATGAAGTTTCGGATGGAATTTTTTCGATTTCTGATACGGATATGGAATTATTTCGCATATCCACCAGTTTCAGTTTCGGATATAAGATTTTCATGGAATTGTGAAAGTGTGATACCTACAAATGAAAATATAAATGGAATGAACTTATTTCTAGCTATCATTTGGTTTTACAATCATTTATGTTTTAATTATAAGATTATTGCGTATAGTTATTCATTGAAAAATGCAAAAACATCATCAGATAATGAAACAATATATCACTCGTAATTTTTATTACATATTTCAATATTATTTCTTTCGGTCGATAGTTCAATTGGTGTGGAGCGCTGGCATTCTCTTGGTTCAACGCCGACCTAGGGTGTCAAAAATTATTTTCCCGTTTCGGTGATACAACCTAATCTAATCTAATCTAAGTTGCAAAATATAAGTGCCATTAGTGATTCACATTACATGCATTTTCACAAAACAGACATGTTTAAGTTCGCGCTTAAACATGCCGCATGTAATCCTACAATATAAAAACCCGAATCTCAAATGAACATACACCCTGCAACTCCTGCCGACCTTCCCTGAAACAGGGGTGACATTGGCAAAGTGAACCATTTTCTACAGCATAGGTGGTCAGCCGCATACCAATCTATAAGTCAAGGAACATACACAGCAAATTACAACATGCATGGACATCAAAAACTAACAGAAAACAAATTTTAATTTAAAAATTTACTATACTGTGTAATACTACATTTACCCACCAGAAGATGCCTATGGATTGTTTGCGAAACCGGTCGTGGAATTTTACTATACTCGCCGTAATCGGAAACAAAATTGTTTTAATTTTTATTGCAGATTTCTTAATTCAACCGTTTTATACCTACATGCAAATGAAGTGTCAAGTACAGAATAATAGTTGGAATAGTTAACAAATGCCCAGGCGGGTTGCGTTGCGGTTACAGATATCGACGCAATAATTGCGAGTGTTTTATTCAGGAGTCGGTAATGCGGAATGGCGTGACATTCCGCGAACTGAGTCGTTTCCTTATTGGCGATATCCTGGCGGCACTACGCCCGCCCTACCAGCTGAAACAGCTGCAGACGGACCGTGACCATGGCACGTGACAATTTTTCTGTTTTTTTTGTTTTTTAAATGATTTTTGTAACAATTATGCTCTCGAAGATACCTTATGAAAACTATATTTTTTACTGTTTTTTTTTTAATTTTTATTTTTTATTTATTTATTACAGAAAACAACAGCACATACACATAAAACAAGTAAAGATTTATAATAAATACATATAAGGCCAATAATAGTTTTATTAAATAAAAATAATTACAATAAAAGCTTGTCTACAGCAAATGTAACAGCAAACGAAAAGAAAAGAAGAGAAGAAGAGAAGAATCGATCGAAGAAGTGTTGATCTGTCAACATAGTGAAAGTCCTTTTTTTTTTAAATATTTAAAAAATTGAAATGGTAAAACATGGTTTTAATTCACTTTATTCTTTTTGTTTTTGCTAGAACATTTTCGCCTAATGAGGCATCTTCAGGAGCAGAATGGTTACAAATATATTTTTATAAAATAATGAAAACGTTTGAGCAAAAAAAGACGCAAATTAAAACACCCCTGCTTCAGGGAAGGTCGCCAAGAGTTGCAGGGCTTACGTTCATTTGAGATTGAGTTTGTATATTGCGACTTGTGTTAGCGCAAACTTATACGTGTCTTCTTATTATTACCTTTTTTTTTTAATTCACCAACCTGTCATAAATATAATAGAAACATTCATAATTCATTATTGTTTATTTTAATGAATAATGAATTAATAATTACTCTATTACATCTGTTGAACCAGGGTCCAAATTATGGTCAAGCGACCCAAGCGGGGATCGAACCAACGCTATTCTATTGCAAATACGCTAGAGAGATCAGCCCACTTGGCCCCCTCGGCCATAACACCGACCAAATGGGAATGCATCTAAATATAATCTAAATCTAAGCTACAAAGCTATGTATCATTTGAGATTCATATTAAATGCATTCCCACAAGCAGACATGCATAATTTTGCGCTTACACATGCCGCATGTGGACCTAAAATATAAAAAACCCAATTCTCAAATACACATAAGCTCTGCAACTCTTGCCGACCTTCCCTGAAGCAGGGGTGACATTGGCAAAGTGAACCATTTTTTACAGTATGGGTGGTCAGTCACATACCAACCTATCAGTCAAGGAATGTGCATCTATAATCTATAATCTAAGTTGCAAGGATATATTCATTCAAAGCTCTCAGATGTATGCCCACAAACAAACACGTGTAGTTCGCGCTTACAAATGCTGATTGTGTACTTACAAATAAAATCCAAACCTCAAATGAACATAAGCCCTGCAACTCTGGCCGACATTCCCTGAAACAGGGGTGACATTGGCAAAGTGAACCATTTTTTACAGTATGGGTGGTCAGCCTCATACCAACCTATAAGTCAAGGAATACGAGTAATAAATAACATTTAAGTATAAGAAAACAACAAAACCTTAAAAATAAATCTATACAAAAAAAGTCAAAAATGTCTTATGCAAAAAATGTAGCAAGCTAATAAACCAACATTACAAATCAGCATTGCAGATTAGCCGCCACTTCTTCCTGTCCTTGCATACTTCTTTCATTTCATCCAGAGTCATAACTTTTTTCATACAAGCTCTCCTTTTATTATGACTCTGGATATCCCATTCATTTGCTATTTCGAAAATTTGGTCCATCCATACCTTTCTCGGTCTTCCTCTTCCACGACATCCATCAATGATACTGTAATAAGACGAGCCACCACAATGAGTGTCCGGGTACAGCTACATATAAATGAAATATTCGAGCTATGTTATTATCAAGAATTTAACATATCTACCAATGACACAGATGTATTTTTGTTTATGGTGGTTTTTGCTACCAACTTCATATGAATGTTTGACAGCTGTTTCCTACTTTCGGCCTTCTTTCTCGAAACTTCACAACTACAACATGTCTGTTTGCTCTCATCCATTTATATTTTAGTAATCTTGTGCTAATTGTGATTTAATTAAGTAAATAAACAATAATAACAATTATATTTTTTAGGGTGGATTTATTAACACAGTGAAAGTCCATTTTTAATTATTTAAAAAATTTAAATGGAAACAAAGTTTTAATTCACTTATTTATTTCTTTTTTGCTCGAATATTTTCGCCTAATGAGGCATCTTCGGGAGCAGAATAGTTAGTAACTATTCTGCTCCCGAAGATGCCTCATTAGGCGAAAATATTCGAGCAAAAAAGAAATAAATAAGTGAATTAAAACTTTGTTTCCATTTAAATTTTTTAAATAATTAATAATAACAATCTTCACGAAGAGTTTTAAATTTTTATTTGGGTGAAACCAGTGCCTAACCAAACCAATAGCTCAATCCAACTAATCTAATCTAATCTAATCTAAGCTGCAAAGATATATATCATTTAAGATTTATATTAAATGCAATTCCCACAAGCAGACATGTATAATTTCGCGCTAACACATGCCGCATGTGGACCTACAATATAAAAACCCAATCTCAAATGAACATAAGCCTTGCAACTCTTGCCGTCCTTCCCTGAAACAGGGGTGACATTGGCAAAGTGAACCAATTTTTTACAGTATGGGTGGTCAGCCACATAACAACCTATAAGTCAAGGAACATACATGACAAATTACATTTTTAAAATCAATAAATAACAATATATACATGGACATAAAAAACTAAATCATAAAAACCAATTTTACTTTAACAAACCCTAGCCGCCAACATCACAGATCAACCGCCATTTCTTTCTATCCTTACATACTTCTTTCATTTCCTCCAGAGTCATAACCTTCTTCATACAAGCTCTTTCAACCAGTTATAATATTCGAATTTTATTTTTGCATGTTAAATGATGCGTACAATTTTTTGCAAGCGTCTTCATGTAGCAGTTTAGCGACTCTAGCAGCTTTAGGCGTGTGTGACAGTGCGTCTTGTCTCCCCAGCACGCGATCTCACTCGGCTGCACGGCAAAGGGAAAACTTCTCGCCGCTACGTCTATTTCACTGCAGCCCTTTCCTTCCATACCACAACATGTCTTCACATCCCATACACCTATAGTCTATAATCTAAGTTGCAAAGCTATATTAACATTTAAGGTTTTACCACAAGCAAACACGTATAGTTCACACGTGCCGCATGTGAACTTGCAATAAAATCCCAAATCTCAAATTAACATAAGGCCTGCACATCTGAGAAAAGTGACTGGAAAAATAATATTTTTTTTCAATATGAGTGTTCAGACTCATACCAACCTGTTAGTCACGGTGCACAAATAATAAATTAATTAGATTTTTTTAAAACAATAATACCTACCTTAAAAATCATTGTTTTTTAATTCAACAGCCTACAGTATAGATCAACTGCAATATTTATTGTCCTTACATACTTCTTTCATAACTTAATCTAAATCTAAGCTGCAAAGATAGGTATCATTTGAGATTCATATTAAATGCATTCCCACAAGCAGACATGCATAATTTCGCGCTTACACATGCTGCATGTGGACCTACAATATAAAAACCCCAATCTCAAATGAACATAAGCCCTGCAACTCTTGCCTACCTTCCCTGAAGCAGGGGTGACATTGGCAAAGTGAACCATTTTTTACAGTATGGGTGGTCAGCCGCATACCAACCTATCAGTCAAGGAGTACAAGCAATTAATATCATTCAGGGTAATAACCTTTTCATACAAGCTCTCCTTTGATTATGAATGTGTATATCCCATTGATTCTCTAAATTCTAGATTAAATTCCTGATTTAAACTAATATTCGAAATATCACGGAATCATTTGCAATTTGACTTCAATTACAAAATTTTAAAAGTTCCCTGGTGAAAGTAATGGTACAAAAGATCTTGATCATTGCACTTTCACGCTGAAGAAGCCCATCGTAGACATGGATGAAATGTCCGGAAGCTACAGCTTCCATAGACCACGGCAACAGATCTAGAAAAACATCTCTCCAGCATCATCAGCCGGCCGTGTAAGCCTAAACCTCTTACTAAGTATGAGAGTTAATCAACATTACGTAAAATACAATTAATGTTAAATAAATTAGTTATTTTATATTGTTTAATTAAAAAAAAAGTTGTATCGATGTCTTTTACTAGGTTTGATCTTTATGTAGCATTGAATTACTTTAAAAGTATTTTATAACAGAATATCAAAGATAAAAAATAGTACTTTGAATGAGGGAATTTACATGTAAGATACCAATGATTTATAATAAATAAAGTTATTTTTTATTGCTAAAGAAATAAAATATTTTGAAAAGATACCTTACAAATAAACTTTTCATTGCAAGTCCATCATCTTTGAAGTTCATTTGCATGAAGTGCTATCGGTTTTGCGATATTAAATTATTAATAAAAATATAAGATCGATACAAGTGAATTGTCTCAATCTCTTTGGCATTTCCGTTTGAAGACGAAGGGGGGGGTACATTTTCAAGAGACGAGGGGGGGGGGAGGAGGCAATACTGTCTTTAGAGGGAAATTGGAGGGGGGCGGCAATACCATTGAGCAAAAACATAGAGGAGCAGAAACTAACTTACTCCATTGATATATACTATCTACCACTTCTGTCTCAGTCCTGTCAAATGTTGCAGTTGTGTTGTCATACAAAACATGTTTTTACGTGTCAAATTTTATGTTTTCTTGCTTTCTTTATTTTGTGTTTTGACACCCAATTACAACACATGCCATAATGACTTAAAAAATATTGCCGTTTTCCTTTCAAATTCATAAATTTTATCGATCACAAGATTTATACCGCATTCGTCCATGTTTGGACTGCTCCGGACATATTCAGCACGCGGAAATGCTGCCATCTTTCTAGCAGGCGCGTGCATAGGGATATAGGCAAATACATTTCAGAAAAACTTTTCTCCAATTTATCTAGCTCAACTAATTTGAAATTGACTGAAGTGCTAACGATGGCTCCAATCCAACTTAAATTTTCAATTGTTTCTCTCAATATCAAGCTTAAAAGCGTCTTTTACCATATATTGCCTACCTATTGGGCGCATGTGCCTGTATGGAATGCACGCCCCTGCTTTCTAGAAACATTTTTACATTCACCCGAGTTTTTTTGTACACATGGAAATGCAACTGTGAAGTTCTTTTTCTTACTAATGACCATATTTCGTAAGTAGGTTGAAACAGATATATAACGTGTATTTTCGTTAAAATAATTTCTAGTCCACAGATATAATATATCAATGGGCAATACTGTCTTTGAGGGGGGACATAGGGGGGGTGGGGGGGGTGTCTTTGTGAGTAGCGAATCGGGGGAGTCGTTTGGGAGGCTGTGGGGGGGCAGCTAGTTACGACACCCGGCCGTCGATTGAATCCATTTGCCGACCTAAATTATGCGTGAAACGTCCATCTGACGCGGGATGGGGGGGCGGGGGAGGGGAGCGAGGAGGGGGGAGTGGCACTACAACATACAGTGATAGCGCGCTCATACCCCGAGCGACAATCAGGGCCTAACACCTGAAGCATTCAAATGATATGGTGACAAAATTTCCTATTAATATACACGTTTAAAGGCTTACATTACGGATACAAAAGCGCTATGCTGCTTAATGCCTTACGACCTTAAGGCGACGACATAGCGATTCGTGTCCAAAAGTAAAGTGTACTGTATTTTTTTTTTTAGTTATGGAGTTCTTTTGCAAGCGCTAGCAAGCTCCAACTTGGATTGATATCCAAAGTGTAAGTAATTTAACAGAATAGAGCTTCAGAAGCGCTATTCTGCTAAATTCCTTACGACCTTAAGGTGACGAGCTGGCGATTTGTGTCCAAAACAAGTCGGGAGAGCTAGCGCTTGCAAAAGAACGCCATAGATAAAAAATCACAGTACATCTTATTTTTGGACACGAATCGCCAGCTCGTCGCCTTAGGTCGTAAGGAATTTAGCAGAATAGCGCTTCAGGACTCCTGTTAGTATTGTCATGTTACGTAAAATATAACATCTAATGTAGTTTTTTTTCACGAGTTGATTTATTTCCTCTAGCGCTTTTGATGTTATCACATCATTATCAAGAAGACAACTTGATAATGTCCTCCTGATAATGATGTGATAACATCGAAAGCGCTCAAGTAAATAAAATAACATGTGAAGGAAAACTTTGTGTGTTTTTTTTCCATTATACATTTTTAGTTACATCATCAATCAAACCTCTAACTCAGAAAGTAAAAGATTTTTATACTTTTCATAGAATCTCAGTAGATAATTTGGAAGATAAAATGTTATTTATGTTGTTAGAGAGCTCGCAGCCCTGGACCCTTTTGCATGTCAATCCATCCATACGGGTCCCTTTTGAATTATTTCGCCAATTCAAATATCGCCATGGCCGCGGCTATATAAATATTGGAATAGTTGAAATGCGTTGAAGGTGTTCGCCTACAGGTACAATGATTATGGTGCTACGGGCTACGCATTAAGACTCAAGCGTAGACCAAACTCAAGTGTAGACAAACTCAAGCGTAGACCAAACTGAAATGTAGGCAAACTCAAGCGTAGACTAAAATCAAAGTGAAAACTTGAGCATAGACCAAACTCAAATGTAGACCAACTCAAGCGTAGACCAAACTCAAATGTAGACAAACTCAAGCGTAGACCAAACTGAAATGTAGACCAACTCAAGTGTAGACCAAACTCACGGTTCTACAGACTCAATCAAATCAATCACAGTGAAAACTTGAGCGTAGACATAACAAATGTGGATTTATTTAAAATGTAAACAGAACTCAAGAACAGAAAAAAACGTGGAGGAAACTCAAAAGAGGTCAAACTCAAAGTATAAAATCTCAAAATTTTCAAGTGAAACGCTTTGGTATTTATCAGATACACTTACACTATCAGATACTTTAGAAACACTCTAGATACACCCATTTTTTTTAAATAAATTAAGCTGCCAAACGCATGCCATTTTTCGAATCACACCAAAATTAACTTTAGCAAAAACTAAACTCAATACTAAAGTAAGTGTATATTTAGAACCAACCTAAGAATAGACAAAACACAGGTTTCTAGCGTAGACGTGTTTCATGAATAGGTGAAACTTAACGTATACTAAACTTTAACCATGACGGAAATCAAATGAAGACTAAATGCAAGCGTAGACGTATTTCAAATGTACACCTTACTGGCGCGTAGAATTGTTTAATCGAAAATTCATAAAAGTGTAGATCTTGTGCAAAAGTGACAAAACTAAAGCATAGACCAAAGTCTATTGACGAGCAAAATTAAGAGTCACCAATCCTTAATAAGGGATCTGTTGCCGTGGTTTATGGGAGCTGGAGCTTCCGGACATTTCGTTCATGTCTACGATGGGCTTCTTCAGCGTGAAGTATGATGATGAAGATGATCTTGATGAGAACTGTGAACGTCCGGAAGCTCCAGCTCCCATAGACCACGGCAATAGATCCCGGAAAACATCTCTCCAGCATGATTTTATACCTTTTTTACTCGTATTTAAGGTACGTAAACTGAGGCCAAACGTAGAACTAGTTAAAGGCTACGCCGTCCAAACTCAAACTAACTCGAGTGTAGACCTAATTTTAGCATACCAAATTCAGGCGTAGGCCTTTATTAAAACGTCACGGCGCCTCTGATTAACGAAACTCTGGGATTCCAGGCATAAATTTTAACGAGTAATTGATTTCGGGAAGATCACACCAACCTCTCGCTTTATTCACTCGCTCGTCGTGATTTGTAGTTGTGATTTTTGACTCTTGATGCGGCTCCGTCACTGAATATTTATATGCCGGCGCTCAAATAAACAAACAAGCGCAGATAAAGATCAATTGCTGGTTTTATATAAAGTATTTTGTAAAGAAACCTATTGAGCAAATGTGAAATATGTATGTGGCCAGCGATTTAGTCCGTACTATGCCGTTCCTTGACTTATAGGTTGGTATGCGGCTGACCACCCATGCTGTAGAAAATGGTTCACTTTGCCAACGTCACCCCTGTTTCAGGGAGTTGCAGGGTATATGTTCATTTGAGATTTGGGTTTTTATATTGTAGGACTACATACGACATGTTTAAGCGCGAACTTGTACATGTCTGGCTGTGAAAATGCATGTAATGTAAATCTCCATTATAACATATCTTTGCAACTTCGATTAGATTAGATTAGATTTGATATCAAGTCGCTATTCTTGACTAGCGTTTTTGGAACAAAATTACGCTGGTTCGAATCACGCCTTACCCTTTGACCATAACTTTGTCCGTGGTTGAACTGTTGTCAGTGGGTAATTTTAAATTAATATAATTCATTAAAATCTAAGTTGATGAATTATTAATGGATCATATAATACCTGTTTCTGGCCAGGAAAAACAGGTTGGTGAGTAGAGTTCCTCTTCACAAATCTATTTTAAGGAAAAAGATACATACCTACATACTAAAGTTAGAGCTAATATGTACGAGTATGTAAGCATTGCTGTAGAAACGACCATCCAGTACAAAGTATAGTACCACCAAACGGCGCTCTATAAAATTCGGTAACGCTACTAGCTACGTAAAGTAAAAGAGTGACATTAATGGAAAAAATCACCCGTGTTAAATAATGTTTTATCTTAATTTAAAAAAAAAGTTTTTTTATATAACTTAAAAAATGACGCCACAAAAAAATATTTTAAAAACTCGTTTTGTTTACATTTTTTTGCTCGCATTTTGTTGTTTTGTATTTTGGAAATAGTTTTTTTCTTCATAATTATAGAATGATACAAATTCTAGTTTGTGGTGTAATTTTTAATAGAATAATGTGAATAGTTTTTGCGATAATCTGAAAAAACTGTTTACAAGAATTTAATAAGTTAATTAGTTTCAGTGTTTTCATATTATCGCAAAAACTATTCACATTATTCTATTAAAAGTCCCACCACTCATACTAGAATTTGTATTATTCTATAATTATGAAGAAAAAAAATATTTCCAAAATACAAAACAACAAAATTCGAGCAAAAAAATGTAAAAAAAACAGTTTTTTTAAAAAAAAATTTGTGGCGTCATTTTTTAAGTTATAACAAAAAACCAACTTTAATATTAAGATAAAAAATTATTTAACACGCATGATTTTTTTCATTAATGTCACTCTTTTACTAAGGCCATAAAGTATAAGAAACATATTTTTAAAAACAACGGGATTTTTTTTAGCACAGCCTTTTAAAATGATATCATCTTTGTAATAAAATAAAACGGATTTATGATGCTGAAGACATGTTTTCCGGGATCTGTTACCGTGGTCTATGGGAGCTGGAGCTTCCGGACGTTTCGCTCATGTCTGCGATAGGCTTCTTCAACGTGAAAGTGCAATTATGAAGATGATCTTGATGAAAACTGTGATCAAGGATTTAAAATAACGGAAATATGAAAATATTACATGGAAATAGAAAATTAATTAGTGTAAATTTTAAAGTACTTTTCAGGCTGGCACCTCCAAAAGATGCCACAACAACAGTCACAAATAAGTACTTCAAGCTCCCCTTGTAGCAACTAACGTAAGCACACAGAGTGTGTGTGTGTGTGTGTGCGTGTGTGTGTGCGTTACATACATACCTACCCACACACTCTGCACCTACAAGTATAAAACTCTACGTTTCAACTCGCACGCAGCGTAACCCAAATAAATGCATCCACGCAATCTGGCGAGCGTTTCTGTTTACGTGCATTTTCGGTGAAACGCCGTGGGGTAGTTTTGTACTTGGCGTACAGGAAAGGGTTAGTCTTAGTCATGTGCCACATGCGTATATTTAGGAGCATGTGATGGACTTAGCATTTCTCTCGGACGTTGGGGGACGGGGTGGGGGAGGGGGAGGACGGGGGGGGGAGGGGCGAGCGTGCCAGGAATGGCGATTCAACCCTCCCCCCCCCCCACGTCGCCCCTCATTCTGGGGGAGAAAGTCCCCCCCCCCTCAAGTCCAACCCGGCAGCCCCTCTCTACGCAGCATCTGAAGCAGTAGCGGCGGAAATGCGTGCGTTTTATAGAGAAAAATATTCTATTTTGTGATTGAAAGAAAAATAAAGAACTATTTGTTCTTGTATATTAACTTTTTTCTTCACTTTAAAAACAATCCGACCTTTCATCATAGTTATCTTACTTCTTTGAGTTATAGTTTGGTATGAGGCTGATTCCCAATTCAAAATTATCGACTGTTACGAATTTATGAAGCCCGATTGCGTGGTTTGCTTATGTATATGTGTCCGCCTCTAGTATAGTCTATTGTGAGTTTGAATGTATGCATGTGCCCAGACACTTAGTTGTTGTTAAATATAATAATATGGGACAATACAGAAGTGTGTAGAAGGGTCCGGAATACGCGAGAGGCGTCCGTTTAGACACTATATATTTGGACTTAATTGTGTGAGAGACTTGGGTCGATTGAAACACTGGGCCGTGAAGTCGATAAACTTAGAGCTAGAAATCAGTGAATTGTAAACCGACATTGTATAAAATAAATTGCAGTTTAATTAAAAGAACCCAACTAAAATCATAACAATAAATAATTATTACAACTTAGCAGAGAAATGCTTTAGTACAACAAAAAATAAAGAAGATTCTCACTTATTTGGTATAATCACAATTTTTTTTATGCAAAATTGAGAGCACTGTCGGTAATTGTTGTCGGGGCGCTTCCGTGTCCACCGCCGGTCGTCGCCCCTCCTCGGGCGTCTTCTCTACGCGCCCCCTCCCCCTGCCGGTCCACCCGCCACCCCATACACCCCACCCCTCCCACCCCACGTACTGACGCTGTAAAACGGCCAGTGTTGCCGGCTCGTTCCGTTCTAAAGTAACAGAGCTGGACTCTGCGACAAACACAATTTCAAATTATGACCACAAGAAAAATTGCCTTCTAATTCCCAAAAACTTGTATATTATGATGATGATGATGATGATGACTTGGTATAGCGCCGTTTCGTGAAGATTGTCACTCCAAGGGCGCTTTTTGTGTTATCGCGGCGAAGTAGTAATTTATGTGTACGAAACAAGATAGAATGTTTTTTATGACTCTATAGATCAGAGGTGCCCATACGGTCGATCGCGAGAGGTTTTGAGGTCGATCGCCGAGGATAGCTAAAATTTCAGTGATCGACCTTAAAACTGATTTGACATTTTGCACTTAATGTAGTTTTACTTATGCTAATTTTTTTCTTAATATTTTTGTTAACATTTTGCTTTTATGAGTTATATTTGGTGGGCTCAACAGTTAAAATGTCGATCTCCTATTTATAAATTTTTGCTAGGTCGATTTCCTCAAAAAAAAAGTATGGGCACCCTTGCTATAGATCATTGCTCCTAGCTGGCATTTTTGCACGTATGTACAGCATTCAAGAATGATTATGTGTAGTCTACATAAAAGTGTCACTAAAAGTGTAAACTGTAGACAAATGAATGAAAGCAGTTGAGACTGATTCATTCAACTCAAATTCAAAAAGTGACGAGAACAATTGCTTCTTATACAAGTCTATAATCTGTCATCTAAGTTGCAAAGATATATTAACATTCAAATATCATATCAAATGCATGCCCACAAACAAACACGTGTAAGTTACAAATGCTGCATGTGTTCTTACAAATTAAAATCCAAGCCTAAAATGAACAAGGGTGACATTGGCAAAGTGAACCATTTTTGCAGTGTAGGTGGTTAACGTCAAACCAACCTAGGAAATTCACAAAAACAAAAAATTGCTTTCTAATTCCCAAAAAGTAGTTAGACGTCAGTATATGCTTGCTTGATGTGACTACGAAATGTGATGATGATCTATAATCTAAGTTGCAAAGATATGTTAACATTTAAGATTCATATTAAGTGCATGCCTACAAACAGACACGTGTAAGTTCGCGCTGACAAATGCTGCATGTGTAGGTACTTACAAATTAAAATCCATTAACTGAACATTAACATAAGTCCTGCAAGTTTTCCCGAAACAGAGGTGACATTGAAAAAAGTCACCCCTGTTTCAGGAATGCCGGCTTAATTTGTTACTTATTCAGTTTTACCTTTGAGGTATCTATGTATATAAAGATAACTAAAACAATCCAATAAAATGCATCATTATTGAATCCTCCAAAGCAGGATGCTGGGAATCAGTCGCAGAGACAGGGTTCCAAACCAAGAGATCCGCTGACGCACTGGTGTCACTGATGTCATACAGCGAGTGGCCTGTTTTAAAGTGACGCTGGGCTGGTCATGTCGCAAGGCAGGACCATGACAGGTGGCCGAAAAGGATCGTCCAGTGGTGACCCAGGATGTCCCAGCGGAGAGTGGGGAGATGCCAACTGAGGTGGCTGGATGACATCAAAGGAACTGCAGGCAGAAGATGGCTGATCACAGCAGCCGATAGACAAATATGGAGAGGATTGGAGGAGGCCTACGTCCAGGAGTAGACTGACAAAGGCCCAGGAAGAAGAAGAAGACTTTGAGAGTCTAAATCTAAAAATGAATATCTAAGCTTCAAAGATATACCTGTATATCATTATTAAACGCATTCCCACTAGCAGACATGTATAAGTTCGCACTTAGACATGCCGAATGTGGACCTACAATATAAAAACCCAATCTCAAATGAGCATAAGCCCTACAACTCTTGCCGACCTTTCCTGAAACAGGGATGACATTGAGAGTAATGTAGGAATACATGTTATAATTTGTGGATTTTAAAAATGTAATTTGTTGTGTATGTTCGTTGACTTATAGGTTGGTATGCGGCTGACCACCCATGCTGTAGAAAAAGGTTCACTTTGCCAATGGCACCACTGTTTCAGGGAAGGTCGGCAGGAGTTGCAGGGTGTAACATGTCTGCTTTGTGAAAATGCATATAATGTGAATCTCTAATGTTACTTATATTTTGCAACTTAGGTTAGATTAGATTAGTAGGGAAATCCTCCTGGAAAACTTGGTTTAAAAATTTTAAAATTTATTCGTGAACCAGATTCAAAATATTCAATTTGGAGTCGGACCCCATGTGACGTCGTGTAGGATGCGAGTGCTACTACAATCATATACACCATACATAATGTACAAAGGTAGGTGGGGTCCCCCATAGTGTGGGCCTTACGGGGTGGGGCGCCCGGGGCTTTCACGGGACCTACCAGGGGCGTCTTATCAATGCGTGGAGGCGCTCCTGACGGAATCGAAACTCTGACTAGATAATATTATACAATGGCAGGGGCGAACACTCCTCACAGGCAAACAAAGATGAGATTCGAGTCTTATGCGTTGAAGTTTAAAACTATGATTGAAAATTTCTAACTGCCATGAGGGGCACTTCCTTGGCTATTAGGTTGATTTGAGGCTGACCACGCTTGCTGTAAAAAATGGTTCACTTTAATGACACCCTTTTATGATGAAAGGTCGGCACAAGTTGCAGAGCCTATGTTCATTAGAGATTGGGATTATATTTTAGAAGTTCAAATGCGGCATGATTGTGTAGGCGTTCACTTTAATGACACCCTTTTATTATGAAAGGTCGGCACAAGTTGCAGGGCCTATGTTCATTAGAGATTTGGGATTATATTTTAGAAGTTCAAATGCGGCATGTATAGGCGCAAACTTATACGTGCGAGGAGGGTGTGTGCACTGTGTTTGCTTTTGCCATACCAATTATTTTAGTGGAAATGGATCAGTGGATTACGCATACATTTTTATTTATTTCGGATATCTGATAGTTGCCGATAGTCTCAAACAGATGATGATGATGATTTCTTTATCAGCGCCGTTTCGTGACTCAATGTCATAGTAATAGTATTTTAGATATAAGATTTGTAAGAAATTGTACAAGGATTATACCCACAAAAGTAAGATTAAAAAATAATTTGGTTTAACAATCAGTCATATTATTTGATTATTGTTGTTATTTCTTAACTGATAGGTTGGTATGAGGCTGACCTCATGTGCTGTAAAAATTGGTTCACTTTTTCCAATGCCACCCCTGCTTCAGGGATGGTCGGCAAGAATTGCAGGGCTTATGTTCATTTGAGATTGGGTTTTTTATATTGTAGGTCTACATGCAGCATGTGTAAGCGCGAAATTATGCGTGTCTGCTTGTGGGAATGCATTTAATATGAATCTCAAATGATACATATCTTTGCAGCTTTAATTTAGATTTAGATTTAGACACTTATTCCTTGACTGATAGGTTGGTATGAGGCTGACCTCCTGTGCTGTAAAAATTGGTTCACTTTTTACAATGCCACCCCGGTTTCAGGTAAGGCGGCAGGAGTTGCAAGATTAATGTTAATGTGAGGTTTTATTCATTTGTATGCACACAAGCAGAATGTGTTGGAGCGAACCTACATGTGCCTGTCTGTGGGCATGCATTTAATATAAGCCTTAAATGTTTACATATCTTTGCAGCTTAGATTATACATTATAGATAGGTTCACATAAAAATTCAAAAACAATATACCATTCATGATTTCTATTACTAACAGTATTCAATATTATCCGAAACTTTGTTATTGATTTTGTTTACGGATATTGATTATTTCGGATATTCGTACGGATACAGATATCCACAACTTCCCAGGTGTCCATGATATGCGAACCTGAAATGTCAATACACCTTCTACATAAATTGTCTGTTTTTTTTTAAAATAGATTTGTGAAGAGGAATGCAATTCACCAACCTTTTCTGTCTGGCCAGAAACAGGTATTAATATCACCAATTAATAATTCATTATTGTTTATTTTAATATATTATTAATTAATAATTACCCAATAACATCTGTTGAACCAGGGTCAAAGTTATGGTCAAATGACCCGAGCGGGGATCGAACCAACGTTATTCCAATCCAAACACGCTAGAACGATCGGCCTACTTGGCCCCCTCAGCCAAAACACCGTGATTTGTGCCAAACTCATTGAAATGAGGGAAAAAACTTTGAAAAACTCCTTTCACTGTTTATATTATAAAATATTTCTATGTAGGGCTGTTTAATAATTCAATAAACAATTTGATTTTGCTGGCAAAATGGTTTGCTTGCGATGAATAAAATATTTACACCAGAAACATTCAATTTTCACAGACATCTGCGGTCAAGATGTTTCCTCAGCAGAAAATATAAGCTGCAACTTGGGTACGTTCAATGTGCTACGTGAAGAAAATTTTCCAATCATTTTATTCTACTACGCTGACATCTTGATTTTGAAAGTACCATTTAAAAGTACCTTCAGTAATAAATTTCAAAGAATATAATATGCAGTTTAGTTGTGTATGCGTAGGCAATAACCGGTCCGTAGTTCAGTGGTAACACTAACTTACGGACTCGTAAATGGAAGGTTGTGGGTTCGAATCCCGGCGGAGCACAAAAAATATACCGTTTACATTTCCAAATATCCTCTTCGATGGGTTGAAAAAAATCATAAAGTCTTTACCAAAGACCGGTCACTAAGGGTTTATCCAGCCTTACAGCAACTGTATCTTGCGTGAGTATTGGCGCTTTGTACATCTCTGCGGCACTACAACAAGTGTCATAGACCCCTAGAGTCTCTAGAATCTAAGGAGTCTCCCGCACAGGATTTCTAAAAAAATGTTATTTGTATTTGAAAAAAGAATTCTTTACCAATTGGCTTGAACTCCTCAATTTATTTTGTACATTTCCAATCCTCACTTTTGCCACGGCGTCCCTTCATTCAGAAAAAAAGTGATGGTGGTCGCATTTCTACGATAATCAATCAATTCATGGCAACAGGCTTGTTCGCAGACACACGCACACGTCATATCAACCCCACTCTATCATCCGCATCACCAAAATCCCACCTCGCATCCAACAACTCGTCGTCCCAACGCTTGTTTGGCTTATCTACCAATTTACTTATCTACCGGTCCGTAGGTCAGTGGTAACACTTCGGACTCTGAATGGAAGGTTGCGTGCTGGAATCCCGGCGGAGCATAAAAAAATACCATTTCGTCTAATTACTTTCTCAACCTCGTATCTCAAAAAATTTTTTTTTTTTTTGGAACTTCTTTCTATTGTTTTTCGATATTACATAACTACCTGCTACGTACTCGTACCAGGTTATTGCATAACCTATAGGCTATACATCAAAAACTTCAGGCGCTTTGTAGCGACGACGACCAAGCTCGTAAAAAGGTCCATAGCTCAATTGGTAGAATGCTTGCATTTCATGCCGAGAGCAAGGGTTCGATCTTAAAAGGTTAACTCAGCCTTCACAAGAAATGAGAACCAGCCTCCCCGGGAGCTGGGAAACTCCCCCTTCGACTCAAAGTGGTTGGTGTGAGGCCGGCCCCGTTACCCATAAAAATAAAAAGGTCCCGAATCGCCACATGCGACCCCTTCGGGTATAACGCAGACAAGAAGTTACACTATATGTCTAGCTTAGTTGCGTTTGCGATTCAAAGATAAGCTTCCAATGAAAGTGTCTCAAGAATCACATTTTACACAATCTGAGCCAATAAAAAAACGAACAACAGGATAATGTGAGAGTTGTTTTAAATATTTAAAAAATCAATTTCCTGTTTTCATAAGACGTTCGTTTCTTGACTTATAGGTTGGTTTGCGGCTGATCCCCCATGCTGTAAAAATGTTTCCTTTGCCAATGTCACCCCGGTTTCAGGGAAGAACGGCAAGAGTTGCAGGGTGTATGTTCATTTGAGATTTAGTTTTTATGTTGTAGGTTAACATGCGGCATGTGCAAGCGCGAACTTGTACGTGTCTGCTTGTGAGAATGCATACGATGTGAATCTTCCATGTAATATATTTTTGCAACTTAGATTAGATTAGATAAGACACATTGGTCTAGTACACATACAAACATTGCTTATGTGAAATTACCTTAGCATATTACATTACATTAGCCAAACAAGCACTAAGACTAAGCACTATAAACTAAGCTACATATATTATGTAACTTCCTAACGGGTTTTCCCCGAGGGGGTCTTCCCTTTTTATTTTTACAGGCAAGGGTCCGGCCTCACGCCAACCACTTCAGTGAATGGGGGTTTTCGACTCCGGCGGGGACTGGTACTCATTTATTGTGAAAGCTGAGTAAAACTTGCCGGTAACTTTATTTTGGATTTGAAATAAACACCGAAACGGACAATTATTTCGGACACGCTGGGTGGGATTTGAACACGAGCTCTCGGCATGGAATGCAAGCACTCTACCAACTAAGCTATCGACCGAACTTTTTCACGTTTTCAAAACGTAATCAAAATCAGTTACAAACTTGGTCCCTTATTTTGATTTGTGATTGACTTCATGGTCTTTTTGTAAATTGAAAATACAGTAGTAGTTAAATATACAGAAATCTTAAGGGCGATATAAATATACCCTATACCTGTCGTTTATAAAAAAATATGTGTCTTGGATTTTTTATTTTTTTATTACGAAATATAAAAAAAACCACTGTAGATATAATTCTGATATCAATATAATTTTAAACAGTGTCTTTTTTTCGTTTTTTTTTAATGGAGTTAAGTTTTTGCTGAAACATTTCATAAAAAAAATATTTCTTCCACTTTATGGTTCAAGTAAAAAAGTGACAGTAATGAAAAAAATCGGGCGGACCATCCACACTGTAAAAAATAATGAAATTTAGCAATGTCGGTCCTGTTTCAGGAAAGGCCGGCAAGTGTTGCATACTTTATGTTCATTTGAAGTATGAGCTTTAATTTTGTTAGTACACATGCAGCATGTGTCAGTGCAAACATAGACATGCGTGTTACATTAAAAATGAATATTAAATATCAATGTGCACATATATCTTTGCAACTCACTTTATAGATCGTAAAAAAAAAAAAATTGGCTGATTTTTTTGGTGAGCGCTGTTTTTGTGTGTATCACACCTCAAGAGCCGCCCTCTGCGAGCTTGGCCGTCTCTGTAGAAAGCGCCAATTCTCAAGCAAGACCCAGTTGCTGTAAGGCTGGATGGACCTTTAGTGACCGGTCTTTGGTAAAGGTAAATGAATTTTTCACCAAACAAAGAGCATATTATTGAAAATATATCTAGTATATATTTTTTGTGCTCCGCTGAGATTCGAACCCACAACTTTCCATTTACGAGTCCAAAGTGTTACCACTGGACTACGGACCGGTAGTGTCATGGTTATCGAATGGCACTCGAATTTGCGTTATTGAGACAATCGCAAGTTCGAACCCCGCCTGCGCACAGTGGGCGGAATCTTAAATCTAGCGCGTGATAAGTCGTCATACTGAAAATTTATGCTTTTTTCGAAAAATTATCCGGTTTTTTTTATTGAATTGATAGAAGTGGTTGTTTTTGGATAAAACTGACACAAAATATTGTGAAAAATATTCACAATTATTGAACAAATTAAGAGTAAAGTCGAAAGTTTTATTTTTAAAATTTTAAAAACTAACAATTTTTTTCTGTCAACCCATCAGTCACTTTTTCTTGTTTTTTTTCAGTGGCTGCTTTATCTGACACTTCAAAAACTTGCCATTTTTTTAGAAAGTCGATATGAAGTATGTACCAAGCTCTCAAAACATCTTATTTACGCATGTAATGTGGAAGCCATATTCGTACAGACACTTATTTTTCCCCAAGCACATCACTTCATCTACATATGTTGTGTATTATTTTTGGGGCTGTCCAACATACTTCACAGGTCTTCAATGACGATTCAGTAATAACATTAAATGTCTTTTCATCAATCTTAGTCAATTTAAAAACATGAGTTACTCTAATATTAAAATCACAAAAAGTAACTGTAGTCGAAATAATTTCATGAATATGATTTTGCACATTGTCGATTTCCCTTTTTGTGTTTATTCGATTGTTTCTTTTGCAAATATTATTTGTGTTGGCTTGCAACAGATACCTTGTGGAAGATAGTCGAGGATTTTTCCATATCATTTTTCCCCCCCTTTTTACTAGAAGCGGCACAATACAAAATATGACAAACAAATACGCATCCGTTTTTTTTGGATGTTCAGTCCCTTCAGTTTCAGACTCCTTCAGCTTCAGATGTTGATGGATTGAAGGCTTGCAAATAAGTGAACTAACTGGCACTTTTGTCGTCTCTCCATTTGTACAGCATTGTAAAGTCTGATGCTGAAGATGTTGAATCTAGGAGAGCTTGCTGATACACTTTTTTGACTCTCCAGGAACCTCTGCACTGTGTGGTTGACGAGTCCTTGCACGGTTACTGCCGCAGAAATATCGGACGTATTTATAAGGCTTTCACTAGGTTATATATATTTTTTAACGTTAAAACAATATTTTTTTAGCTTCCCTAATAACATCTCCATTCAATTGGTCTGCATGAGTGTTCGGCTAAAGTTGCGTCAAAATACAATGCAAGTGCTTCTTCGGACGTGTACTTGGCTACGCAGATATATATATTTTTTTATCTTTGATGCACGATGTAAAGTAGTTTCAAGATCCGTAAGGACCTTAGCAGCATCTCTTTTGCCTGAGTTTTGAAAATTAGTTTTGACGCAAACATGATTTCTTAGTGACTTCTTGTTTCAAGAAGTGAATAAACTTTTTTACGTTTTGTTTGGTCACTTACTTGAAAAAAATGAGCTAATAGTCGTCCCATAGACAATGAGAGTGCTGATACATTATCGAAGTCAGGTAAAGTAATGTTCTTCAACAACCATTTACATTTTTATTTTTTTTCAAAAAAATTAACATTACGGCATGAATGTGCCCATTTTAAACGCAGATTATTTATTCAGGATTTTAATTTTAGTCTTACTTTAATACAAAATTCATTATTTGCATCATTGTGAAGCTTAATTTGTGAAAATAAATAATCCTGTACTGCCGTAGTTTTTTTTGCTACGGTCCTTTCATTTTGCCATACTAAGAAGAGTTATTTTTCTGGACTGACATGGTTCCTTTAAAAAATCGTAAAAACATTAGTCGCAAAAACTAGCAAAATCTTTTACCCACAAAATAAGCCTCATAAGTGTTTCTTAATATGACACTTAAAATTATGGCCAATCCCGGTCAAACTTTTGATTCCAAGTCTACTGAAAAGGTATACATTGTAATTTTATTAATCCAAATACTCAACGTGATTCAAAAAACATTTTTGGACAAAATAATAAAGCAAACACAACAAACATTCTTAAAAAACAAAGTTTATACTTTCAGCTTTAATATGCAAAAACAATAAACACGATTGGACTAGAACTTTAGGCACAGTGCTTCCAGGTAGAAAGGCAAATAATAACTGAATAATTTTTCAAACCGGACATTATTCCGACAAAGTCATGTTTACCTGACTCTCGGGGATTATCCCGCAAAAAAAAAAATATTTTTGCCATAAGGAACTGTTTCTGGGCTATCTATTTATCATATGCAGGTACTTTTCTTAGAATTGGCAATACTTCAAAACTGGACTTATCATGCGCTAGATTTGGAATCCCGCCCACTGTGCTGCGTCGTGTCCTATCAACAATAGCTTGGAACCCTTATTCAACTTATGTCATTGAGTAAGTGTTAATTAAAAAATCATTAAAATGTTAAAGTCGATACTCTATAGTCGATACTTGCAAAGATATATTAACATTCAAAGCTCGTATCAAATGAATGCCCACTAACAGATACGTTTAAAAGTAATGAATTATTGATTGATAATGTTAATACGTGTTTTTGGCCAGGCAAAATAGGTTGGTGAATTGCATTTCTGTTCACAAATCTACTTTTCAGCAACAACAACAAAATTATGAAAAGATACAAGGTTTGTTTCTACAGATTCTGGGCTCGACTGTGCTTCCAATATTTCACTGAAAAACTAATACATATATTCAATAGAATATTGAACAAAACAATACAATATGTTCCAGAATGTTCCTCGTATATGCGTGATTGACGATACTCCCCGTAATCAGCTTTGTGAATTATTATTAAATTCAAATCTTAATTTGCATCAAGCGGTCCTCGGGACATATAATCTAATCGCGATGTCGTAATTCTGGCAAACTTACTTAGTTTCATATTGGCTTACTGCCGATAACACAGCACAGGCACTGCCCATACCACGAGCAGTGCGCGATCACACTAGGACAGTGTGACTGACAAACTTACTTAGTTTCATATTGGCTTACTGCCGATAACACAGCACAGGCACTGCCCATACCACGAGCAGTGCGCGATCACACTAGGATAGTGTGTCTGACAAACTTACTTAGTTTCATGTTGGCTTACTGCCGATAACACAGCACAGGCATTGCCCATACCACGAGCAGTGCGCGATCACACTAGGACAGTGTGTCTGACAAACTTACTTAGTTTCATATTGGCTTACTGCCGATAACACAGCACAGGCACTGCCCATACCACGAGCAGTGCGCGATCACACTAGGACAGTGTGTCTGTCAAACTTACTTAGTTTCATGTTGGCTTACTGCCGATAACACAGCACAGCCACTGCCCATACCACGAGCAGTGCGCGATCACACCAGGACAGTGTGTCTGTCAAACTTACTTAGTTTCATATTGGCTTACTGCCGATAACACAGCACAGGCACTGCCCATACCACGAGCAGTGCGCGATCACACTAGGACAATGTGTCTGACAAACTGACTTAGTTTCATATTGGCTTACTGCCGATAACACAGCACAGGCACTGCCCATACCACGAGCAATGCGCGATCACACTAGGACAGTGTGTCTGACCAACTTACTTAGTTTCATGTTGGCTTACTGCCGATAACACAGCACAGGTATTGCCCATACCACGAGCAGTGCGCGATCACACTAGGACAATGTGTCTGACAAACTGACTTAGTTTCATATTGGCTTACTGCCGATAACACAGCACAGGCACTGCCCATACCACGAGCAGTGCGCGATCACACTAGGACAGTTTGTCTGTCAAACTTACTTAGTTTCATGTTGGCTTACTGCCGATAACACAGCACAGCCACTGCCCATACCACGAGCAGTGCGCGATCACACCAGGACAGTGTGTCTGCAAACTTACTTAGTTTCATATTGGCTTACTGCCGATAACACAGCACAGGCACTGCCCATACCACGAGCAGTGCGCGATCACACTAGGACAATGTGTCTGACAAACTGACTTAGTTTCATATTGGCTTACTGCCGATAACACAGCACAGGCACTGCCCATACCACGAGCAGTGCGCGATCACACCAGGACAGTGTGTCTGGCAAACTTACTTAGTTTCATAATGGCCCGGTCGATAGCTCAAGCTGATAGTGACACGAAAAACTTTGAAAGTCTGGAACGTAGAGTACGGAATAAATGGGTTAAAAAAAGAATATAAGCAAGTGTGGTCGATAGCTTAGTTGGTATTTTGCATTTGCTTGCATTCCATGCCGAGAGCTCGGGTTCGAATCCCACCTACGGTGTCAGAAATGATTTCCGTTTCGGTGTTTATTGAATCAATTCAAGTACTCACCACTTATCATAGATCACTTACCACTTGTTTTTTTACCAATATCACTTACCACTTACACCACTTGCGACTTGTCTCTTACCAATACCACCTATCACTTACCATTCTTACCAATATCACTTACTAATAAGCACTTACTACCAAACACTTCCCACTTACTACTAAACTCTTAGCATTTACTACTAGATACTTACCACTTACTACTTAACACTCACCACTTACTACTAAGCACTGGCCACTTACTACTAGAAACTTAGCACTTACTACTTAACACTTAGCATTTACTACTAGAAACTTACCACTTACTACTAAGCACTGGCCACTTACTACTAGAAACTTCGCACTTACTACTTAAGACTTACCATTTACTACTAGAAACTTACCACTTACTACTAAACACTTGCCACTTACCACGAGTCTTCCTGCTTCCAGCGTCTACGCATCTCGCTATAGGCCTCTACGACTCTCTACTTGCGCGCTGTAGGCATGCCTGTACGTACATGTTTCCATTTCAATTTCACTGGCTATTTCCTTGGAGTTGGCCGCCTGGCGGACGGGGGGCGCACTGGCACCATTCGGCCCGTACAACTTACTGTTTTTTTTATTACGAAATGGTTTTAGCATTTCAAAGTTAAGATCTGTAGTAATCACTTGTGTTACTGTTTTTTTATTTAGTCAGCCACTTCTTGTCCACTGCTGGACATAGGCCTCCCCCATATCTCTCAAGACGTCTCTGTCCTGGGCTCTCTGCATCCAGTCACCAGCAACTCTTTTAATATCATCTGATCATCGTGTAAGAGGTCTTCCTCTAGTTCTTTTGTCTTCACGAGGTCTCCATTCCATTACTCTTTCCATGTTTGCTCGTTCAATCTGGCAACATGCCCTGCCCACGACCTCTTTTGCTTTGCCACTCTTTTGACTATGTGTTACTGATTAAACTATCTAAAATCTAAGATGCAAAGATATATTACATTTAAGATTTATATTAAATGTATTCCCACAAGCAGACACGTATACATTCGCGCTTTAACATGCCGCATGTGAACCTGCAGTATAAAACTCAATCTCAAATTAACATAAGCCCTGCAACTCTTGCCGACCTTCCCTGAAACAGGGGTGACATTGGTAAAGTGAACTATTTTTTCCAGCATGGGTGGTCAGCCGCATACCAACCTTTAAGTCCAGGAATAAAAATAATAAATAAATGCATGTAAAAATAAATAGTATCACTCGCCACATGCGCAATCCTTCGGGGATAACGCGGCAAGAAGTTACACTTTATGTGTAGCTTAGTTGCGGTTAAGACATGTTCTCAGTAAAATAAAACCACCCCAGACCGGGGGCCGGACTGGAAGGTGGGCATATATTAACATACGCGAGGGGGGAGGGGGGTCCGTATAATGCACACGTAAGTCTTCTGGTATGGACACCCCCCCATGTGTGGGGGGTAGATGGGGGAGGTTGGAGGGCGCGGGGGAGGAAGGGGGGAGCTGGAGCCACCCCCCCTCCCCCCGCATACGCTGATTACGCTCGCCTACCCCGCTTTCAAACTATATTAAGAGCCCTCTGCTGTACTGTGAATTTTCAACATTTTCAAAATTACTTATTTCTATGCTTTTGTTTCGTATAAAAATAATGAAAAAATACCTCAACAATAAACGTGTTGAATAGCCAGTAATCTATTT
This sequence comes from Agapetus fuscipes, assembly GCA_951799405.1. Lineage (NCBI taxonomy): Eukaryota > Metazoa > Arthropoda > Insecta > Trichoptera > Glossosomatidae > Agapetus > Agapetus fuscipes. Next base: position 26,652,974 of record OX637332.1, read on the forward strand.
GAATAAAGTAATATAATTTATAACAAATGGTATAACAATAAAGTTTTTTGCGTATCACGGTTTTGTAGACTCTACAGTAACGGATATATACAGTGTACAAAATACAGGGGAAGCATTTCTATTACTTGCATGTTAAAGCAAAACATTTTTTGTTAACTATAATTTAATAAAAAAGATTCAAGATAAACTACATCTAATTAAATGAAAAAAAAATCACTAATGTACAAGAGCTATTTAAGATTTCTTAAATGATTGTATGAGATGCACTCATTTCAAATTCATACATAAATATTTTGTAACATACATTTCTTACATGCCAGCTACAGGATGTAAAGAACTCTTTTCCTCAAAATAAAAATATCGAAAATCCCTGAAACAAGTTTCTTTATAATTCCACATATTATTTAATATTTTAAGGATTCCTTGACTTATAGGTTGGTATGAGGCTGACCACCCATACTGTAAAAAATGGTTCACTTTGCCAATGTCACCCCTGTTTAATAAGGGAATGTCGGCAAGAGTTGCAGGGCTTATGTTCATTGGAGGTTTGGATTTTATTTGTAAGTACACAATCAGCATTTGTAAGCGCGAACTACACGTGTTTGTTTGTGGGCATACATCTGAGAGCTTTGAATGAATATATCCTTGCAACTTAGATTATTATTTATTATTATTTAACATTGCAACTCATTTAAAAATAACTTTATGAGAGACATTTTTTTTTTTAATTTATTTAATTTATCATTAATTGATGAGGCATTCACTTTGTAACCTTTCATTTAAAAAAAAAAAAATAAAAAATAAAAAACAAATTGTATAAGGTTACGGGGCGAGTAAAATTTAATAATGTACGACCGGTTTCGGAAACAATGTTTCCATTGTCAGGTACAAAATATAACTTTGTACCTGACGATGGAAACATTGTTCCCGAAACCGGTCGTACATTATTAAATTGTACTCGCCCCGTAACCTTATACAATTTGTTTTTTATTTTTAATTTTATTTTTTTATTTGATTTAAATTATCAACTCGCCATCGGACTAAATTCTTACATCTTCAGTGGCTGACTGACGTAAAAAGTGATTACTTATGAAAATGTGATAAAAACAGTAGGTCTCTTAAGTCGACACGTATTATTACATCCACCCCCTGCATGGCAGAGGGAGAGTCAAAAATTAAGATCGGGCTTCTCTGCATGTACCCACCAACCCCTTTTCAACCCCCCCCCACCCTGCTGCCTGATGAAATATAATATCATAACCGTTATCAGGATAATGTCGTAACGCTGGACGTTCCGTTACTTGGTTAGCATTGTCACTGAAAAGTTAATGTAGAAATAAAAATTAATTGCCTTACAATTGGATTGAAGGTGTATTGAAGTGAATCGTGGACTACGAGTTGCAGCGAAAAGAGTAAGGTATTGTTATGTAAATAACAAATACATATAAAGGTTAGGTAGGTAGATAGGTGTATTAGTTATAACCGATGAGAGTTGGAGTAATTATTATAGGTATCTAGGGTAAGGAGGTATTCAAATTTATAAGTTTATTAAGTATTCTAGTTCTGGAAGGTTCCAGAAAAATTGGCTTCTAGTAACTACTATCTTTGGAAGCGGCTTGCAGGAGTCAGTCTATATACGACGCTCTGCTTTTGAACAAGAAAGACATTGTAATTGAAAGTGAACCAACGGTGAAATAAATGTAAATTGCTAAACAATATATGTGAATTGTTAAAAATAAATATAAAAATTGTTAAATAAATTTAAGTGTAAAATAAATATCCTGTAAAAAAGAACAGTTTTTTTTATTTGAAGACTTTTTGAACCCTAAAAACACAACAGTTTGTACGGTGGAAATGGAACACTTGAGGGATATGACAGGAAAACACTCTAAGAGATAGAGTTAAGAATTAATGGATGAAAGGCAAATGCAAGTTGAAAGAGGATGTGAAAGTAAAGGTGCAAAAGAGTGTGAGATGGTTTGGACGTGTAGAAAGAATGTACGATTAAAGGCTAAAAGAGTATGCATGCAGAGGAAATGTGGAAAGGAAACGAGGAAAGGAAAAACGAAGAAAAGTATGGTTGGATCAGATTGGTGAAATTGTGAAAGAAAAGCAACTTATGCTCATTTGAGTTTTGGGTTTTTAAATTGTAACTACACATGCGGCACGCGTAAGCGCGAACTTACACGTGTCTGCTTATGGGAATATAGTGTAACTTCTTGCCTGCGTTACCCCCGAAAGGGCCGCATGTGGCAACTCGGGACCTATTTATTTTTACGGGTAAGGGGGCCGGCCTCACAATAACCACTTTCAGTTAAAGTGGGGGTTTCCCAGCTCCCGGGGGGGGGGGTGGTTCTCATTTCTCGTGAAGACTGAGTAAACCTTGAGATCGAACCCTTGCTCTCGGCATAGAATGCAAGCGTTCTACCAATTAAGCTATCTACCTTTTACGAGCTTGGTCGTCACTGTAGAAAACGCCAATTCTCAAGCAAGACCCAGTTGCTGTAAGGCTGCATGGACCTTTGGTGACCGGTCATTGGTAAAGGTTTTATGAATTTTTCAACCCAGCGAAGAGCAAATTTGAAAATATAAATGGTATATTTTCTAGGTTCACACGCCTCATGTGAACCTACAACATAAAAACCAAATCTCAAATGGACATACACCCTGCAACTCTTGCCGTCCTGAGACAGGGGTGACATGGCAAAGTGAACCATTTTTAGAGCATGGTTGGTCAGCCGCATACCAACCTATAAGTCAAGGAACAATGTATAAATGCTATATTTTTTGTGCTCCGCCGGGAATCGAACCCACAGACTTCCGTTCAGAGTCCAAAGTGTTACCACTAAGCGACGGGCCTTTAAGTCAAGGAATTAAAATCCATTGGAATGTAAGCCTGTTACTCTATAGTGGGAAGTGATTTTGCTGTTTGGATAGTTAGGGTCCCCATGCGGAGCTGGTCCTCGCGTATCATCTGCGTACAGTGGTGCGTGAGGGGGGGCGGGTCGGAGCGGGGTGAGGGGTCGGGGTGGGGTGGGGGTGGTCAGCGGGCAGCTTCCTTCCCCCCCCGCCACCCCCGGCTTCGATCAATACCCCATATATGTACGACTTTATGTAAAAGTTTAGACGTGCCTGCGTACGCAGAGTGTACGCAAAGCCAGGCCCGCCTCTGAAGACACCGAGTCTGTGTACTGTTGTACTGAACCTGCGAGTATAAACACACACAGCGTCTTCCTCTTCTTTTTCTTTACCTGGTTCCTTCAAGACCAGGGCTGGAAGTCTCATCACCACGGTAATGTAGATGATAGAAGTTATTTATGAAGTATGTATGTACGGTTGAAATGGCTTACCTGAGAGCAATGACTAGAAAGACACTGAATGATAGAGTCTGCAATGATTGGGTGATGAACGAGTGTGGTGTAAAAGATCATCTTAGAGCGAAAGTACAAAACAGCACAATGTGATGGTTCGGATATCTTGAAAGAATGGATGATGAACGAATAACGAAGAAAGTGTACAGAGGAACTAACAGAGGGAAGCATGGAAGGGGAAGACCGAGGAAGGAATGGATAAACCAAATAGGTGAGATTGCGAAAGAATGGAACCTGCAGAGTGAGAATAAGAGATGAGTATGTATGAAGAAAGTGATGAATGTTGAAGAGATGAAAGAGGTATGCAGGGACAGAAAGAAGTGGAGACGCATCTGCGGACCACCCCTAGTGGAACGGCGGCAGGATACAGTACAGTGCAGTATAATCTGAAATCTGAAGTCTGATTAATTAACAGAGTAAATATTCAGAATCTTTAATTTCCAAAACTTACACGCAACTAAGCTTCACAAATATAGTGTTACTGCTTGCCGCGTTGTCTCCAAAGGGATTGCAAGTGAAACGTTTTTTTTTTACAGGTAAGTGGGCTGCCCTTACGCCGACTCCTGCAATTGAAGCGAGGGCTTCTCAACTGGACCAGGGTTGGAAGTCTCATCACCACGGTAAGTCTTACCTACCGAATATCAGTAATATTTGTATGAAGACCTGTCAATCCAAGATGGCCGCAAGGGAACAGCTGATTAGTCTTCATACAAATATTACCGATATTTGGTAGGTAAGAATTACCGTGGTGATGAGACTTCCATCCCAGGACGACGGTAAGGTTACAAAGGTTTAATAATAATAATATAATCTATAATCTAAGTTGCAAGGAAATATTCATTTAAAGCTCTCAGATGTAATGTCCACAAACCAACAAGTGTAGTTCGCGCTTACAAATCCTGAATTTGTACCTACTTACAAATAAAATCCAAACCTCAAATGAACATAAGCCCCCCAACTTTTGCCGACCTTCCCTGAAACAGGGGTGACATTGGCAAAGTGAATTATTTTTTACAGTATGGGTGGTCAGCCTCATACTAACCTATAAGTCAAGGAATATGAATAATAAATTACATTTAAATATAAAAAAGAACAAAACCTTAAAAAGAAAATATAAAAAAGAAGTCAAAAATTTCCTATGCAAAAAATGTAGCAAATTAATACACCAACATTAGAAATCAGCATTGCAGATTAGCCGCCACTTCTTCCTGTCCTTGCATACTTCTTTCATTTCATCCAGAGTCATAACCTTTTTCATACAAGTCCTCCTTTTATTATGACTCTGGATATCCCATTCATTCGCTATTTCAGAGATTTGATCCTTCCATACTTTTCTCGGTCTTCCTCTACCACGACATCCATCTATTCTAGCAACATATACTTTCTTCGTCAATCTTTCATCACTCATTCTCTCCATATGCCCGAACCATCTTAACATACTTCTTTTAATCTTCACTTTCACACTTTCCCTTACACCACATTCTTCTCTTACAAAATCATTCCTCACCCTGTCATTTCGTTTTTTCTCAATCATACTTTTTAGATAGTCCATTTATACTGTATGGACTTTACTAATTTCCCTTTCACTCCAGGCTTCACATCAAGGTGGGCACTAGTATACCACCGTGCAACGCCAATCTAACATTTTTTGAGAGATTTTGGTTCCTGGCGATGCAAACGGTCGCACGCAGTACACCTGCCTTTCATTATTCTTCTTTAAAATTTACCGGCCATTCTTCCATCTTTTTCAAACTTACTTCCCAAATATACAAAGTCATTTACAACATCAACATTCATTCCGTTAATTTTAAATTCATAGTTCATATTTTTATCATCATTATCTAAAATCTAAATCTGAGCTGCAAAGATATGTATCATTTGAGATTCATATTAAATGCATTCCCACAAGCAGACATGCATAATTTCGCGCTTACACATGCTGCATGTGGACCTACAATATAAAAACCCCAATCTCAAATTAACATAAGCCCTGCAACTCTTGCCGACCTTCCCTGAAGCAGGGGTGACATTGGCAAAGTGAACCATTTAAAAAAAAAAAAAAAAAGTCATTATAATGAACTTAAATTGGAAAATAACATTTCAAAATTTAATACCGGCAATGTTTACTCAGCCTTGACAAGAAATAAGTAGCAGCCCCATGGTGAGCTATGAAAGCCCTTGAAGGGGTTGACGTAAGGCCCTAATTACTTGTAAAAATAAATATGTTCCACTCGCCATATGCAAAACCCTTTGGGGATAATGCAGCAAGAAGTTACACTATATTTGTAGCTTAGTTGTGTTACGTCCATGATTTAAACGAAGTATTTGTTTAATTTCTGCCTCGAAACTAAAAGCCGTGCTCCAGAGAGGAGATTTCCGACACCCTCGGTGGAATTTGAACCAACTAAGCTATTGACCGGACTTGCTTGTATTATTTTTGTAACCCATTTATTCCGTACTGTACGTTCCATATTTTCAAAGTTTTTTCTGTCATTATTCTATCTATTTAGAAAGTAGATAAAGGTATGTTGTGGGATGTTTTGAAAGCATACTTAGTGAATGGGGCCCTCCTAAGCGCAGTGCATACAAACTATGAGAATGGTTTGGCATGCGTTCGTATTGATGGTGAGTATAATGGGCATGCATTTAAGACGAATTTTAAATTAAAATTTGAAAAATAAAACACATTTTTTTTCTTCATGAGTTGAGTTGTATTCATTCGAGCGCTTTCGATGTTATCACATCATTATCAAGAAGACAACCAGACAACAATATCAACACACAAACTCTTAAAATTTTACTTGAATTTAAAATGTTAGATATTATATCGACCAACTATCATTGTAAATATCGTCACAACGTGTATTCGATAAGTTTCCATTAGATTAGATTCTGCCCTGTTATTTTCTCCACTTGGGCATCTAGCCGGGGGAGGCTTTGTGTGGGGTGGTGGGGGTGGGTAGCAAGGAGGAGGGGAGTGGGTGGGTGGGAGGCATTATAATATATGCCAGCTACTTACACCGCAGCCCGTGTATTCTGTGCGGCGCCCTCACATTAGGCATACCCCGTGCTGGAGGGGCGGAGATCCTCCCACCGCGCCGCTCAGACGACAGGCTAACTCGGACTCGAGCTCGGCACACATCTACTTTCCTACCAGAGCTCTCTGCCTGAAATTTCCTCAACTCCGGTACACCCACAATTATATACCCGATAAATTTCCACTTTAAAATGCCGATGTACGACAAATTTGAGATCCGATATAATGTTTTCTTGCACTTTGCTCAAAGACAGCATCCTATATTCTGATATTTGACATTTTAAAACTGTTGCATGTGATTTGTGCAAAAAAGAAATAAGTTTCACATTATTCAAAGTGAAATTTAGATGAGTGTACATTGTACGTATATATAATCTAAGTTGCAAGGATATATTCATTTAAAGCTTTCAGATGTATGCCCACAAACAAACACGTGTAGTTCGCGCTTAAAAATGCTGAATGTGTACTTACTTAATAAAATCCAAACCTCAAATGAACATAAGCCCTACAACTTTTGCCGACCTTCCCTGACACAGGGGTGACTTTGGCAAAGTGAACCATTTTTACAGTATGGGTGGTCAGCCTCATACCAACCTATAGTCTAATCTAATCTAATCTAAGCTGCAAAGATATATATCATTTAAGATTTATATTAAATGCATTCCCACAAGCAGATATGTATAATTTCGCGCTAACACATGCCGCATGTGGACCTACAATATAAAAACCCAATCTCAAATGAACATAAGCCTTGCAACTCTTGCCGTCCTTCCCTGAAACAGGGGTGACATTGGCAAAGTGAACCAATTTTTTACAGTATGGGTGGTCAGCCGCATAACAACCTATAAGTCAAGGAACATACATGACAAATTACATTTTTAAAATCAATAAACAACAATATATACATTGACATAAAAAAAACTAAATCACAAAACTAATTTTACTTTAACAAACCCCAGCCGCCAACATCACAGATCAACCGCCATTTCTTTCTATCCTTACATACTTCTTTCCTTACATCTTCATTATTGTAAATATTAACAGATAAAATTTTGGGAAGTCGCACACACGAGTAGATGGCGTACTAAAGATTTGTCGTAGACAGGTTTTTATATTATAATATTTGTAAACCATCCGCCACCTCAATAAATGTGATAAATTTATTCTGACTCAGACTCTATATCATTGAGGATCCTGAGTACCCAACAACTATATTTTGCAACCTGTATCCTCAGTACGAGTTTCTTCATCACGGCATTTCTTCGAGCGTATAGTCAAGGAACATATTGATCCCTTAAATGTAAAACTGAATAAGTGACATATTAAGCTATGTAGCATGGGTTTCTCAGATAAATGCACCTTTTTTCCTTTTTTCTACGAGAGAAATCACGACAAAAAGTAGTTATAAATGGTAAAATACATTTCACCCTTCCCTGAAATTGAGGTGGCATCGGCAAAATTGAACAAAGTTTTTACAGGATTGTCATGGGTCAGCCGCATACCAATCTATTTATCAAAGAATTAGTTTGTTTCATAATTATACTTAAATGCATTTATTATTATTTCGGTGGATTTGTGAACCGTGATTTATTAGTATAATCTACAATGTTACTTGCAACGATACATTCACATGCAATGCTTGCCCACAAGCACACACGTCGAAATAAGCGATTATTCATACTGCCCGGTCGATAGCTCAGTTGGTAGAGTGCTTGCATTCTACCCCGTGAGCTCGGGTTCGAATCCCACCGAGGAGGGTGTCAGAAATGATTTCCTATTTCGGTGGTTATTTCAAACCCCATAATAAAAATACCGGCAAGGTTTACTCAGCCTTCACAAGAAATGAGTACCAGCCCCCTCGGGAGCTGGGAAACCCCCACTTCAACTGAAGTGGTTGGCGTAAGGCCGGCCCCCTTACCTGTAAAAATAAATAGGTTCAACTCGCCACATGCGACCCCTTCGGGGATAACGCGGCAAGAAGTTACACTATATGTGTAGCTTAGTTGCGTTTGCGTTGCGTTTATGTGTATGAAAAACTTGTATAAAAAAGATTATGACTCTGGATGAAATGAAAGAAGTATGCAAGGACAGGAAGAAGTGGCGGCTAATCTGCAATGTTGATTTCTAATGTTGGTTTATTATTTGCTACATTGTTTGTATTGAAAATAATTGTATCGATTTATTTTCAAGGTTTTGTTCTTTTTTATACTTAAATGTTATTTATTATCCGTATTCCTTGACTTATAGGTTGGTATGAGGCTGACCACCCATACTGTAAAAATGGTTCACTTTACCAATGCCACCCCTGTGTCAGGGAAGGTCGGCAAAAGTTATAGGGCTTATGTTCATTTGAGGTTTGGATTTTATTTGTAAGTACACATACAGCATTTGTAAGCGTGAACTACACGTGTTTGTTTGTGGGCATACATCTGAGAGCTTTAAATGAATATATCCTTGCAACTTAGATTATATATTATATTATAGATTATAATGTGTACTCGCACAAGGAAAACCCAAATGTCAAATGAACATTTTTTTTAATAAAGAGTTTTCAGGGATCTATTGCAGTGGTCGTAGAAACTGGAGCTTCCAGACATTTTGTCGATGTCTACAATGAGCTTCTTGAGCGTGAAGATGCAGTGATAAATATGATGTTGATGAAACTCTGTTCGAAATATGAGTAGGTACATTCGGGATATAAGATTGATAAATGAGGCACTCTACATGCAAGTTTTTTAGAAACATTTTTACTATTACGGAATGTAAATCTAAGTTGCAAATACATGTATTATTTGAGATTCATATTAAATGCATTCCTACAAGCAGACAGTTCGCGGTACACATGTCGCATGTGGACCTACAATATAAAAACCCAATCTCAAATAAACATAAGCCCTGCAACTCTTGCCGATATTCTTTGAAACAAGAGTGACATTGGCAAAGTGAACCATCTTTTTACAGTATGGGTGGTCAGCCTCATACGAACCTATACGTCAAGGAATAAAACTGAAAAACAAGACACACGAACACAAGTGACAAATAGGATACAAAAGAACCGATTTTTACGGTATGGGTGGTTTCTTGTCAGCATCATACCAACCTATTAGTCAATATTAAAAGGGTATTTTTTTCTATCACGCTAGATGCATTTTATGCAACCCAGTCATTTTTTATAATAAAAAACAAACAAAAACATGTTTTTGGCAAATCGTATTAGATTTAGAAAAAAACTGATGAGCTAAAATTGGAGCTTTATACGTTAGGTATTTCGATAGTATGCTAGTTCATCTTCCCGTCTCCCTATCGGAGTTCCCATTCATTTCTCACGTAGTCTCAGTTCCACATTAAATACACGGCGAAGCATTGTCTTGCGGCGGCTCCCCCTTTTTCTGAATGACAAGACAGATTAAAAATAAAACCGTTGCATATTCAAAAGATTCGCTCCTTCTATGTATGAAAGACACACAACGCGGAAGCTAAGCGGTCCTCAAAGTTTTTCCAAAAATTGATTTTGTAACGGATCTTATAAATTGGTATAACCTTGACTTATAGGTTGGTATGCGGCTGACCACCCATGCTGTAGAAAATGGTTCACTTTGCCAATGTCATCCCTGTTTCAGGGAAGGTCGGCGGGAGTTGAAGGGTGTATGTTCATTTGAGATTCGGGTTTTTATATTGTAGGACTACATGCGGCATGTTTAAGCGTGAACATGTTTGTTTTGTGAAAATGTATATAATGTGAATCTCTAATGTTACTTATATTTTGCAACTTAGATTAGATTAGATTAGACGCATCTAAGCTGCACATATAGTGTAACTTCTTGCCTGCGTTATCCCCGAAGGGGTCGCATGTGACGCATATTTATTTTTACGGGTAAGGGACCGGCATCACATTAAGTTGCGTTATCACACCAACCACTTTCAGTTGAAGTAAGGGTTTCTCAGCTCCCGGGGGGGCTGTTTCTAATTTCTTGTAAAAACTGAGTAAACCTTGAGATCGAATCCTTGCTTCGGCATAAAATGCAAGCATTCTACCAATAGTATAAGGCTGACTATCCTTCCTGTAAAAATTGTTTCACTTTTATTTAAGGGGGATATAATCGAAAGAATCGAAGGAACCTGCATTCAAAAGTGAAGAAGTTCCTTAACTTTTAGGTTGGTATGAAGCTGAATGCTTATAAGCTAAAAACTTACTTTAGAGATTTTACTTTCCCATAATTTTAAGTTAACCTTTAGTTAAGCTTTACATTATTAGCATAATTATTTAACAAATTTCCTTTTTCTTTTCTTCAACAATCAAATGCTTAAACGAGCAATAAAATATTTTTTCATATGCTGCAAATATTGAAATAAAATTTCAAAAGGAAAAACTAGGAAAGGAACCATTTTGTGCCCTTCGTGCTTGTTCGTCATATGTCCTTCAGAGGTTATTTCACATTAGCAATTTTTGTTTGTGGACTGGTCCAATGTGTAAAACTGGACATTGATTTTAAGAAAATATTTTAAACAACTCTCACATTATTGCGTTCTACATCCCTTTCTTGGCACAGATCGTGTACATAGAATGTGATTTTTAAGACAATTTCATTGAAAGGTCATCTTTGAATCAAATGGTAGATAAGCCAAAGAACATTGGAGGCACTATATACATACGTACCTAAAATAAAATAAAAATAGGCTAATTTATTTGGTGAGCGCTGTTTTTGTGTGTATCAAACCTCAAGAGCCCTCTGTGAGCTTGGTCGTCGCTGTAGAAAGCGCCAATTCTCAAGCAAGACCCAGTTGCTGTGAGGCTGGATGGACCTTTTGTTGACCGGTCTTTGGTAAAGGTTTATGAATTTTTTAACCTAGCGAAATGAAAATTGGAAATATAAATGGTATATTTTTTGTTTTCGAGCCCACAACCTTTCATTTACCAGTCCGAAGTGTTACCATTGGACTACGGACCGGTCGATACATATTATGTCTATATTATGTCATATTATATTATGGCTAATCTGCAATGCTGATTTTTAATGTTGGTTTATTGGCTTGCTACATTTTTTGCATAAGACATTTTTTTACTTTTTTTGTATAGATTTATTTTTAAGGTTTTGTTGTTTTCTTATACTTATATGTTATTTATTACTCGTATTCCTTGACTTATAGGTTGGTATGAGGCTGACCACCCATACTGTAAAAAATGGTTCACTTTGCCAATGTCACCCCTGTTTCAGGGAATGTCGGCAAGAGTTGCAGGGCTTATGTTCATTTGAGGTTTGGATTTTATTTGTAAGTACACAATCAGCATTTGTAAGCGCGAACTACACGTGTTTGTTTGTGGGCATACATCTCAGAGCTTTGAATGAATATATCCTTGCAACTTAGATTATAGATTATAGAGTGATCGGAAATACCTCAATTCAAATGGCCTCGCTTACTTTAAAAAAAAATGTAAGTTTGAGAACCATTGATCCTTTCATGACTGCCTTTATTTTATGATGTATTAGCTAACGAATCTTTTGGCGAGCCATTCACTTCCCTATATAACACCATCACAAAAAATCTCGTACGTTTTTATTCTAGATTCCTCATTATATGAAACGCCATTGAGTGAGTGTGTTTACCTTGCTTTTCATCCAGCATGTGGTTTGTTTAAATGAAGCCCCCTTCTTAGATAATATAATATCTCTCATATGTAATTACTACCCTTAGATTTAAGCTCTTTTTTATACAATTTAAAGAATAAATTATATGGGAACTTCACAACAATCATACCTATGTATGTAATATATATTATGTTATAGAAAGTTTACACAAATTTTACACAAAACAAAAATGGTACCTGTACATACTAAAAGTTGCGAAATTCAAGGAAAAATAAATGAAATAGTGACCACATATAGTCAGTAATATTTTTTATGGTTTGTGTATTAACACTGTGAAAATTAATGTTTTTTTGGTTGTTATTTAATTAGATAACAAATAAACAGTGGTTGAAAGCTTAAAAAAGGTGTTATAGGCAGAATTGAAAACGTTCGAGATGTGTGTCTAACAAACAATGCTTCGGATCACTTGGCGTAATTGGGTCACCAACATTGACTTACTCTTTATAACTCTATGGTCACCAATGAAGAAGTCCTCCGACGTATGCGCAACACAAAAGGAACTTCTGCCAACCACTAAGAAGAGAAAGCTGATGTACTTCGGTCACATTTTGAGAAATGAGAAATACCGTCTTCTTCATCTTATCATACAGGGTAAGATTGAGGGGAGAAGATCTTAGGGACGCCGAAGGACATCGTGGCTGAAAAACCTGCGACAATAGTTTGGCAGAAGCATCAAGTCCCTGTACCCTGAGTACGAGTTGCAAAACTTGAGTAAAGTAAAGTTTACAGAAAGTATTAAAGAGTGGATTTCCCCAAAATCTACCGCTTTTGTTTGTTTGAATTTGATTGTCTTTGTCGTCGTAAGTCTTTTGCTAAGACCATAATGTAAGAAACAAAAACGGCATATTTTGGGGAAAATCGCTCTTTAGTACTTTCCGTAAACTTTACTTCTTTACTCAAGTTTTGCAACTCGTACTAAGGGTACTGTTTCGAACTGCAGCATACAAAGTCAAAATAGCCATGATGATCGACGATCTTCGATAGAAGTGTCACGAAAAGAAGATGAAGTCAACACATATATTTTGTTAATACACACTTTCATCACAGTTTTCATCAAGATCATGTTCATCATCAGGAGCGGCCCCATTTTATTTGACTGAACTGTGTGAGGTTGAGGAGATTGTTGGTAAGCGGTGCAGCCTTCGCTCAGCGAGAGGTGATGCTATCAACAGGCTGAAAATGCCACCTCGACGGAGCAGAACGGGCTTTGGGGATAGGGCGTTTGGCTCAGCGGGACCGTTGTCCTAGAACCAGCTATCTCTGAAGCTGAGGACGGAGACCGGTGAAGAACGTTTCAAGAAGGAGTTGAAGACGTTCATGTTTTCCAAAAAGCAAGTAAATGATGATGATGCTGATGAGTTGATGATTTCTTTATAGCGCCGTTTCGTGATGTAGTCACTCCAAGGGCGCTTGTGCAAATGATGCCAGAAATTTGGTTGTCTTCAGTGCTTTCCGGAACTTTCCATGGATGGGCGAAACGGCGCCAGAAGAAAAAAATATCCAACTACGTATATAATATATCATTGCCCTTTCACGCTGAAGAAGCCCAACGTAGACATGCGCGAATAATACGTATTTGAAAAACATTTTTTTGTAAGTGAATGCAGCCTCGTTATATTTTTTTGTTTCACGTTAAGGAAGCAACAAGTTTGCGAGCAAAAATGATATCTAGGTACATAATATGAGGTGGGGATATAGACGTGACAATATGGAGGGGAAGTGAAAAAAACACAATTAAGTTATTTGATGTAAGTCGGGCATTTGCAAAATTGTGGATGAACCGTGTGAGTAAGTAATTACTGAGATTTACGGAATATAAAAAAAAAACTATGTAAGAAAGTACCTAAAGTTAAAAATACTGTAGGCATTTAATTATTTACAAAATTAAAGTATGAAAGCTATCACTTAATTATATTAAATATATTAGCTAATTTATAAATAATTGTAATTTAAATAATGCATTACATCCTTGATATTTAAAATAATATTTTTATTTTGCTAGCAAACTTTATTGAATAAAATAAGCATATAAAAAAAGAGGCATCTACCGGTCAGCCGTGAAACTTTTATTCATCACCATTTAGAGCCAGCGGATGATTGAAACAAGCTTTTAAATAATATAAACAGATATCGTTATCGAGAAAACATAAATTTTGTAAAGAAATTATGAATTCAATTTATATTTTACCAATTCCTTCAAAATATTGTCCTCATGCAGATGTACATATGATTTGGAAAATAAATATCCCATGAAATATATTAATTAATAGAATGAAAAGCGCACTCTGTATATTTTTTGTAAAAGCTTTTTGACAACACGGTTACAGCAAATACAACTAAAGAATGCTGTCGTATAATTTGTTTTCAAAGAAAATTAATAGATCTACCTATTTGTAATTATTTATATTAAAATAAAATAAATTATGTATTTTTCCAACATTCTTCTTTTTCTTTTATAAGTCACGCCATTTTCTTTTGGACTTATTCATTCAACCTTTACCCTGTCACTCCTATATCCATAACCTATATTAACCCGTCACTCTTGACGTGTCTTTGATGCAAATTGAGCCTTACAATTTGTTGTCGTTTTTGTAACGATTAATGAATTTATTTAAGTATAGATTTGAGAACTGCAACATTTGCCACTCTTCATTAAAACAGGAGTAGCATATAGAAAAGTGTAGGTACATTTTTTTAAAGTACGGTTGGTTAGACTCACACCAACTTATACCTACTGTGAGGGTTTTTGCACTGACAGATGATTGACACAATTAATAATATAACAACCACTTTTGTATGTTTACTTTTATTTGTTTCACAATTATTTATAACCACAACACAATAATATTTAATATTCTAATTTACACCAGCTTGTGGCTCTCCCGCCAGGGAAGCTTCTTCTTTTTTCTGCATTCTTTTGTTTTCCTTTTTTTATTCAAATTCAAATCTAATGTTCCATTCCACCAAACAAACAAATTCATCTCGTTACACTACGTCAATTATATTAAAAAATATATTTTGCCATTAATTTTTAAATGCGACATCAGACTACGAAATCTAATCTAATCTAAATTGAAAAGATATGTAACATTTGGGATTCACATTACATGCATTCTCACAAGCAGACACATACAAGTTCGCGCTTGTGCATGCTGCATGTGAACCTACAACATAAAAAACAAATCTCAAATGGACATACACCCTGCAACTCCTGGCGACCTTCCTTGAAACAGGGGTGACATTGGCAAAGTGAACCACATTGGCAAGGTGAACCACATTTGGTACCACAATCGGTAGGCACTTGAACTACAATCGATAGGCACTTATATTTTAATTTTCAGATTTACGATAAAGAATAATGTTGCAACTTTCTACAAATAAAAGTCAAGAAATTGCCCAAAATAAGCGGGAAACTAAAAATAAAATACCTACCTAAGTTTATTGCTACAACAGGTAACTAAATATATAAGAATAATTTTCTTGCAGCTACTACATGGCTATCCCTTATCAGATTGGGTCAAATTCATAAATCTTAGATACTTACCTTTTCTTATATTTAGAGGTAACACATAAACGCTAGTACTCGCGAGACGTTTACCAAAAAATATATGAAACCAACGCAGCGCCTCTAGTGAACGTTTTTTGTTTGTTTACATTTTTGGTAAGTTTATATTTACTGTGAACCCTTTCAAAGTGAGCATTTCCTATAGCAAGTAATTCTTATAAAGAGTTAAACATAAAGTTGTGGGAAAAACGTAAAAAAAACTCTTTCTATCTAAAAATATCCATAATACAAGTTAAGTCTTACGTAGGTACAAGTTGCAAAACTATATTAATATTTAAGATTTTTAGTTTACAATTTTTTTGAAGGAATTCAAAGAAAACACTGTTTTAAGATTTTTATTACATGCATTCTCACAAACAGACACTAATAAGTGCTGCATGCTTACTTACAAATAAAATATAAGCCCTGAAACTTTTGCCGAACTTCCCTGAAACAAGGGTGGCATTGCAAAGTGAACCATTTTTACAGTACGAATGATCAGCTTCATACCAACCTATTAGTCGAGGAATACAAATAATAAATTACATTTAAGTATATAACAACGGAATCTTAAAAATAAATCTGTACAAAAAAGTAAGTAGGTATGTCTATAATCTATAATCTAAGTTGCAAGGATATATTCATTTAAAGCTCTCAAATGAATGCCCACAAACAAACGAGTGTAGTTCGCGCTTACAAATGCTGAATGGGTTTTTACAAAAAAAATCCAAATTACATAACATTTAAAATTATAAAATTAAATGAATTTAGAATAAGGCCAGGTATTTTAAACGTTAGTACCTATGGTTCCTTTATACTGAGTGAAAAGGACGCACTTATGCCAATCGTGTGTATAATTTTTGTTATCTGTTGAAAGTCGCATTAGCTAACATTGAAAATACCAACTTTACTTAGCTAGCGTTTGCTAAATGTTATCATTTTCCATCTCGAAGTTTGTAATAATGTATGTAAAGTATCGAATTTCGGTAAAGCGATGTATAAAAGTTTAAAAATAAATTCTGTGTTAAAAATAAATGTGAATCTTTGAAAAATAAATCTTTTTTTTACTAACATGAACCCAAAAACATGCCAGTATGAAGCTGACCACCCGTACTGTAAGAAATGTTTGAATTGCCCCAATGTCTCCTGAGCTGTTTAAAAAAAAGTTGGCAGGAGTAGCACGGCTTATGTTCATTTCAGGATTGGGTTTAATTGTATTAAAGCACATGCAGCATGTGTCTATTCAGAATTGTTTGTTTGTGAAGATGAAAGGGAAAAAAACTGTAGGTGTAAAATAATTTGTCGGGCATATAGCTGACTTGGCAGAGTGCTTGCATTACATGCCGAGAGCTCGGGTTCGAATCCCACCGAGGGTGTCAGAAATGACTTCCTGTTTCGGTTTGTATTTCAAACCCAAAATAAAATACCGGCAAGGAGTTTACTCGGCCTTCACAAGAAATGAGCACCAGCGCCATCGGGAGGAAACCCCACTGCAACTGAAGTGGTTGGCGTAGGGCCGCCCCCGTAACCTGTAAAAATAAATAGATTTCACTCGCCACTTGCGGTAAAAAGTTACACTATATGTGCAACTTATGTCGCAACTAGCGTAGATGGTAATTGAGATATCTTTGTTACTTTGATTATAGATTATATCGAGGGATTTTAAAAAGTAAATTCTGTTGTACAAATTTTCTAGAGATAACTATTTTACAAAACAATGTGCAGGTAAAACTTATCGTGCATCCAACAAAAAAAAAAAAAAATTAAAATAATTCTCTCTAATCTTGTTGAATAATAGTGTCGGAACGAGTTTGGAAGCGATAAGTGTCCCTAGTATAAAATATCTCGTAAACTCACCTCGTCTGCGTAAATCGAAAAAATGTATCAAAACTAATCCGCTCTCTTGGAGTGCCGTCGTATTTTTAATATATTTTTAATTTATGCAATGGATTTTACTCGGCCATTCTTTAGAAATCCCCTTGCAAAACTCGATTTCCAAGTCGCGATACCAAATGTGCGAGCTAAGGGAGGAACGCATGCGCCGCGGGGGCAAGATTTCTAAAAACCAACCGCTACCAACCGGGTTAGAAATGTGGGTGGTGATGGAAAAAAATACGTGGAAAAGTAGGTGTTTTGAAAATCAAATATTATGTGGAAATAAAAAAGTATCATTAATCAATGTAGTGACAGTAGGACACATTGTTGGTAAATAAATTTGACACACTTATCTAAATCTAAGCTGCAAAGATATGCATCATTTGAGATTCATATTAAATGCATTTCCACAAGCAGACACGCATAATTACGCGCTCACACATGCCGCATGTGGACCTACAATATAAAAACCCAATCTCAAATGAACATTAGCCCTGCAACTCTTGCCGACCTTTCCTGAAACAGGGAAAAAAAAAAAAAAAAAAAAAAAATTAGTGAATTAAAACAAAATTATTATTTAATTAATTAAACACTAAAAAATCTACAAAACTTTTATAAAAATTAAAATGGATTCTTGGCCTTAGCCGCCTGCATTACAGATCAGCTGCCATTTTTTTTGGTCTTTAGATACTTCTTTCATTTCATCCAGAGTCATAACCTTTTTCATACAAGCCCTCCTTTTATTATGACTCTGGATTTCGTCATCTAAGTAAATACATTAAAGAAAAGCTAAAGAACCGTAGAGTGTGCTGAAGGATTATTTTGTAAATATTTTTAGAGCAGATTTATTATATTTTAAATTATTTTATAGTTTATTTTATAGCTTCAGTGGTGAGGGTTGGTTTTCAGAGCTGCCTCGGAGGTCCGGGTGGCCCGTCTCTCAGTCCGTACGATCACAGCACACTTTGCTCTCGGTCAGGCGCGACGTCGCCCGAAGCTACCCCCGCGTTACGCAACTCCGCCCCCACCACCCCGACCCACCCCTGTAAGTTCACAACAACTTTTAAAAAAGTATAACCAACGGATTTCTCACTTTTTCACGTTTTCTGTGCATTAAATCTGACAACTCTGTGACTGCAGCGGCTTAGTTTGCATAACAATTGTCCCGATTTTTTTTTGGGAAGAAAACACAACGACGCAGCTAGGAAAACCAAGGTTAGTTTGACTTTTGAAATATATATCTGTGTGCTTTTGGAAGTGAAAATTTTGCGAAGAATATTTTTGCACATCTTATCTAATTTTGTGATTTGCTGAAAAAAAATAATATTGTTTATTTTAATTGCTGAATTGTATGTGTAAAATAAATTAAGAAAGATTACAGATTAGTCATTTAAAAATTCAAATGGATAAAACAGAGTTTTAATTTACTTTTTTCTTTTTTTTTTGTGCTCGAACATTTTTGCCTAATGAGGCATCTTCAGGAGCAGAATGGTTACAAATATTTTTATTCAATAATTTTCAATTACAGATTAGATTTTTTCTTCTTTAGTGTATCCATTTTTTTTAAAACACAATTTTCAAGTTTTTTATGGAATTTTTATTTTGCGAATTATTAAAATCTTTGCAGTTTCTTAATTTATTTTACACAAAGAAATGTGAAATATTTTATTAAGTAAGTAGCTAAACAATGAAATGTATTTTTTTTTCTGAAATTATAAAAAATATTTACGTTAATTTAATAGTTATATGAAATTATTATTTTTCATCACATATCATCGGCAATTTTAAGGATATCTATGCGTGATTTTTATCAATCTTTCATTATAATGACAAATTAAAAATTACGTTTAACTAACGGATCCTTTGCTTTATTTTTTTTTTGAGATTGAAATATTTCGACTTGTGAGTTCATTAATCAGTTATACCCCACATTAAAAATTAAGGAATCATCTTCTCGGAATATTGAAGATTCTCTTTTGTAAAAAATATGTCGCTTCAATATAGCAAAAATAAGTTTCTGGATGTTTCTGGTAGGTAAAGAAGATCTGCACTAAAAAACATGTTTTTTTCTTGAATATTCATTAAATTTTTAAAATCTATTGTCTGTAATTTTTACATACATTTTTTTTTTTGGTCTTCATTAAATAGATCGAATACGTGTACAAATTTTACTTATTAAATAAACCACTTTTTTTTATAGAGTTGCTTGCACCCCAGTTTATTTTATTCAGAGTATTTTGGTTCACAAATTTATTTTACTTCTCTGTTTTGAATTGATGAAATTCTTGTAATATTTTCTTTGTACGTAACTGCACTGTAACTCTGTCACTATTCCACTTGGGATGGACAGAACCTTTGCTGGCAGATTAGCCTCCATTTTTCCTATCTATTCATACCTGTTTCAGTTCATTCATATCCATAATCTTTTTCATACATTTCCTTCTTTTCCTTCCATTCTTTCACAATTTCATACTTTTCTCGGTGTTCCCTTTCCTCTTTTTCTTTTCACATTTCCTCAGTATACGTGCGTAATTGAATATTTTCAATTGTTTGAAAGCGTCTGGATATTTTTTCTGTGCTAAGTGTTTTTACCTACCTTACCCATTCACAAAGCCACCCTTTATCAGGAACAATCGTATTATTTTCATTTCATTTGACTGGTAGTGCCTCGTGTCACGACAAATCGGTCAAAGATAACTCGTCCATTGATGAATCGGTCACACGACAGTTCGTCTACACAACTTTTCTATCAACAACATTTCTGTCACAGATAACTCGCCAACAGAAAACTCACCCACGTACACTTCAGTCACAGACAATTTGGTCACACGACAGATTGTTTTCATGACTTTTCGGTCAACAACATTTCGGTCACATACAATATTGGCCCATAGACGGCTTATTACAAAAAAGTTGATCTCCAAGTGACCTTTGTAATTACTTTGAATAATTAATTACTTATCATTTATATCGGCAAAAGTTGTGGGGCTTATGTTCATTTGAGGTATGGATTTTATTTGTAAGTACACATTCAGCATTTGTAAGCGCGAACTACACGTGTTGGTTTGTGGGCATACATCTGAGAGCTTTAAATTAATACATCCTTGCAATTTAGATTATAGATTATAGATTCATTGTAGTTTTTTGTAATGAACATGTCTTTGGACCATATATTGTATTTGTCGGAAATGGTATTGACTGAAAAGTTTTATGGACAAACTGTAGTGTGACAGTATTGTCCATGACCGATGTGTCTGTGGCCGCGTTGTCTGTGACCGAAATATCGTTGACCAAAAAGTCGTGTGGTTCAGCAGCTGTGCGATCGCGTTGTCTGTGACCGAGATGTCGTTGACCGAAAAGTCGTGTGGACGAAGTGCTGTGTGACCAATTTGTCCATGGCCGAGCTGCCTGTGGACGGGTTGTCTGTGACCGATTTGTCGTTGAACCGTAGTGTTCACATGCGAGTAACAAACAATGAACGGATAAAGCCCCACGATAAACATTTTTCACAAATTCCAGTCCGCGCTGTTTTCAGTAAACTTGAAAGAGGTTTTTGTCAAATAAATTAATTCTGAGGAAATAATTCGCACCTGAGCTTATTTTCATCACACATCCGGGTTAAATCTAAATGAAATCAGATTGTAGATTAAAATTTTTGTATTTTTTTTATACATTTATATACATTTTATATTTATAGAGTGAATAGGTTGGTACGAGGCTGACCACCCGTGCTGTAAAAATCGGTTCACTTTTGCCAATGCCACCCCGGTTCAGGGAACGGCGGCAGGAGTTGCAAGGTTTATGTCCATGTGAGGTTTTCATTATTTGTATGCACACATGCAGAATGTGTAGGCGCGAACCTACATGTGCCTGTCTGTGGGCATGCATTTCATATGAGCCTTAAATGCTTACATATCCTTGCAGCTTAGATTATAGATTATAGATAGATACATAAATATTTATATTTTCACTTTAATAATCTATAAATAATCTAAGTCGCAAAGATATTTAAACATTTGATTTTCATATTAAATGCATGCCCTCAAACAGACACGTGTAAGTTCGAATTATAGGTTGGTATGAGGCTGACCACCCATACTGTAAAAATGGTTTACTTTGCCAATGTCACCCCTGTGTCAAGGAAGCTCGGCAATTCAGCATTTGTAAGCGCGAAATACACGTGATTGCTTGTGGGCATGCATTTGAGAGCTTGAAATGAATATATCCTTGCAACTTAGATTATAGATTATAGATAGATCTCGTAACAAAACTTGTGCATACTTTACACCCGGAAGTGTTCTTTATCGGTATGTTTACATATTGAATGCATTTACATGATTAATATTTTATCGCTTTTACAACTAAAGCCACCAGTTTGTAAACAAAAGGGTTGGCGAAACGAGCCAAACTTTTACAATAAAGGTGGTTCCACCCATATGGGTACGGTCTTGAAGCATGAAATTTTACCAACATAGTTTTAATGTCAAAATACAAACAAAGAGAATCTTAGTATAACAAGAGATGGTCCTTCCATAAAACAGGTTGATATACCTAAGGCTGACCACCCGTACTGTAAAACTATAAACTTTTTCTGAAGCATCCCCTGATTTATATGCTGGTATGAGGCTGACTACTCATAGTGCAAGAAAATTGTTTCACTATGCCAATGTCACCGCAGTTTCAGGGAAGGTAGGCAAAGTTGCAGGGTGTCTGTTCATTTGACGTTAGGATTTTAATTTGTAAGTACATATTATGCAACATTTGTAAGCGCGAACTTACGCGTGTCTGTGTTGTGGGCATGCATTTTTAATATGAATTTTAAATGTTTATACATCTTTGCAGCTTATCTAATCTAATATAATATAAGTTGCAAAGTTATGCAACATTTGGGATTCACATTATATGCATTCTCATAAGCAGACACGTATAAGTTCGCGCTTGCACATTCCGCATATGAACTCTCAACATAAAAACCCAAATCTCAAATGATCATGCACCCTGCAACTCTTGCCAACCTTCCCTGAAACAGGGGTGACATTGAAAAAGTGAACCATTTTCTACAGCATGGGTGGTCAGCCGCATACCAACCTATAACTCAAGGAACTTAGATTGTGGATTATAGACTTCTATGAGAAGCAATTGTTTTTATCTTGAGATGAATGAATCAGCCTCGAATGATATCATTCATTAATCTTCAGTTTACACTCTTAGTGCCACTCATATTTAGACTCTACATCATCACTCTTGAATGTTGTACAAACGTCAGCTAGAAACAATGATCTATAGAGTCATAAACAACAGTCTATCTTGTTTCATACATCATTCAACTGAGTTCAGTGACGAAACGAAAATCCATATTTTAAAAGCTTAGCCCCGCAAGGGCTACTCTAGATTTCGAGGTTCAGATTATAGATTTCTTTTAAAGGTTTTGTAGTTTTTATTAACTTAATTGTTATTTATTTTTTGTTTTCCATGACTTATAGGTTGGTATGAAGCTGACCACCCATACTGTAAAAAATGTTTCACTTCGCCAATGTCACCCCTGTGCTGTGTCAGGGAAGGTCGGCAAAAGTTTATTTGATGTTTGGATTTTGTTTGTAAGAACACATTTAGCATTTGTAAGCGCGAACTACACGTGTTTGTTTGTGGGCATGCATTTGAGAGCCTTAAATGTTAATACATCTCTGCAACTTAGATTATAGATTATTATAGATATTATTATTGCAGCATGTGTAAGCGCGAAATTATGCATGTCTGCTTGTGGGAATGCATTTAATATGAATCTCAAATGATACATATCTTTGCAGCTTAGATTTAGATTTAGATTTAGATAGATTATAGATATTTGCGTAACTATTCTACGTTCGGTTATTAAACATTTTAGAGATTGTGTAACAGTGTCCTTTTGAAAATGACGTAAGCAAGTTGAAAGTATTTGAGGTGAAATAAATACTCAACTTGTGAAAAAAAATGTTTTTAAAAATAATTATACCTTCTCGTAATACAAAAAAAAACACAAATTCAAAATTAACCTTTTTTTTTCGGCGTGCAAACGTCGCAGACCCACATGAGTTGCAACCAATAAAAAAAACTTGTTTGTCTTTTCCCCGGAAACCAGTCTATTTATTCTTATTGAGTCTATAACTTCCCAGAATTTTGGGCGATCATTGTAAAAAGAATATTTCAATATTCATTCAAATGTTTCAATGAATCGCAGTAGGAAACAAATATTAATCCACGTTTACTCGCAAAGAGTTTTACATAAAAACTCACGGATCTTCTTTGTAATTTTCTTCTTAATCAACTTTATCTTATCAACTACACGACATGGCACTTTTTCATTCTTCTCCAACCTTCATTAGCATCAATTTTTAACAGCTCCAAAGTTTTCATTAAAAACTTAAACCATAAAGTATCGCAAAACTCACACAATTCCTTCACCTGATGGTATTTTTTGCAAGTAGGTACAACTTCTGGTGTTTCTCCTTAATTCGTGAATTTAGATGACGTCACGTCCCCGTTTTCTCAAGTAAAAACCATAACTAATAAACTCATCCACAGCGTATGCCAGTAAAATACATTCAAACTTGAATAGCGCGTTTAGTGCGCGTTTTTATTTTTGTGCATTTTTGGTAATACGAAACTCCTTAATTCTTGAAGTTAAATGACGTTACGTCCTCGTTCTCCCAGGTGAAAACCATAATGTGTAAACTCTACAACTGCGTACACCAAAAAAAATATGGAAACTTAAATAACGCGTTTAGTGAGCGTTTTTGTTTTAATGCATTTTCGGTGAAACGGTATCTTTAATTCTTTAAGTTATATGAAGTCACACCCTTGCTCTCCCAAGTAAAAAAAAACATAGAAAGTGTAAACTTGATCACAGCGTATCCAAATAATATATATGCGAACTTAAATATCACATCTAGTGATCCTTTTCATTTCTGTACATTTTTGGTAACGGCTACTCTTTAATTCTTAAATTTATACGGCATCACGTCCTTGCTTTAAGTACAAATCCTAACGTTTATACTGAACCGCATCGTACTATGTGTAGTAATAATTTTAAGGGCTCTACAATATGTCATCTATTGAGCGTTTTTGTTTTCGTGAATTTTCGGTGAGACTCTGGTGACTGTAATGTTTGAAACTTGGGGTACTTCGCGCATGTTAATGACTCGAATGTGAATAAAACTACGCAATGTATCTAGCACAGTAAGATTGGACGAGAGGGCCATTTGGCAAGGCAGACCGGGAGCACGTATTCGCTGGAACCGACCACATTCGACTTGTAGACCGTGAAACCTTAATATACGGACACTCGGATTTGTGAATAACTTTGTGTTTTTATCGTACGCAAAACGCAACTCAGCTACATATCGACGGTTTAAAGGCAGTAGGGCAAATAAGCGACACAAACTAAATTGTTCAGGAGAGCAGTTTAAAATTTGAAATTTTTTATCATGTTAAAATCAAAAAAGCTCTAAAATAAAAAAAATTAAAACATTTATTGGCATTCCTATTATTGTGGTTTTACGATGTTATACATTTTTTTATGTCACAAGCGCCTTTAGGACAAACAAGACCAAAATCTTGTCGGTTACACCAAAACCATACTTCGAAAACGCAGTTGTTTGCTTGGGCATAAACAACACAAAAATCATCGTAGAGCTATGGGAGTTAGCGCATTAGAAAGAGCGGAAAATTCTAAGTAGGATAGCATTCACAACTCATTTTTGACCAAAATGTCATTTATTTGCCTATACTGCCTTTTAACCGTCGATATATACAGTGTAACTTTTTGACGCGTTATCCCCCAAGGATTTCACGTGTGGCGAGTGGAACCTATTTGTTTTTAAAGGTAAAGTGGTGACGCCCCACAGGAAATAAATCATCCATCATCAATTTCCTTGACTTATATCTTGGTATGCGGCTTACCACCCATGCTGTAGAAAAAAGTTCACCTTACCAATGTCGCTTCTGTTTCATGGAAGTTCGGCATGATTTTATATTGTAAGTTCACATGCGGCATGTTTAAGCGCGAATTTATACGTGTCTGCTTATGGAAATGCTTTTAGTATGAATCTTAAATGTATTATATATTTTTGCAACTAAGATTAAAGATAGATCAATCAATCAAGGGGGCATGCTTGACGGCAACCATTTCATTTGAGTGGGGGTTTCCCATCTCGCGAGGGGGCTGGTACGCATTTATTGTGAACACAGAGTAAACCTTTCCGGTATTTTATTTTGGGGTTTAAAAAAATAACGAAACGAGCAATTAAACAAATCAAGAAAAACTTTTGATGGCTTGAAAATCTTGAATTAAAATAATTACATTACTTAAGTCGATAGCTCAGTTGTTAGAATTCTTTCAATTTATGTAAGAGGTAAAGGGTTCAATCCCCACCACGAGAGACAGATATGATAACCCGTTTTTGGTGTTTAAACACAAAATAATATACACACATGGATTACTCAGCCTTCATAGAAAATGAGAACCAGCCTCCATAGGAGCTGGTAAACCTCAATTTCTTGTAAAGTATAAGACGTGTTAAGCCGTCTTTCTAACCATTGAAAATAAATAGGTGCCACACGAAATCTAAAAAAACAATAAAAAAGTGTTACTGCGTTCAGTTTATATGGAATAAAAACCAATGGAAAATTGACAATGGAACGCTTATACGGTCGAGCGATGAATACTGAGGTATCTCATGAATTTAGCCACATGCCCTCATGTTGCCAAGCCCTGAAATGCTCTCAGGAACTTCATGAGCTACAGCAGATAGAGCTGACATAGATAATATCACGTCAAACGACAATAAGTCACTTTTGCACACTCCATGGAAATGATTACCCACGCTTTGCTTTCTAACGACGCCATTCATCTAACTTTTTGACCAATTACGTATGTTGAGGTATCTTAAAATCCTGAACGTAATTTTTTTTTATACAATATATAATCTAAATTGCAAAGATTACAAATACTGCATGTGTACTTATAAATTAATATCCAAGCCTCAAATGAACACAAGCCGTGCAACTTTTACCGACCTTCCCTGAAACAGGGGTGATATTAGAAAAAGTGAAGCATTTTTTAGAGTATGGGTGGTCATCCTCATACAAACCTTTAAGTCAAGGAATAAAAACAATGAATAACATTTTGGCTGAAAAATAAATCTACACAAAAAAGTGAATAGGTACGCATATTAATAAAATGAAAAGTGATGAATGAATCAGCCGCCAACATTACAAATCAATTTACAGATTAGCCGCAATTTTTTTATGTGTTAACATCATTAATACAGTTAAAATCATTAATGTAAACATTTAAGAGATTGTGTAAATACACAGTGAAAATTCATTTAATGTGAAAGTATATATTTTAAAAAAACACAGTTTTATTCATTTAAAAATTTAATTATTTAAATTTTTTTAATGGAAACAAAGTTTTAATTCACTTATTTATTTCTTTTTTGCTCGAATATTTTCGCCTAATGAGGCATCTTCGGGAGCAGAATAGTTACAAATATATTTTATAAAATAATTTTCAAACAATTTTTTTCCAAAACAAAAACAAAATTCATAGATAAAAAAAAAATTTTTTTTAAACACAAATGTAAGATTCAAAAATGCATTATTGTTAGGTATAATGAAATAAAAATTTTAATACAATAAAAATAAAATGTGTTAGTTAAATAAAAAGAATAATAATAACAAAATAAAAACAAGTTATTGCAATATTGGTGAAACATAGGGAATCTGCACATTCACTAAGTCTTTATTTTTATTTTTGTAGATTTCCAACGCTTCCAGAGCCATCAGTCTCCTCACCTCACACTCAGAGTGCATTACCTCTACATTGGTAATATCGAAAGTATGGTCTTTATCAATGCAATGGTCTGCCATCTCAGAGTATGCAGATAAGCCTCTGAGTGCTCTGGAATGTTCCTTAAATCTTGTGCGTACTGATCTCCCTGTCTCACCAATATATAAAGCCTCACAGTCATTACATTTAATTTTATACACTCCACCCATATCCAGCTTATCTACTTTATCCTTATTGTTGAACAGTAACTTATGTAGATTGTTTTTCGTATAAAAAGCAAAGTTTATATCATTTTTTTAAAAAAAAAAATTTTTGTATGAAATACTATTATTTATAAATAAACATTTTCGCCAAGGTTTTATTTTATATTATACAGTTTTATTCTTACAAGTGGAGCATTTAGTTCACTTTCAACTTCCTTACTCTGTGAAAATAAAACTATGTGTTTTTTTTAATACTCCTTTCATTTGATCCAGAAATAAACAGATACACAAAAATTCAATACACAAAATACGTATCTGTACAGCCATAGTTACATAGTAAAAAGTCACAAAAGAAATTCAACTATTTTGTTCAACATGTTCCCTTGCTGCATTTGCATCGCATATTCCATCCATGAATATTCTTTATAAGTTGAATATTCCAAAGCTTCGTATAACTTTTTTGTTCTCTTGCTCCCACATATCTTCCAACTCACATTATTTATTGACTCATGCATTTCCTACTTTACCCCTCGCAGTTTTTCACGTCATGTTTCCCAGATTCTGAACTCTGCATATTTTGCATTCTGGTCTTACAGTAGAGCAGAAATTTAGCACACCGATTTCATATCGATGAAAATGCATTATTGTGCATTTTTCACCGATGCATCGATCACCGTTTTAGAAGGTCACACATCTAATCTAATCTATGTTACTAAGATATGTTACATTGGGGATTCACTTTATATGCATTCTCACAAGCAAACACGTATAAGTTCGCACTTGTACATGCCGCATGTGAACCTACAACATAAAAAGCCAAATCTCAAATGTACACACATCCTGCAACTCATGCCGACCTTCCCTGAAACAGACGTGAAATTGGCAAAGTGAACCATTTCTACAGCATGGGTGGTCAGCCTTATACCAACCTATAAGTCAAGTGGCTCTGAAGCTAGGAAAGCAATCGCAAAGTTGATTTCAAAGTCGATCTTATTCCTTGACTTATAGGTTGGTATGACGCTGACCACCTATACTGTAAAAAATGGTTCACTTCGCCAATGTCAACCCTGTGTCAGGGAAGGTCGGCAAAAGTTGTAGGGCTTATATTCATTTGCGGTTTGAATTTTATTTGTAAGTACACATTCAGCATGTGTAAACGCGAACTACACGTGTTTGTTTGTGGGCATGCATTTGAGAACTTTAAATTAATATATCCTTGCAACTTTGATTATAGATTATTATTATAAGTATATATATTATTATTAAGTGGTTTGTAAGGACAGAAAAAAGTGGAGGCGCATCTGCGGAGGTACCGGCCACCCCTAGTGGAACGGCGGCAGGATACAGTACAGTACAGTACAGATAGATCCTCTTACGTTTACATATTCAAATTCTATTGAATATTCAAATTTTCTTAATATGATCTTTATTTTCCCTACATACAGCCAAACAAGCGCTGGAGGGGGACGGAATAGATACCTCATAGTATGCAGGAGGTCATTGTGGAACAGTGTCTGTGGGGTCAGCTGAAAATTTATAATTTCCAATAAAGACTTTGGGAGCATCTGGCGCTGGTGGCAGACTGCAATCGGCCAACTTTCCCCGCGATAGGGTAATGCCTTCCGCGCAGTCTGCCAAACGGAGTAGCTGTGATACGCAGCCCGCACATTTCCTGAAAACATGGTACTACTAAATGCGGTACTTAGGCTCTTTGTAACGTAGGTACCTAACGCTTGTTTTTCACGTAGGAATATCGCTTTGATATTTCATAATTAACACCTACGTCTCGTTCGGTGTAATTTCGGTTCGACTTCCCGTTTGGCTCCTTTTTGTTCATTTTCCTTCTTTTCGTTTTATTTTCAATTTTGTTCCTGGTACTTTTCATTCTGTTTCAATTTTTCTATCCCTCCTCAAATACTTTTATTTTTAAGTTTTCGTGGCTCCATTTTATACGAAATATGAATTGATTTTTAATCTATCTATCTATAATTTAAGTTGCAAGGATATAATTATTCATTCAAAGCTCTCAGCAGATGTATGCCCACAAACAAACACTTGTAGTTTGCGCTTACAAATGCTGATTGTGTACTTACAAATAAAATCCAAACCTCAAATGAACATAAGCCCTGCAACTCTTGCCGACATTCCTTGAAACAGGGGTGACATTGGCAAAGTGAACCATTTTTACAGTATGGGTGGTCAGCCTCATACCAACCTATAAGTCAAGGAATATTAGCTATAATTCAATTAAAACCATAATGTATAGCATACTGGTGTTAGAAAAGTGTAGACCTACATTTTTAAAGTAAAAATGACAATACTTTTAAAAAATATATTTATTGAAAGAAAAATATATAATAAATTATAAGTTAAGGTTTCTAACTAAATATATTTTCCAGGAGTTATACAAAAACTCATAAGGGACTTTTGTTTTATACACTGAACAATATTTAAAACTAGCCATACAACTTATAATTTTAAAAAATATTAATAAAATTAAAATTACTGAAACAAACAAAGACAGAATAGCAGATCATACCCAAAATACTCATGGCCGATATTTGGTAGAAGTTATTCTAAAATAGCAAAAAAACTAATGAAACTTTCTGAACTATTGCAGCAGTTGATATAATCGTTACAAGAATCATGTAGTAAAAAAAAAAAGGCAACTAAGCTACACATATAGTGTAACTTCTTGCCGCGTTATCCCCAAAGGGGTCGCATGTGGCGAGTTGAACCTTTTTATTTTTACAGGTAAGGGGGTCGGCCTTACGCCAACCACTTCAGTTGAAGTGGAGGTTTCCCAGCTCCCGAGAGTGCTGGTACTCATTTCTCGTGAAGGCTGAGTAAACCTTGCCGGTATTTTTAGTGGTGTATATATTTGCGTAAAAGAAAGAAGGGTGGGTGTGGGGGTGAAGGGGTCTTTCCTCTAAGCGAAATGAGAAAATATATTTAAAAAAAAAACAAGTCAGAAAATTTGTGATGTCATACGACAGGGTTGCTAGGCCAAAAGCAAAATAATAATATTTTTTGCTTGCTAAGGACCGCAGTCACAAAGGGGTGTGGGTTTTCCCGACGAGACAGTTTTAATGTAAGCATCCTCGCAAAAAAAAAAATCCGCATCCATTGTGATGTATAATTTGCTACAGGTTATAGGTTATATTATTTATTGATTTAAAAAATGAAATTTTGTCGTGTATGTTCCTTGACTTATAGGTTGGTATGCGGCTGACCATCCATGCTGTAAAAATGGTTCACTTTGCCAATGTCACCCCTGTCTCAAGGAAGGACGGCAAGAGTTGCAGGGTGTGTGTCCATTTGAGATTTGTTTTTATGTTGTAGGTTCACATGCGGCACGTGCAAGCGCGAACTTTTACGTGTTTGGTTGTGAAAATGCATGTAATGTGAATCTCCAATGTAACATATCTTTACAACTTAGATAGGATTAGATTAGTTATAGAATCTCGATATAGGATTATTCTTTGTTTACATCGATATCTCCATGTTTGTTTAGAACAATTTTCTAACAGTGTTATTTACAAAACATCTAATCCACAGCTGCTCCATGGATCATGTTTTTTTTTTGTATAGAAAATTTACGTTAGGTGGTAGTTGAGCCATGAATTTGCTGTGTGTGAATAATAATAACACAGTTAGAATCTTTAATTCACCGTCTGACTTTGGCCGTAAAAACTATGGTAAAAAAAAAACGTCAATTACTGTACTTTTTCCAAACAAAACTAACTTTAAATTTTCTAGAATTAGTGCATTCACAGAGTGAAAATTCATTTAAATTTTAATTTAAAAAACTTTTTTAAAACATAGTTTTATTTTCACATTTTTTGAGTTTACAATGCCTTATCGCTATCAGACTTCATCCGTCCATAGTTAGCCTCTGAAGATCTATAATCTAAGCTGCAAGGATATGTAAGCATTTAAGGCTCATATGAAATGCATGCCTACCGACAGGCACATGTAGGTTCGCGCCTACACATTCTGCATGTGTGCATACAAATAAAGAAAACCTCACATGGACATAAACCTTGCAACTCCTGCCGCCGTTCCCTGAACCGGGGTGGCATTGGCAAAAGTGAACCGATTTTTACAGCACGGGTGGTCAGCCTCGTACCAACCTATCAGTCAAGGAGCACAAAAAATTATAAATGAAATACAGAAATTCATAATGAGACACATTACAAATTAAAATTAAAATAAAGTTAAATTAAAATTAAACTTAATATTACACTTAGAATTAATGCCCTAGCCGCCATTGTTGCAAATCAACCGCCATTCCTTTCGGTCCTTACATACTTCTTTCATTTCATTCAGAGTCATAATCTTTTTCATGCACTCTCTCCTTTTGTTATGACTCTGAATATCCCATTCATTAAGATGGACAGACGAAGTCCGATAGCGCCTATGCATTGTTAAACTAACTTTCTTCTCTATTGCAAAAAGTAGGATCCATTTATTTTATGACACTGCAATCAACTTATGCATGCATAATACCAAATGCAGCCACAATTATGGATGGCTTAATCTCGATGCACACTACGTGCATTTCGGATAACACCAAGGCTTACACTGTATCTTACACAAAACCTGTTTATCACGTAATCACGTTACATCGATGCAATTTCATCACGCTCCCATTTACATCAAACAATATTTAATCCTCTCTACTCCAAGTACAAAGCATTTTGTGTAACCTCAACTAAACTCAAACCAAAGTTCAACCGAAAATGTATGGAAATTTAAACAGCACTGTTGTAGTGTTGAAAACGCTGTGGTTTAGTATAAACGTAATGTTTTATAAATAGGTTACTGGTTTACACCATGAATAAATAAATGTAAATATTTTAAGTGTACAGATGCGAGGTAAATCATGAAGAGAGAATTTAATGGGTTTTACAAATCAAATATGTATTTTTAAACTGGTTCTTGTACAACCAATGGGCTCGTTAAAATGGAATGGGTGAATGATCCTTCAAAGCATGAATTGTTTTTATTGACTTTAAATTCAGCAAAATTTTGAATTTAGAACTTTTTCTCGGTTAGCAAACGTCACACTTGTATGCGACAACAGTCCTTAGCATCCTATATCTATCTATAATCTAAGCTGCAAAGATATATTGGCATTTAAGGCTCATTTTTAATGCATGCCCACAAACAAGCACATGTAATGTTAATAAGCAATGTTTCGTTAACACATGCTATATTCGTACGTACAAAATAAACAAAACTTCAAATGACTTTGTTTACTGAAAACTTTCCTACAACATGGGTGATATTTTCCAAGTGAAACATTTTTTACAATACGAGTGGTCAACTTCACAGAGTTCGAATCGCGGCGGAGCGCAAAAAACATACCATTTATTATTTTCAAATTTGCTCTTCGCGGGTTGAAAAATTCATAACCCTTTACCAATGACCGGTCATCAAAGGTCCATCCAAACAACCTTACAGCAACTGGGTCTTGCTTGAGGAGTGGCGCTTTCTATAGCGACGATCATGCTCGCAGACGGCTTTTGAGGCACAAAAACAGCGCTTACCAAATAAATCATCCTAATTTTTTCATTATTATTAATGACTACCCATACTGTAAAAAATGGTTCACTTTGCCAATGTCACCCCTGTTTCAGGGAAGGTCGGCAAGAGTTGTATGGCTTATGTTCATTTGAGATTGGATTTTTATATTGTAGGTTCACATGTGGTATGTGTGAGCGCGAAATTATGCGTGTCTGCTTGTGGGAATGCATTTAATATAAATCTCAAATGATACATATCTTAGATTTTGACTACTTAGATGTGTTTGTGAGCATGCATTTGATATAAACTTTAAACGTTAATTTATCTTTGCAACTTAGATTAAAGATAGCTTATAGACCACCCATACTGTAAACAATGGTTCACTTTGCCAATGCCACCCCTGTTTCAGGGAAGATCGTCACAAGTTGCAGGGCTTATGTTCATTTGAGGTTTGGTTTTAATTTGTAAGTACACATTCAGCATTTGTAAGCGCAAACTTACACGTGTCTGTTTGTGGGAATGCATTTGATACGAGTTTTGAATGTTAATATACCTTTTCAACTTAGATTATGGATTATAGATAACAACTGCTGCGCAAACAACGAAGTTAACATGATTATTTCGGATATGTTTTCCTTCGGATCGGCATACGAGATGGATGACCGATATCCGAAATGTAGGGTGCTAATTTCCGGGTGCAGATTGAGGGTCCAGATTGTTTATTTTAAGGTCAGCCCTCTGGCCAGTTCGGAATGAATGCGATCAAACATCCCCAGCCAATATGATTTGAGTTTAAAAATTCAAATTCATTTAACCCATTTTTTTTTATAAGTACTTTTTTATTTTTTTTAAGAAATCCTGTGCGGGAGACATCCTAGATTTTAGCGACTCTAGGGGTCTATGACACTTGTAGTAGTGCCGCAGAGGTTTACGAGCTTGGTCGTCGCAACAAAGCGCCAATACTCAAGCAAGACCCAGTAGCTGTTAGGCTGGATGGACCTTTCAGTGACCGGTCTTTGGTAAAGGATTTGTGAATTTTTTCAACCCAGCGAAGAGCATATTTGGAAATTTAAATGGTATATTTTTGTGCTCCGCTGGGATCCGAATCCACAACCTTCCATTTACGAGTCCGAAGTGTTGCCACTGGACCACGGACCGGTCCAAGAACTAAAAAAATCGGTCAATGACACTGGTATTTGCTGCAAAACAAATTAAAATTTTGTGTATCCGGGTAAAAAAGTACATCCAACTGCAATAATAATTTAAATTTAATATAATCTAAATCTCAAGTAAATCTAAATCTAAATCTAATCTGAAAAGATATGTATCATTTAAGATTCATATTAAACGCATTCTCACAAGCAGACATGTATAATTTCGCACTAACACATGCCGCATGTGGACCTACAGTATTAAAACCCAATCTCAAATGAACATAAGCCCTGCAATTCTTGCCAACCTTCCCTGAAACAGGGGTGACATTGGCAAAGTTAACCAAGTATGTATTGATAATTTAAGGCGTATCTCAATGCACGTCTACATGCGTGTAAGTTCGCGCTTACACATGATGCATGTGCATTTACAAAATAAACACAACCTCAGTTGAACATACAACTTTCAACTTCCGTCACTCTTCACTGAATCCCGGGTGGCGTTGGTTAAAAAGAACCAAGTTTGTACAGTATGAGGGTCAGCCTTATACCAACCTTTTAGTGATAACTTTTAATGGTTTACGTAGTTACACTATGAAAATAATTTTTCATTCTTGTTTGCATTTTTTGCAAATGTTATTAAAAAAAACTCTTTAAAATGTAAATAACTTATCTAATCTAAGTTGCAAAGATATGTTACATTGGAGATTGCATTGCATGCATTCTTACAAGCAGACACATACAAGTTTGCGCTTGCACGTGCCGCATGTGAACCTACAACATAAAAACCAAATCTCAAATGGGCAAATACCCTACAACTCTTGTCGTCCTTCCCTGAAACAGGGGTGACATTGGCAAAGTGAACCATTTTCACAGCATGGGTGGTCAGCCGCATACCAACCTTTAAGTCAAGGAACAAACACGACCAATTACATTTGAAAAAATATAATTTTGTAATCAATATAAAATTCGAATGTAGTACGTAGAATAAAAAATTGTTTGATTTCTAATAAATGCTATCTACGTCTTGTTTATTCTAGTTTATTCGATCAAAAATACTTGAATAAATATGTCTACAGTTTTTCAAAATAAATATATGAATTTATTACCTTTCAATATTCAAATTATGAAGAGGGGTTTTTTTGTAAAATCTATAAATTTTACTTAAAAAAAAACGTCCCACCGTTCGGTCGTCTCCTTCGCTGATCGACCCTTCACACTACGACAGTTCGCTCCCCCAGTTCTTGTTTGCCGTATGGACCAATTCTGTCAAATATGACTTTTTGAAGTATGACATTCAAATCAAAAGAAATATGACATTCCTTGACTTATAGGTTGGTATGAGGCTGACCACCCATACTGTAAAAAATGGTTCACTTTGCCAATGTCAACCTTGTTTCAGGGAAGGTCGGAAAAAGTTGTGGGGCTTATGTTCATTTGTGGTTTGGATTTTATTTGTAAGTACGCATTCAGCATTTGTAAGCGCGAACTACACGTGTTGGTTTGTGGGCTTTCTGAGAGCTTTAAATGAATATATCCTTGCAACTTAGATTATAGATTATATATATTAAAATCATTTCAGTTTATTGAATCCAGATTACACAGGTACGCAACGCCACGCAAACAGGTCTACAGTGATTTTGCTGTTTTAGGTTTTGATGTCTTTTTATAGTAAATTCCATGTTCTGATTTCAAAAGTGACGTCTATTTAGTCCTATCAGATACCGTTTTCTTACAAAATTAAAATCTTCTTTTTTATATATTTTTTAGTGTTTATCTGTAAACACAGTGAAAGTCAATCTTTACTTATTTAAAAATTCAAATGGGTAAAACACAGTTTTAATTCACTTATTTGTTTATTTTTTGTGCTCGAACATTTTCTTCTTTTTTATTTATTTGGCAATTTTTTTGTGATCATAACCCATTACACCATTAAAACAATGACATATATTGGAATTTATTTACTTAAATGAACAAGTTGACTGTTTTGGTTGTACAGACAAGAGAAAAACATTGGAAACAAAAACAATGGCCCAAAAGAGAAAGCTTAACACCAGAAAGTACGAACATATAAAGG
Source organism: Agapetus fuscipes (assembly GCA_951799405.1). Classification (NCBI taxonomy): domain Eukaryota; kingdom Metazoa; phylum Arthropoda; class Insecta; order Trichoptera; family Glossosomatidae; genus Agapetus; species Agapetus fuscipes. Next base: position 26,689,238 of record OX637332.1, read on the forward strand.
GATAGCCTAGTTAATTCTAAGAAAATAATTTTGCCACCTCTTCATATAAAACTTGGTATAATAAAGCAGTTTTTGAAAGCTCTTGACCAAGATGGGGATTGTTTTAAATATCTCAGCCACAAATTTCCTACTCTGTCTGAAACATAAAATTAAAGAAGGAATCTTTGTGGGTCCTCAAATCAGAGCTTTAACTACAGAAAGGGAATTTGAAGCTAATATGTCTTCTAAAGAAAAAATGCTTGGAATGCATTTAAAGAAGTTATGGACAATTTTCTAGGAAATAATAAACATCCTGGTTATGTCAAAATTGTGAAAAACATGCTACGGGAGTTTTGAACTTTGGAATGCAACATGAGTCTCAAATTACACTTTCTGTTTTCACATTTGGATTTATTTCCTGACAACCTGGGGGCATTAAGTGAAGAACAAGGAGAGAGATTTCACCAGGGTATTTGAGAAATGGAAAGGAGGTACTAAGGATGATGGGATACTTCAATGATGGTGGATCACTGCTGGATGCTGTGTAGGGAATCTACGGAAAGAATCCTTTTAATGTCGAAGAAATAAGTCGTTGTAAATAAGAGTATGGATTATAGATTATGTAGAACACTTAAAATAACTACTTACCACTTACCAGGTGTCCTCGTCTATAGCTGCTTTAAGTGCCGGCAGATAATGTGGGCCGAGGCGTTCGAGAGATTCTTGGCACGAGGGTCGGAGGAGAGCTCTCGAAGGATATAAAAAGGCGTTGAATTATTTTTATAATTGGATAAACTTTCGGGCATAATTTTGCAATTTTTACGAGAAAGCGCGTAACTTTGGATGTTTTTTTTTCACAAATTTTATTTACGCTAATTGTGAGATTTTTCAATATTAGGCGCAACTTTTATTGAATGATTAGCATGATTATCAATTCGCAATTAGATAAATCGTCCACAACAGTGCTTGTTTGGTATATCTACAATTACCTCTTGACTTATAGGTTGGTATGAGGCTGACCACCCATACTGTAAAAAATGGTTCACTTTGCCAATGTCACCCCTGTTTCAGGGAAGGACGGCAAGAGTTGCAGGACTTATGTTCATTTGAGATTGGGTTTTTATATTGTAGGTCCACATGCGGCATGTGTTAGCGCGAAATTATACATGTCTGCTTGTGGGAATGCATTTAATATAAATCTTAAATGATATATATCTTTGCAGCTTAGATTAGATTAGATTAGACCCCTGTTTCAGGGAAGGTCGGCAAAAGTTGTGGGTCTTATGTTCATTTGAGGTTTGGATTTTATTTGCAAGTACACATTCAGCATTTGTAAGCGCGAACTACACTTGTTGGTTTGTGGGCATACATCTGAGAGCTTTAAATGAATATATCCTTGCAACCTAGATTATAGATTATAGACCTCTGAAGACAAACAAACACTAAGGTGACGAACTAAATCAAACTTTCTAAGCATTAGGTAATCTATAATAATCCATAATCTAAGTTGCAAGGATATATTCATTCAAAGCTCTCAGATGTATGCCCACAAACAAACACGTGTAGTTCGCGCTTACAAATTCTGAATGTGTACTTACAAATAAAATCCAACTTTGGCCGACCTTCCCTGACACAGGGGTGACATTGGCAAAGTGTACCATTTTTTACAGTATGGGTGGTCAGTCTCATACCAACCTATAAGTCAAGGAATAATAAGTTCAGGAATAATATTCTTACGTATTAATTTATTGTCATATGGCAAATATTTTTTTACAATCATAAAAAGTTAAATGTCAATAATATTGTCGTTTAAATATTTGCACAACTTATTGCAACAGGCGTGGCAGGGCAGGTTTGCCAATATAAATGTCTCACGAAACATCAACAAGTCTTCCTAAAGTCGCCGCTACAATAACGCAAGCAAATTATAATCAGAACCCCAAGTATAAGTAAATCCTTCAATTCTCTACCATCGCGGAAACAGAAAATTGTATGGCAGATACAAAAGCACATCTTGTGAGTGTTATAGTTTTCAATAATAGGTTGTTTTTAAAGTATTTACGCAATGCTTGATCCTGGAGACACGTACAGAACGTAAATCTTTTGCAGTGTGATCTCTTTTGTGTAGCTTTGCGTGGCTTTGGCAATGATATTAAAATAGAACCATAATGTTTTACATTTTTACATAGTTTATTTTTTATTTTTTTATTCCTTGACTTATAGGTGACCGGTCTGTAGCTCAGTGGTAACACTGCGGACTCTGAATGGGAAGGTTGTGGGTTCGATTCCCGGCGGAGCACAAAAAATATACCATTTATATTTTCAAATTTGCTCTTCGCCGGGTTGAAAAATTCATAAAACCTTTACCAATGACCGGTCACCAAAGGTCCATCCAGCCTTACAGCAACTGGGTCTTGCTTGAGAATTGGCGCTTTGTAGCGACGACGATCAAGCTCGTAAAAAGGTCGATAGCTCAATTGGTAGAATGCTTGCATTCCATGCCGAGAGCAAAGGTTCGATCTCAAAGGTTTACTCAGCCTTCACAAGAAATGAGAACCAGCCCCCCCGGGAGCTGGGAAACCCCCACTTCAACTGAAAGTGGTTGGTGTGAGGCCGGCCCCCTTACCTGTAAAAATAAATAGGTCCCGAAGCGCCACATGCGACCCCTTCGGGGATAACGCAGGCAAGAAGTTACACTATATGTGTAGCTTAGTTGCGTTATAGGTTGGTATGCGGCTGCCCCCCATACTGTAGAAAATGGTTCACTTTGCCAATGTCACCCCTGTTTCAGGTAAATTCGGCAGGAGTTGCAGGGTGTACGAGTATGTCCATTTGAGACTTGGTTTCTATATTGTAGGTTCACATGCGGCATGCGCAAGCGCGAACTTGTACGTGTCTGCTTGTGAGAATGCATGTAGCGTGAATCTCCAATGTTACATATTTTTGCAACTTAGATTAGATTAGATTTGGGACTCAAATACTTTTACACTGACAGTTGTTTATTTTGTTATTTATTGTGTATCGGTTGTACAACTCTACATTTTTTAGGTTAATAAACTTATTTATTTTATTTTGAGACAATCGTTTTGCTAATCTAATTCAGTTTAATTGAATCGGCTAGATTTTCGGTCGGTAGACGTATTTGTTAAATTACTTAAATTAAATGAAATAACCGGTTAGATAATTTCAGTGTTCTTGACGTTTCGTTGGCTTCTTAACCAAGATTATCAGGAGATAGTTCATCTTACCCTCCGCTAAACAAAGATGAGTCTTCTAATAATTCCGGAATAGTCACGCGAGAGGTGCAATACGTGACTACTCATACGAAATATACCTACAGATAATATAAGTAGCATTTTAAATTAAAAATATAGAGAACATACTGTTACGAACGTATGGGTTCGTGTGGACGTGAGCCTAGGCACGCTAATTGGTGTGTGAGGTCTCTGGTATAGTGTCGAACAACCCTAGTGGAAGTATCTACCATAATAAAATAATAAATAAATTAGACTGATTTATTTGGTGAGCGCTGTTTTTGTGTGTATCACACCTCAAGAGCCCTCTGCGAGCTTGGTCGTCGCTGTAGAAAGCGCCAATTCTCAAGCAAGACCCAGTTACTGTAATTGTGGATGGACCTTTTGATGACCGGGCTTTCGTACAGGTTTATGAATTTTTCATCCCAGCGAAGATCAAATTTGAAAATATAAATGGTATATTTGAAAATAGAAATAGTATTTTTTTGTGCTCAGCACCCACAACCTTCCATTTACGAGTCCAAAGTGTTACCACTGGACTACGGACCGGTCAACCATATTTGAGAACATGCAGGAATCGTCTCTGCCTCAATATAAATACGAGCAATGATTATGTGGGACAGACAGAGTCGCTTTGAGCGTTGTAACGCGAAGAACTGTAAGCAGAGAGTGACGAGTGAACAGTAGATTGTAGCCTTTATTGTGAAAAATAAAACTTGTGAATTAATTTATATCGCAATTTAATTAAGAGAACCCTATGTCAAATAAAAAAAATACAAAGACGAAATAAAAGTAAATAAATAACCAGTTAACATGCAAACAAACTAATCTCAATTGTGATTACGGTCGTTAGAATTTTTTTGGAATGAAAAAAACGGATATTACCGACCGTGTGTAAAGAAAGGAACGATTTTCTCTACGTTTCGTTGGAGTCATATCCGACGTCTTCAGGAGACGTGTGTCTTCTACAAGGAAGAAACACGAACGTCTTCCAAGTCTCCCTTCAAAGCATCTCGATATCTATTTATAAGTGCATAAGGGTTATTCTGGTACACGTGAGACCATGCTAGAATATAATTATTTGGAAGATTCGAGCGAAGGCTCACACCATCAAACAAATAAAAGTATAATCATTTAAACACCTACATCTAGAGACACATGTGTTCGTGTTTCTTCCTTGTAGAAGACACACGTCTCTTGAAGACGTCGGATATGACTCCGACGAAACGTAGAGAAAATCGTTCTTCTTTTTACACACAGTCAGTAACATCCGGTTTTTTTATTCCAAAAAATCTCAATTGTGTTACGCGTGATTTTCGTCATTTAATTTTGTTTGTGTATTCTTGACTAATCGAAGTGGGAACACGCATTCGTAGAGCTCTACGAAAAAGGTGAAGAGTTCTTGCCTCTACGACAAAGCAGGGTAATTCGTTTCCACAAAGCTACGCCAACTCAACGTGTTTGCCTTGTAGAAGCACGTCCTCGATATTTTTAGATAGATGCCAAAGTGTTTGCTTACTTTGTCGTATGAAGCTGTTTGTCAGAAATGTTGTGCAAAATTTGATAGCACTGGAAATCACGAAAAGCGATTTTGTGCTTATCAATTTGTGAGTGTAGGCACTCACAAATTTTATTGATTTTGGATTTTTTGTGCAATTTTAAAAAAATATACTTATTTGCATTCTTCTTCACAATATTTTTTTGTCTTTTTATCGCAATATTGGTAGTTTTTTTTGTTTAATTTCGCAATAATATTGTTTTGATTTACTGGTTCAATTCAATTGTAAACTTTGTTTAACTTATTAAAAGATTTCGTTCACATTTGGTCAACTCACAGAGTTAACTTCACACCACGGTCGCTCGACTACTTAGTCCGATACAAGTCTCTCTTCAAAGCATCTCGATCTCTATTTTAAAAGTGCATAAAGATTATTCTGGCCCACGCGAGACCATGCTAGAATATTATTATTTAGAAGATTCGAGCGAATGCTCACACCGTCGAACAAATAAAAGGATAATTATTTAAACACCTATGTACATCTAGAGACACATATACACACAAATTAAACACACACAGATACACATTCGTAATAATATATTAACTTTAATTATAACATTGTTTTTCATAGACGTTTTTTATTGTTTGTTTTTATTAAGATAAATATATAACATCATTTATATTCATTGAATTATTTAAAGTTTGATATGAAGCTGACCACCTACCAGTGGCGAAGGCTGCCATACAAGCCGGTTTCCATCGGCTTCCCTTTTAAAATGATGCAACAAAGTAGTTAAAAAATATAGGCACAAAGTAAAAAAATACATTTAAAACCAATGAAATAATAAGTATTTTTCCCCCATTGAAACCATGCAGTCTACTTTATTACCATTTCTGCCTCATTTTAAACGGGAAACCGATGGAAACCGGCTTGTATGGCACCCTTCGCCACTTCCACCTACACTGTTAAATATATTTTACTCTACCAATTTCACTTCTGTTTCAGGGAAGGTCGGCAAGAGTTACAGAGTTTATGTTCATTTGACATATGGACTTATCTGAGTTTTTCTGTAGAAAGTGTGGTGCGTCCAATAGTGCCGACAAGGCTTGTTATGTAGGAAGCCAGCGGCTTTGTGGTTGACAGTTAGTAATCGTGCCCAATGATCCGGAAGCGCAGTGCTAAAAGGGGTAGCAGAATCAAAAGCGCCGCAAAGTAAGCACAGCAGTGAAAAAGGTGGTCCGGCTCTTTGCTATTCAATTAAAAAATCGAGTCATAGTATTTCAAATAAAATAGTGTACTATGTTTTAGAGTCAGGGGCGAACGAAATATCATAGATATTCTAACATTTGAGTTTCAAGACAAAAAAAACGAAGACGACTCATGATTAGAAGTCAATTTCTTTCTCTCGTCATGATATTTAGAAGTATCTAATCTAATCTAATCTAAGTTGCAAAGATGTGTTACATTTGAGATTCACATTACATGCATTTTCACAACCACGCTTGCACATGCCGCATGTGAACCTACAACATAAAAACCAAATCTCAAATGGACATACACCCTGCAACTCTTGCCGTCCTTCCCTGAGACACTGGTGACATTGGCAAAGTGAACCATTTTTTGGTCAGCCGCATACCAACCCATAAGTCATGGAACATACACGACAAATTACATTTTTTAAATCAATAAATAATATCTATGGACATCAAAACTAAAACAGAAAACAAATTCCAATTTCATAAACCCAAGCCGCCAATATAACATATCAACTGCCATTTATTTCTGTCGTTACATACTTCTTTCATTTCCTCCAGAGTCATATAAGTAAGTCAGTATTAAAATAAGTCAGTATACAAAATCGAATAAGTCAGTATTCCTCTTGCTCTCTTAAAGTAAGCATGAATAACTCAGTGATTTTTTTCTATGATATTTAACGGGAAATTCAAATAAGTTACAGTTTTTTCTTCTCCCGTCTCAATTCATTTCTAGAACACCTCGAATAAACAGTCTTTTCTGAGACTGAAACTAGAAAACTGTACAAGAATCTTTCTCCGTATTTGTGGAATCGAATGATCTCTTAGTGGGCAGGTTTTATTTTCTAACGGAAACATCTGCATCACTTCCAAGAAAAGCAAGGACAGTTCATTGGATTTGAGGGAAGTGAAGCCAACTACAATTTTATTAAATTTCACTTCAAGATTCGTACAATAACATTACCAAGAGCGAGTTCGGTACAAAACTTTGTCCCGTATTGAAAACTAAAAATAATCTTGGATTCAACAAGTACGACTAGACATAGAAATTGCCTAAACGCAAATCACAACTAAGCTGCACATAGGTATTGTTTAACGTCTTTTTGAGTTCTTTTTTAAGGAGTCGCATGTTCGAATGAAGCTATTTATTTTTACAAGTATCGGCGCGGGCCTCACGCCAACAACTTCAGTTTAAGTGGGAGTTTCCCAGCTCCCGGAAGAGCTGGTTCTTATTTATCGTGAAGGCTGAGTAGACCTTGCCGGTATTTTAATTTGAATTTGAAGTAAACACCGAAAAACAGGAACTCATTTCTGACACATTTGTGGGGTTTGAACCCGAGCTCTCGGCATGGAGTGAAAGCACCCAATTTTTTTAAATAAAAAAAACGTTTATGAGGTTTCCACTCCATACTGCTCACATTGGTTCACTTTACCAAGGTCATCCTATTTCAGGCAATGGTGACAAGAGTTTCACGAATTATGTTCATTTGAGATTTGGGTTGTATTCTGTAAGTAAACAGGCAGCATTACACGTGGCTGCTTGTAGACGAGCATTAAATATGAATATCAAATCATCTTTAAAACTCAGATTGTAGATAGGCTATAGAAACAGTCAGAAAATTAGTATAGTAATATTGTTAAGGACTTACGGTGTTATTCTTAGACATTTTCGTCGCCCTTTGAACCCAGGTTTTGCTTAATTTTGATTCTTGAACATTTCTGAAGTAGTTAGGCTTGCGTCTCGAGTTCAACGCCCGCCCAAATCTAACCTTCAAATGTATGCGAAGTTAGGCCAAGACAAAACCGCCTCGGAGAGGGTTTTGTGGTACAATCGATTTTGACAACTGCCGTATTTAATATTAAATAGTAAATATTTGCTTTATTACTGTTTTGTTTTGCGATTTGTTTTTGTCATTTTGGTCAAATTGACAGAATTCAGCACTTTTTTGTTAATCAATCGCTTTTTGAGGCACAAAACACACAAAATTAAAAAGCAAAAGAAATCATTTGACAGATTTTTGACAGATTTTCAAAATAAAAATATCGCACCCAAATGAGACAAGACTAGTTTCGGCACAGCGGCTGAGGGAGCCTCGGCAGGTAAATTACTACGGGAAGAGAACATTGGCATGTGTTATCCCTAAACTATATAATCAGCTTCCAAAAAGCATTAATGAAGATAAAAATATAAATAAATTTAAAAAAAACATTAAGACACACTTTAAACACAAAGGTTAATATAAGGATTATAAATAAGAAACATATTTAAGAAATCAATATTATAAATATGGTAATGTAACCTGCAGACAAGCCTCGGCTTTGCGGGAACAATTAAATACATTGTATGTATTGTAAAAAATATTAAGATAATAAAGGAAAATATATTTAAAAAAAAAAAAAAAAAAAAGATTGCATCACGGCTCGCGGCAAATTTGTCAATATGAAAAATTTGCCGCAAAACTGAAGTTATGTATATGGTTTAAAATAAGTGAAGATAATATTTAACACTCTTCGAACACATATGAGACACTTTTTCCATCTGAAATAAAATATTTACTTGCATTTCGCGCCGACATGATCTGTGTACAAACAAAACAGTCAGCCGTTCGCCATTGTGACGTCAGCGATATTTGTGTGGTCATCCCAAACGCATATTCCCTACTTTTGGTTTATTTTTCCCGATCCACAAAAAATATACGGATTTTTTTGGCTAATCAATTGTTTTCAAAGTTGTTTTAATTATAAATTGCACAACAAATTTATAAACTGATTATTTGCTTTTATTTTTCATCTTTTTTTTGCGTTATTGTCAATGGTTATTGTTTTAATAATTATTTAAAAACGACTGAAAATTCCCTATTCTTTAAATAATATTTATAAAGTGACATCTCCAGAACAGATTTTTTTTTTAAATACGACATTGAACGGACGTAATTTCAGCCGTCCAAATTTGGTCGCAGGCTCAACTGTTCCTACGTTACACTATGAACGAGAATCAATATTTCAAATTTGGTCTAGTCCGGCGTTGTACCCAGATTAAGTAGTCGCCAGTTAGGCCGATGGCGAAATATGACAAGTAAGAATAACACCGTTAGAAAACATTGAAATTAAACCGCTTTCTTCTTCTTGTGCCTCTTCAGTGAAATATTGGAAATAATTATAACAATTTGCACCTTCGATCCTGCTGCACGAAACAGCGATCTTGTGCTTCAGACAAACCACAATCTCAAGTTTTATTAACGTAAGGTTTATAATATTTCATCTAAAAATCTAAATCTAAATCTAAGCTGCAAAGATATGTATCATTTGAGATATATATTAAATGCATTCCCACAAGCAGACATGCATAATTTCGCGCTTACACATGCCGCATGTGGACCTACAATATAAAAAACCCAATCTCAAATGAACATCAGCCCTGCAACTCATGCCGATCTACCCTGATGCAGGGGTGACTTTGGCAAAGTGAACCATTTTTACAGTATGGGTGGTCAGCCGCATACCAACCTATCAGTCAAGGAATACAAGCAATTAATACATTCAAATATATAAAACAAATAAACTTTAAACAATTAAACAGTAAAAAACTAAAAAACTACAAAACATTTAAAAAAAAAAAAATAATACTGCTAATATTTTGTACTCCAAGGGCAATACTCAAAAGGAAATACATAGGCTTACTAGGCAAGCGCAATATTGAAGCATCGTGCAAAAGTTAGCAAGATAAGTTGAAATTAAATTCTGAAAAAATAAAAAAAATGTATATGTACTTTTCAATTTAAAAATTTATTGTTCATTTCATATGCATAATTATAATCCGAGTTGCTAAGATATATAACATTTAAGATTTGTATTAAATGCACTCCCACAAGCAGACACGTATAAGTTCGCGCTTAAGCATGCCGCATGCGAACCTACAATAGAAAACTAAATCTTAAATGAACATAAGCCCTGCAAATCTTGAGGACTTTCCCTAAAACAGGGGGGTATTGGAAAAGTGCACCATTTTTTTTTTACAGTATGGGTGGTCAGCCTCATACCAACCTATGAGTAAAAGAATACTAACACTTAATTGCAATTAAGGATACAAAACAAACAATCACTAAACAGTAAGCAATAAAATTAAAATCTATAAAACATATTCTATCAAAAATGGGAATTAAAATTTAGAAAGTTTTATATATACCTTTTAATACAATTTTAAATGACATGTTTTTTATTCTTTAATCAAGCAAGAATTTGATAAGTTTGTAATAATTTTCATTAATAATAATTAATGATTCTTTGCCAATGTCACACCTGTTTCAGGAAAGGTCGGCAAGAGTTGCAGGGCTTATGTTCAATTGAGATTGGGTTTTTATATTGTAGGTCCACATGCAGCATGTGTTAGCGCGAACTTATACATGTCTGCTTATGGGAATGCGTTCAATAAGAATCTTAAATTGTATATATATCTTTGCAGCTTATATTTAGATTTCAGAATAAATTTATCATAAATTAACTCAAACATAATTTTTTTTGTAAAATCAGATGAAAATGTATGTTACTTGCTTCAAAAAGTAACTATTACATAAATCGTTGATTTTCTAAAAACAAATTATACATTACTTGAAGAGCCGTGCTGTTTTGTTTTCTTTATTTCAAATCATTTCTCTCTGATGATTTTTGTTGTAATTTGTACGAAATATTTTTAGTATGGCAACTAAACTATACAGTATGGCTTAAAAAGGTTAAAAAGCAGAGCCTTTTTTTTCAAAATATCCAATCTATATACAAAACAAGAGAACCTTTATCCATATTAAACTCACGGCACATGTAATATTCAACTTCTGTCCGTTGTATAAACTGTCTCGGTGTGAGGTTATTCTGGGACTTGGCAGCCTCGGTACTAAATAAATTGTTCCTTTATCCAGACATAATGTATGTCTTTATGAGAGGGGCTTCCTCCTTAAGGGTGATTGAGAGGTCAGCGCGCCCAACTTTGAAGACCAAAATAGCCCGTATATTGAATGGTAAGGTAGTATTTTCTTTCCAGATTAAATTAACACATAAAATTAGGTATTTTTTTTCATAAAGTACCAATTCAAAATAATTTTATTTACGGAGATACCTTAAATGGAGATTTCCACTGTTGTTATGAATAAATCCTAACTTTTTTTTATTTCAAAACATTCATTTCGATTAGTTTTATTTTTTCTAGATGAAAATTATTTTTTTAAACTTTTCATTGGTTTTTTATAATTATTTAAAAAGTACCCAAATTTTGCATACGATCGTGTAGCTAAAATTGCATTTTAATGGTATATTTTCTTTTTAGGATTTGAAGTGATATTTTTTATGTGTTTAATGTAATTCTTATTTTATTTTTCCTCTTCCAATTTATATTTAATAATGGAAAAATAATGATTTTCATACTAAACGCGATCCACCCTAGTGCGCCATTGTGTCGTTTTTTTGAACTATTCAAACAATTATATTTCCGAGAGACAAAAATCATGACAATTTTCGTTGTTCATATTTCCCCAGAAGCAAATATTTTTTTACGTTGTAACTTGGAGTTATCGTTTTATAAAAATGCATCAAAATTAAGACGGCCACACGGCGCTGTTTAAAATCGTTTTTTATTTTTGTTTTCTCCGTGTTTGAGTTTTAACGTCAAATGTTATACTCGAGGCATGTACGTATTTTTGCTTACGGAAGAATGAACGTAAAAAAATCATTTTTTGTACTCAACCACAGAGTTTTATTATAATATATAGAAATTGAGACGCTCGTGAGAGGTGCTGCTTTACATCCTGATACATTATTTGTATGCGCAACGGCTCAGTTAAAACGTTGACTTTCATACTTGGAGCTTAAATTCGCCCGCCGGCTTCCAATGCTCCAAAGTGTTCCAGAAGTTACAAACATTGTTTGTAAATTGTAAATTATTAAGATTTTTTTATCAAGATCGTTTATTTCTGAAATGTAATTTGTTGTGTACATTTCTTGACTTATAGGTTGGTATGCGGCTGACCACCCATGCTGTAGAAATTGGTTCTGCGTGTAAAACGTGTCTGCTTCTGAAAATGCATGTAATGTAAAACCCCAATGTGGCATATCTTTGCAACTTAGATTAGATTCGAACGTAATTTATTACATGCATACTAGGTTGGTATGCGACTGACCACCCATACTGTAAAAAATGGTTCACTTTGCCAATGTCACCCTTGCTTCAGTGAAGGTCGGCAAGAGTTGCAGGGCTTATGTTCATTTGAGATTGGGTTTTTTTATATTGTAGGTCCACATGCGGCATGTGTAAGCGCGAAATTATGCATGTCTGCTTGTGGGAATGCCTTTAATATGAATCTCAAATGATACATATCTTTGCAGCTTAGATTTAGATTAGATTTTAGAGTAATAAATGGACATCCGTATCCATAACTGAAACTATCGGATACTCGAAACTAAAAAAAAACTCTTATCCGTATCCAAAACAGATTGAAAAATGTAATGAAAATGTCGTCTGTAACATCGTTTCAATATTTTTTTTTGCATTTTTCAGTTAATACGGAGCTTTAATAATAATAACGTATTCTTGTGTGATTGATTAAAAAACTTAATGATAGCCTAGAAATAATGCCATACAATCAATGTTCTTATTTGTAGGTATTTTATTTTCAAAATCTCTTAAAAATCTAATATCCGTGACCGAAACATTCCAAAACTAGCGGATATCCGAAATAATATCATTTAACTGTACGAAATTATGTGCTGGATAATCAAAATGATAAACAAAACAAAAAAATATTTCATGGTAAATGTTTTCTCTCTTCGGTAATATTGAATTTTGAAACGGTTGTCGACCTCTAGAACATTAACATTATGGTGAAAAAAACTATATGTGTGTGTGTGTTGGCGAGCGATATTTTGTTGATGTATTAATAAAGTATTGACAACATTCTCTGTAAAGTTATGTGAAACCTTTTTTAATTTTTAAAATTTATTAAATTTTGGCTATTAAGACGAAAATTAAAGTTAAAAAGTACATATGTACTTAATCTTCAATCAGAAATAGTGCCTCTTGGAGACATTGTCTATAATGCTAACGTAACGTCGGTAATAATGTGTGAGTATAACTAGAGATGTTGTGGATATTAATTGTAATCGTAATTTAAACATTCAAGTATCCGAAATAAAAATAAAAACATGTTCGGAACCGAAACCGATACAAAAGTTTCGGATAATTTCGGATAGGGGTGTAGACGGAGTCTAAATCCAACATGTTATTATACTGTAACTGTAACTCTGTCAACATTCTGCTAGGGGTTGTCAGAGCCTCTGCAGATTTGCTTCCATCTTTCCCTATCCGTGAATGCCTCTTTCAATTCATTCGTATCCATCAACGTTTTCATAGGTTTCCTTCTTTTGCATTCACTTGTACGTCGCATTCTTTCAATATTTTTTTGCAACTTAGATTAAACATTATAGACTTACGTGACTGATGATCTGTAATAATAATAATCTATAATCTAAATTGCAAGGATATATTCATTTAAAGCTCTCAAATGTATGCCCGCAAACAAGCACATGTAGTTCGCGCTTACAAATGCTGAATGTGAACTTACAAATGAAAAACCTCAAATGAATAAAAGCCCTACAACTTTAGGCGACCTTTCCTGACACAGGGGTGACATTGGCAAAGTGAATTGGCAAAGTTTTGCGCTTGATAACCACAATCTATAATCTAAGTTGAAAAGGTATGTTAACATTTAAGATTCATATAAAGCGCATTCTCACAAGCATACACGCTTGTAAGATCGCATTTACAAATGCTGCATGTGTATTTACAAATTGAAACCAAAACCGACAATCAACCAATCTATTAGTCAAGGATCTGGTATATTAACTGGTTATATACAAGGATAAATGGTATATTTTGTGTGCTCCGCTAGGATTCGAATCCACAACCTTCCATTCAGAGTCCGAAGTGTTACCACTACACTACGGACTGATAAGATATAAAAGAAGATAAAAAATGATAAATAAAATGAAAAAAATTTTTATGGCCAAACTTGTTTTAATACACTGGTTTGCTATCACTAGGACCTACACTTTGAAAATATAAAAAAAATACGTATGTGTGAGATAGACGAAACAATACTTTTACACGCCTTTTTTAAAACGACATAACATGCTCTGGTCACACTTCCTCCGTGTGGATTAAAGATGCAAAAAAAGTTAAATAATTCTGACATAGAATAATACTTGTGTCAAATCATTTCTTTTTGCAATTTTTGATGCATAACTTACGGAATGAGCCATGCGGTCGTAAATACTCAACAATAGCGTTTAAACACAAGTTTATAAAAACTAAAACGCTCGCTAAGAGTGTCAAGATAATTTACATTATTTTTTTATGAAACGTAATGCGTGAGTAAGAACGTTAAGTTATATACTTCAGCAACGACATCTGGCCATGATCAGTCAAAGTTATTTGACATAAAATTACGATTTTAGTTTCATAAAACAATTAAAGAGGTTCTTTAGTCCCGATATTAATAATCTTCTTAAGCTCTCGTATAACCTTAAGGGCGGAGCAGCAATCTCTCAGATTACATAACACAAACCCTCCATGGTTTTTCATCCCTTGCACGATATCTTAGAAGCGAAAATTAAATGAACTTCTTTCACATTTTCTTCTTTGAGAATTGTATCCTAAAATTGAAATTTTTGTTTCCGGTTTAATAGTTTTTTTTTAGTAGTTCATGTTGAGTTGTACTGTTGGCGGCTTATTCTTTCATGATTATTAACTTTATGATATTAATATGATATACCTTTGATCGGTCCGTAGTCCAGGTGGTAACACTTCGGATTCGTAACTGGAAGATCGTGGGTTCGAATCCCGGCGGAGCACAGAAAATATACCATTTATATTTTCAAATTTGCTCTTCGCTGGGATGAAAAATTCATAAACCTTTACCAAAGACCGGTCATCAAAGGTCCATACAGCCTTACAACAAATGGGTCTTGCTTGAGAATTGGCGCTTTCTACAGCGACGACCAAGCTCGCAGAGGGCTCTTGAGGTGTGATACACACAAAAACAGCGCTCACCAAATAAATCAGCCTAATTTTTTTTTTTTTTTTTTTAATACCTATTGAGGTTCCTTAACTAATAAGTTGGTATGATGCTGACAACCCATACTGTAGAAAATGGTTCACTTCGCCAATGTCACCCCTGTTTCAGGGAAGACTGTAGGGTTCATGCTCCTTAGAGGTTTGGATTTAATTTGAAAGTCACATTCAGTATTTGAAAGCGTCAACTACACGTGTCTGTTTGGAGGCATGCATTGAAAATGAATTTGAGCTTTGCAGCATAGATTAAATATCTTAAAGATTGTAGCCTTCAACGCTTGCAGCAACTGCTAATGGAATTTTTTGACGTGTAAGCTAAAGCACTTGACGTCATAATTTAGCCGAGACAAAATTTCGCACATTTAGTTATGTAGATGACGATGCAATTTTTCTCCGATATATCGACTTTTCGTCGCAAAAATTGAGATTAGAGTGTCGTTGATAAAAATAAACGTACCTACTGTACATGAAATAAATTCACATTACAAATATATAATATTTGTTATCCGATTTCTATTAAATTTTTTCCAAATTTTTTATTTTAAAAAATCTTTAATTTAAAGCTTTTTTTAATTTCAATAAATATTCTTTTTAAATAAAAATAATAATGTTCGTATTTGAAACTCGATAAATTTCACAGATAAAAATAATATAAATACACTTCATTTCTTTGATACAATAAATTCACTTCATGAACTTGTAATGAACAAAAAATGTAATGTTCTTTCTTTTTCATATGTCTTTTTATATGTACGCTTTTTTTTCTTTTTATCCTTCAATATTCTTTTTCCTCTGTGTTTTATTTCATTTATGTATAATATAATCTTTAATCTAAGTTGGAAAGATTTATTAACATTTAAAGCTCATATTAAATGCATGCCCACAAACAAGTACGTGTAGTTCGCGTTTACAAATGCTGAATGTGTAGGTACATACAAATAAAATCCAAACCTCAAATGAACATAAGATCTACATCTTTTGCCGACCTTCCCTGACCCAGGGGTGACATTGGCAAAATGAAACATTTTTACAGTATGGGTGGTCAGCCTCATACCAACCTATAAGTCAAGGAATTTCGTGCCCGTAAATTGTTATCCTTTATTTCCCTTAGTGTATTCAAAATGTGTCTAACGTGTTAATTTTTTATGGATAGTCACGCATTGCACCCTCCGCGTCAGTAGGCTGAAATAAAATGTATAACTGTTATTTTTACATTTTCGTGAAATAATGCCTGTCTAATGACCTGTCCGTAGTAACAGTGGCAACACTTCGGACTCTGAATGGGAAGGTTGTGGGTTCGATTCCCAGCGGAGCTCAAAAAATATACCATTTATATTTTCAAATTTGCTCTTCGCTGGGTTGAAAAATTCATAAAACCTTTACCAATGACCGGTCACCAAAGGTCCATCCAGCCTTACAGCAAACGGGTCTTGCTTGAGAATGGGCGCTTTGTAGCGACGATGATCAAGCTCGTAAAAAGGTCGTTAGCTCAATTGGTAGAATGCTTGCATTCCATGCCTAGAGCTAGGGTTCGATCTCAAAGGTTTACTCAGCCTTCACAAGAAATGAGAACCAGCCCCTCCGGGAGCTGGGAAACCCCTACTTCAGCTGAAAGTGGTTGGTTTGAGGCCGGCCCCCTTACCTGTAAAAATAAATAGGTCCCGGAGCGCCACATGCGACCTCTTCGGGGATAACGCAGGCAAGAAGTTACACCATATGTGTAGCTTAGTTGCGTTTTAAATCAACTGTTTTTTTGCACGAAAAAAACACACACATTTCTTGAATTAGCATATTCCCGCGAATAACTCCAATAACAATGTTATGTAGCCGGAGCGTGGAAAAACTGTTTACAATCCCCTTGCCCTTTTTGCCTCACTTAGTTCTGTATAATATTTCTTACTTTACACCAGGGGTCTTCAAACTTTTTATCTCGAAAACCATATTGATTGCACGAGAAGGGTCCCAAGGCAAAAAACTCAGAAACAAGGGCATATTCAAATCGTTGGTGTGAGGGGAATAGGGTAGAAACGCACTCTAATCTAATCAAATCTAATCTAAGTTGCAAAGATATGTAACATTGGAGATTCACATTACATGCATTCTCACAAGCAGACACGTACAAGTTCGAAATAAAAACAGTTAAAGTGGTCCGTGATCGAATAGCGAAATAATCAAATTTGTCCATGATTGACAAATGCAGCATGTGTTAGCGCAAACTTATACGTGTGTCTGTTTGTGGGAATGCATTTAATATGAATTTCAAATGATAAATATCTTTGCAACTTAGATTTAGATTGAAAAATAATGGTTTTTGGTCGAAAGAAAAAAAAAGGGATTCCTTGTGGAAAAAAGGCTAGGAACCACAGCTCTGTGTGAGTGTGGTGGTGAGTGAGGTAAAGCTTCTTACTTTATATGAATGTATGTAATTGAAGGGCTTTAGCGCCCGACAGGTAGGCACTTGTTCTCACCTGTGGGTGCTGACGATCCTCTCTCACGTGTGTACCTGTCGACAAGCCCTCTTAAATGGCACTGCAAAACATACCCCACCTCTGAGGGTCGGGCAAAATTAATTTTCTCATATAAAACCTGCGGTAAAATTAAAAAAAAATTAAGCGTTTGTGTATTGACATTGTGAAGATTCATTTCAAATTAATAATGTAGTAATAAAAGACAAAGATTTCTAAACGAGTTGATTTATTTATTTTAACCTCAAATGAACATAAGCCCTGCAACTTTTGTTGACCTTCCCTAAAACAGGGGCTACATTGGCAAAGTGAACCATTTTCTACAGTATGGGTGGTCAGCCTCATACCAACCTCTAAGCCAAGGAAAACAAATTTTAAATCACATTTAAGCGTATAAAAACAACAGAACCTGTAATCAAAATCTTCACAAAAAAAGCCAATTGGTATAGTATTAATAATCGATTGGTTTGTTTCATTTTCTACAACCCTGGAAAACTGGGGGAAAGTATTGTAGTGTTTTTAGGGTTCCAATGTTTTTAAAATTTTAAATATTGGTCTTCTTGATTAAAACTGCCGGAGATTTATTTTAAAGAAATTTATTTTAGTTGACAATTTATTTTACAATTCACATGTATGGTTGACTCTCGCTGACTTGGCCTGTAACGGCTACCAGTATTTGGAGACTGCCTGACCTGCAGGCGATTTACGCCTTTTATAGCTACGGCAGTCAAACTTTCTAGACTTAATTTCGCCTGGAAACGTCTATGATATTCCAAAAGCTTCCAATACAATTATTACTTTTATAATTTTACCTTACTCTAGGTACTTAATAATAATTCATCCTACAGCTAGAATCTATATGCACCTACCCTATTTATTTTGTTTTTACCTTAGTACTATTCACATAACAGTATTGTGGGTCTTTAGGGCGTTAAGCATTTTTTAAGCACCCCTAATTTAGGCGTAATCTCGCTTATTCTCACCGCGCCCACTGTATTTGGCCCCTTCATGAAAATGTAACGAACTTTCGTCCGAAAATGTAAAAAGTTGTAGTACAATTATAATAGGAAGGTATGTATTCACATACGTGTTCTCTTTTTTTCATTTAACAGGATGTTATAATAACGTTTTTTTGTTGTTGTAATTAATTCATAAACGACTGGCCTGTGTACCAACTCGTATTAATTGTGTTGAGTTTTAAAACAATATTATTCTTTGATATGAAATAAAGGCCTTGCAGAAAAAGAATGGTTTGATATTTTTCTTGGTGTGTAAAGGTAAACGTCACTGATTTATGTGACTAGAGTCGTAAGAAACTAAAATTAATTCGAGCCCACAAACTACTATTTACGAGTCTGAAGCGCAAACCACTAGACTACGTACCGGTCAGTAAGTAGCATTTGTATTAGCTGGTTCAGAGGTAAATAAACGTCAGAATAAAACGTTTGAGTTACATTGCATAGTTAGCGAAAGATACACATTGCTAAATGCAACCTCTATTTAAGCAAATGCAGCAGTTTGTACCCCATTGATTAAAGTTTCACCTATTTGAACGTTGTGTATGTTGATCCGTAAGCCATTGAATGTTTTTCTATCACCATTAATGATCTGTAAGCAGAAAGCATTCATGTCTTTCAGGTATTGTTCCAAATGTCAGTATCAGCTCTAATTATGTATTAAAAATTACTTCTTTTAAAAATAAAATATTTATATTTTAGCAGTTTATTTGAGTTTCAATACAAAAAGAGGGGATTTTAAATTATAAAATTCTCCGCATGTGGTGAGGCAGCTGTTTTAGGCAATCCGTCACAATCACAGACCATCCAGATATAAGGATTCGAGTTTAGAAAAACATTAAAAGGACTCACCAATAATCCTCTTAGGTGTTTGCATAAATCTCCTCTTTTCCGCGTTATTTCTTCTACATACTATAGGTCGCGCGCGTTGATTCACAGGGCTTTATCTTAGGGTTATACGACAAATCTGCCACCAAAAACCCGTTCGCAGATAGTTCAGCCATGAACAAATCGGTCACGCGAAGTTCTTCCTCATGACTTTTCGGTCAACGGCATTTTGGTCACAAACAAAGTAGGTTCACAGACAGTTACGTCACAGAAAACTGCCATTATTTATAACTGCAGTAATTACAAAGGTTTTTTGTAGAACAAGTTTTCTGTGATGTATGTCGTTGACCAAAAAACCATGTAGACGAACTGGCGTGTGACTGATTCGTCCATGGACGAGCTGTGAGTGAAGGAGTAATCTTTGACGAATTTTTGGTGACACGATGTCCTCCAATTGACATGGCCTTATAATGATCTGAGAAGATTAAAAGAAGTTTGTTAAGATGGTTTGGGCATATGGAGAGAATGAATGAGGAAAGACTGACGAAGAAAGTATATGTTGGTAGAATAGATGGATGTCGTGGTAGAGGAAGACCGAGAAAGGTATGGATGGACCAAATATCCGAAATTGCGAATGAATGGAATATCCAGAGTCATAATAAAAGAAGAGCTTGTATGAAGAAGGTTATGACTCTGGAGGAAATGAAAGAAGTATGTAAGGATAGAAAGAAATGGCGGTTGATCTGTGATGTTGGCGGCTGGGGTTTGTTAAAGTAAAATTGGTTTTGTGATTTAGTTTTTTATGTCAATGTATAGGTAGGTATATTGTTGTTTATTGATTTTAAAAATGTAATTTGTCATGTATGTTCCTTGACTTATAGGTTGTTATGCGGCTGACCACCCATACTGTAAAAAATTGGTTCACTTTGCCAATGTCACCCCTGTTTCAGGGAAGGACGGCAAGAGTTGCAAGGCTTATGTTCATTTGAGATTGGGTTTTTATATTGTAGGTCCACATGCGGCATGTGTTAGCGTGAAATTATACATATCTGCTTGTGGGAATGCATTTAATATAAATATTAAATGATATATATCTTTGCAGCTTAGATTAGATTAGATTAGATTAGAAGGTATTTCTTGCTCACTTGATGATAGGTATCGTGGATGAGAAGTAAGGAAAGAATAATTCAAGGCGAAGAGATAGAGGAATTCAAAAAGCTGTGAGCCAAATACAAAACACCTAACAATACATGCTTGAATGTATTACGTATATTTCTACACTTTTGAGAAAAATATCATAAAACTGTTATATAGTCCGTTGATCTCTTTCCAATATATTGTTAGAGTAAGATTATTGATTCTGGCGAAGTAAAGAAAGTTGATTGTTGTCTGTCGTAAGCAGGCATACATTATGAAGGCAAGTGATCGTCAACCTCTATATTAATAATAATAATAGTACAATGATCATTTGGCGAGCTCCAATGTTGCATGAAACACACCTCAATAGCCCTCCGCAAGCTTGGTAATTGCTGGTGGTCGGCTATAGTTGCAGGGCTTATGTTTATTTAAAATTGTGTTTCTATGTTGTAAGCTTACATACGGCATGTGTAAGCACGAACTTGTATCTGTCTGCTTGTGAAAATGCATTTAAAATTAATCTCAAATGTAATATATTGTAATGTTTTTGGTTCAAAATGTCTATAAATGAAAACATACAGGTCTTCTTTCAGGATCTTTATTTGCACTTAAATAATTATACAAATTTACATTTATTTTAAACATTTTTGGTAACACAAATTTATTTTCACAGTTCACTATCGCTTACACTATTCAAATCAAGGCAACTATCTCACTGGCTTAGCGCACTCAATTCTACGCCTTATATACTTCACAGACAAAACTCTCCAGTGACTAATTTTGCCAGCACATTTGCGAATCTTCTACCAAGTTCAAGAGTACAAAAGGATCATTTAATTTCTAGATTTCTTAGGCCTATAATTATTGCTACCTACGGTGTACACCTTTATTAATCTACTTTTGACATAACATTATAATAACTACTACTCCCTACGATGTACACCTATATTAATCGACTATTTACATTACAATATATTTGCAACTTGGATTATACATTATAGATCAGTTCAAAACTTAAGAGGATCGTCACTAATCTGTGAACCGCAGGTTACAAATCACTGATGTAAGCCATAAAAGATGAACATGGTTTTATATCAGAGTTGTTTTTATTTCACGACGACATTTTCTTGTTTATATCTTTTTATTATGCCTTCAATCCCATAAATAATATATTTTTTATGAACTGAAATACATTAGAGTTTAGACAACGTAACATTTCATGGTACTTTCTTCGTTTCGTGTGTTGTTTGCCTCCATACATGGTTAAATTTATTCCTTAAAAAAACATAGAAAAGCATATTTCTTGCATTACTTTAAAAAGATACCCATTCAATAATTTATTTTTATTGTCTCATATTTTCTTTGTCTACTCCATCTCTTTTGTTTTATTTTTATTTACATATATTTTTTAGCATGAATTTTGCAAGCGATTGTATTTTTACATGCATCTGCGTTTTGCTATTTAAGGATAATTATATTTGTTGGCATTGCAAGCGATTTTTTTATTGAAAAATATTGCTCATGTTTATGGCTATGGTTGTGTGGTTAAACGCTTTGAGCTTCATCAAGGCATCGTGAGTTCTATTTCTGTCTGATGAAACTCAAAAATATATAAATACATATTAGACGTATTTAAAAGCTTTATACTCCGAGTCACAGGGTGCTGCGACAGGACATCAGTACGGCTTTTTGGTACATGAAATAAATCATAGCCTCGCCCTTGGGTTTGTTTAGTAGTCAAGCACATACAATATGTAGCCCTCCAACAGGGCGGGGCTGTTAATTAAGCCGTTGATGAACTTATGACTTATGAGAGAGCACTATAAGGGACCTGTTGCGCCTCGTTTCCAGGCTGCAGAATCCTGTCTCCTGAAGCAGCTCCTCATGATGCATGAATTGTGGATAATTTTCACTCAGCCTCATGTGGAGATACCTGAGAAATATTTTAAGGACTTGTTCACCATAACATTGGACCTTATATATATATATATTTAAAATGATTAAATCAAAGTAAGAAATGATGTGTCTGAGAAAATATATAGATTCAGTAGAAGGAAAAACCTGAAAAATATATTAAAGAAAGAACTTATCGGTCCTGAAAGGATGAACATTTATCCAGAGTCTGTAATGGAGAACCTATGAGTTGGAGGCTTGAATTTATTGTCATATGAAATTTATTTCAACCCATTTAAGATATAGTGGAAGGCTTTAGATTTAGTCAAAAACGACGAGCGAATGAAATGGTTGTACTGTTTTATAAAAATTATTTCCAATGATTTTCTTTGAAGTTATCTAATTTCTTAACGTGAATATAAATTAATGTTTTTTTTAATGAGTACAGAAAAATAATTTGATATAAAATTAAAAACACTCCTCATTGTTCTGCAGTACTCAAGAGCCCTCTACATGCTTGTTTGTCAATAATCCTCGTCAATTACAAGCAAACCCCACTTTTCTGTAAGGCTGGATGAACCTTTGCTTCCGGTCTTTTGATGAGCGCACAGGATTTCCATACAGCGAAGAGCATGTTTAAAAAAAAACTAGAGGATTACTTTTTTGTGTTTCTCCAGGAATCAAACTCAAGACGTTCCGTTTACAAATCAAGTAACGTTATTCACTTACGTACAGACCAGTCAGTACTAATATTTATTTTTTGCAAAACATTTTATGGTCTACATCTAAGTTGCAAAGATGTATATCATTTGAGATTCATATTAAATGCATTCTCACAAGCAGACACGCATAATTTCGCGCTCACACATGCCGCATGTGGACCTACAATATAAAAACCCAATCTCAAATGAGCATAAGCCCTGCAACTCTTGCCGACTTTCCCTGAAACAGGGGTGACATTGGTAAAGTGAACCATTTTCTACAGCATGGGTGGTCAGCCGCATACCAACCTATAAGTCAAGGAACATACACAATAAATAACATTTTTATTATTGTACATATTCCTTGACTTATAGGTTGGTATGATGCTAACCAGTGACCATCCATACTGTGAAAAATGATTCACTTTGCCAATGTCACCCCTGTTTCAGGGAAGGTCGGCAAGAGTTGCAGGGCTTATGTTCATTTGAGATTGGGTGTTTATATTGTAGGTCCACATGTGGCATGTGTTAGCGCGAAATTATGCGCGTCTGCTTGTGGGAATGCATTTAATATGAATCTCAAATGATACATATCTTTGCAACTTAGATTTAGATTTAGACATATATATGAAAATCTTGCGCTGTGATAAATATTTACAAGCGTACTAGATTTATTCAGCGAAGTCCTCTAATACGTGGTTGTTAAAAAGATGCTCTGACATAATTTTCCTTATTCCCCGAGATGTTTTGGCTTTGCGAGGGCACATACTGCGCCATGCTAGTGTGAAATATTATTTCTAGAAGGATTCCCCTCCTTCGTGTCGGCTTCCCTCCATACCGTGGAACCACGTAATAGCATTATTACCAGCACTCCTAGTATAAAACATTGCATATACTCACCTCTCAATCGAAAAAATGTATGAAAACTAAATCACTTTCCAGGAGTGCCGCCGTATATTCCATACACAATTGAGATGAGTTTACACTTTTATACTCGAGGTACAACGCAAAAGACGCTACATGACACGCTTTGTGTGAGATGTGTTAGGGTGTACTTTCTCACTGAAAATAGTTTTTTCTTTGAGATACACAACACCTCTGAGAAATACCTCTTTTTTTTTTGTAAAATACATGTATACTTATTCCAAAATAATTGATTAATAAATAAAGAAAATACAATTATTTTCAGAAAAACAAACAAAATTAAACGTTACTTTAAAACCACTTTACATGAGTACATTGCAATAACGTTTTCGATAGCTTACTATCATTTTTAGTTATAATTCTTATACTATATCATTTTTGTGCATCGTCAGTGAAGATTTGCGTTCATCTATAGTCTATAGTAATTTAAATAGTAAACATATTGTTACGAAATACACTGGTAGATGCTTATTGGTGTACGTGTGTTTTGAGAGAATGTTCTGGCCCAGACGATTGTAATTGTGAGGTGTGTATGTGGGTAGAAAATGGACACTTCAAGATATACATATGTCCAGAATCGTCTATACAAGTGTGGTGGTGGAACTTTCTAGGGCCGGCTGGAACGGCCCCTAGGTTCCGCTATAAGAAGGGTGACAATCGGCTAGAGCGAGTAGACTTTCAAAGCACTTACACAGAAGAATATCTAGTTACTAGGGCGACCAATATGGTGTAAAATAACTGTAATCTGTACGAAATAAATAAGTGTGTTTAAATAAATCTGTTAAAATAAGTCTGTTAAAATAAATCTATTGTAAGAAAGTCTGTGTAAATAAACTGTATGGCTAACTTGTGTTGAACTTGTGTTTTAATTAAGGACCCTCAGGAGAAACGTAAGAATATATTGGCGTAAAGATTCCTATTAAATGCATACCAATAAGCAGACGCGTGTGAATTCGCGCATGCTGCATGTGCAGCTAAAAAATAAAAATACAAATCTCAAATGATCTAAAACGTGCAACTTCTGACGCCTTTCCATGAAACGTTTTCCTGAAAGCTTGGATTTTTACAATTTTTAAATAAGGAACGTTGAGCGGCTCTAAATGCTGCGAACAAAAAATATATAAATTTGCCTTTCTGGTTAGACTCATTGAGCTGGTAATGTGTAACTTCGTAGCGTTTTCAGCGACTTAAAAACGTATCCTAAATTGTGACACTTATGAATATAGATTTTGTAGGGTTTGTGTATTCACACAGTGAAAATTCATTTTATTTAAAATCAAATTATTTTTTATTAAACGTTGTTTTATTTTCACAATAATATTATGAATATAGTCTGAGCTGACCTAACGCAAGACTATGGTTAGAAAGAAAGCCGATAGAAGGAAAGAGGAAATGGAAGAAATAGAAGGGGGTAGAAGAAAAAGAAAGGGAAGTTTTAGTACAAATACGAGTACAAAAAATAAATTCATAATAATCTATAATCTAAATTGCAAAGATATGTTAACATTCAAATGCTTGCCCACAGCTCATATAAAATGCATGCCCACACACAGACTCATTACAAATGCTGAATGTGTACTGTAGTGTTCCCCCCCTGGCGAAATGAAAATGAGGGAGATAAGACCGGATACTGCATTCTGGAAATGGTATTACTGGTACAGGCGAGCCAAAGGCCGTGCTCCTGCATCCAAGGTTCTCCAGATGATTCCCCAAAGTTCCCCATATGGTGCGATCTTCCCTCTCAGAGAGATTGTTGAAGACCTTAGTCCTTGGTCCATGATGAAGGTGAAGGTAGATCAGAGATCTAGGAACGCTGGTACTGCTCGTACTGGAACTGGTAATGCTGGTGCTGGTAATCCCTCGTTGATGGGGAAGATCCCTCGCTGCCTCCTCGGAGGTCGTAGTTTTGGCCTATTGTGTGATCGTCTAGCTAAGGTTAGGACTCCTCGTCGTGTGGAAGATAATGAAACAGAACGTTGTGTAATTTTTTGTGTTACCGTTTCAAAATCTACTTTAGTGGCAAACCCAAATTCGTTATCGTTTGGTGTGGAACATACGCATTTTCTAACTAAATTGTAAATTCAAAATTATAATTAAAAAGCTTACGAGATTTAAGTTACGTGTAATGCAAAATGACTATATGATATTAAAACCGATTTTAAAACAAGTGACTTTCATTTTTAATGGGATTTTGTTTTCTGTGAAATTACTAGAACCCGCTCTGGTAAGGTCACGGCGTATAGAAAAAAACACGGCAGTCAACGTATTCAAAGGCGTATACAAAATGAGGAACAAGGAAAAAGGGGGGACGCAGATCGCGAAAAGTTAATTGATGTGTTAATTTTGTTAGTCTTTTTATTTGACAGATTACATAAATTTACAAAATAACATTATAATAACAATATGAATAAATTACATTGTGCCTAAATGTATTACGTATAATATATTTATAATGATATGCAAAATCTACCTCCACCCACCCCATAATTACTTGAATTAAAATCCCACCTCTAAGTAGAAAATCTGCCTGCTAGCTTCAGTGGAGAAGCCAGTGGACTTGCGACCTCTGGAGTAGGGTTCTTCGATCGAATTACAAGCTCAACGCTCCCCTTCTTCACCAAAGAAACGTCACAGGACTTTAGCACGCTAATTCTTGGAAAAAGGAAAGGAAGTCTTGTCACCAGCTTCGACTAAGTGTTACCCCACTGGGTCGGATATTTCAGCATTCCCGTTACCAAAACTTAACGCGCGCCTACTCCATACTCTATTCCAAGCTGCTTTTGTTAGGTAAGACAGCTTCTAATTTACCCCATCATTCTCCCAAAATTCGCAATACCATGGCACCGTCTGATACTCAGCAAGTCCGGCCAAGTAGACCCGAGACAGATGCCAAAATAAAGAAAACCTGGCAAAACAATATTTGTGGAAATATCTACTCCATAACCTGTTCCTGGTACACCTCAATATCGGGAAAACCCGATATGGGTGGAAGACCCGAAGCACAGACTACGAAAGACCTTTCCACATCCCCATAAATAATGCCTTAACCAATCGAAATTCGAATGGTAGAAAAATAATTGTGCAAACCGCTTTACTCACGGACAGGAACACGCCACTGGTTTTAAGTTTGTATTAATTGTCGCGACATTAGTTATTTTTAGTGCAATCAGCCTAATTATTTTCTCCCGGCAGCATCTCAGGTCCATTCTCAGCTCCATCCTCACACAAACACCCACAAATCAAATATTAAACAGCAATTTTCAGATTTTATCTAGAAGAGACGCGTCACCCCCAGGAAACAGATCGAAACTGAATACAGCCCAGCAATGGAGTTGTCAAAGGACAGCTCAAGGTTTTTTTATGAGGGTACCTTTTTTTTGTTCCAAGTTTTTAAGTGTCATAGAGATATATAATACTTTGTATAAAATTTCGGATGTATAAACGAATATAGATGGAGTCAGATCTTTACAGTACTTACAAATTAAAATCAAACCTCAAACGAACATACACCCTGGAACTTTTGCCGACCTTCCCTAAAACAGGGGTGACATTGGCAAAGTGAACTAGTTTTTATAGTATGGATGGTTAGCCTCATACCAACAAAGAAAGCATGGTCAAAATTGGCAGGCACGCGTGTAATTTGTCGTGTATGTTCCTTGACTTATAGGTTGGTATGCGGCTGACCACCCATGCTGTAAAAATGGTTCACTTTTTTCAATGTCACCCCTGTTACAGGGAAGGACGGCAAGAGTTGCAGGGGGTATGTCCATTTGAGATTTGGTTTTTATGTTGTGGGTTCACATGAGGCATGTGCAAGCGCGAACTTGTACGTGTCTGGTTGTGGGAATGCACGTAATGTGAATCTCCAATGTAACATATCTTTGCAACTTAGATTAGACGCGTGACAGTTTGAGCTTGGGAGAGGAATTTAAATCTACCCGACTACGCGGAGCCGGGTGTTTTCGCCAATACATTCAAGTAGTACTTTAAATAATAAGGAAGCAGAGAAGCGAGAGTCGGCGTCTGTCTGGTGAGACCGTTCACTCCGTTACCTCGTTGCTCTAGCTCGTTGACCGTTTACTTCAAAGGAATCCTCATATTCGAAGGATTCCCAACGAGTTAAATAAAATACTTTAAGTATTACATTCCTTGACTTTTAAGCGAGTACGAGGCTGACCACCCATACTGTAAAAAATGGTTCACCATGCGAATGTCACCCCTATTTTAAGGATGGTCGGCAAAATTTTCAGGGTTTATAATAATAATATTAGAGTGATTTATTTGGTGAGTGCTGCTTTGTATGAATCACACATCAAGAGCTGTAAGCTTGGTCGTCGCTACAGAAAGCATCAATTAAAAAAAAAAAAAAAGGTGCTGTAAGGCTAGATGGACCTTTTTTGACCGGTCTATGGTAAAGGTTGATGAATTTATCAACCCAGCAAAGAGAATTCTTCAAAATATAATTGGTATATTTTTTGTGCTCTGCTTGTATTCGAACCCACAACCTTCCATTTATGAATCCGAAGCGTTAGCACTACACTACGGACCGGTTATTCTCATATTTGATTGATTCTAACATGTTGAATAAAATGCTATCAGCAAATTATTCTTTATAATTTATCTAGAGATCTGTGTGATCGACAGCTCAGTTCGAAGAATGCTTGGAGCTGGTTTTGAGTTGAATCCCCACTAAGGGGTTGATTTGATTTTCCGGGATTTCTGATGATTTCCTGATGATAATTGACAATGATTCCCAGTTTTCATTTTTTATTTCAAAGCCTAAATCATCATAGTACAGGCAGTTACTAAGGCTATAATTCCTTGACTTATAGGTTGGTATGAGGCTGACCACCCATAACGTAAAAAATGTTTTACTTTGCAAACGTCACCACTTATTCAGGGAAGGTCAGAAAAAATTGCAGGGCTTATGTTCCTTTAAGATTTTGATTTGTTTTGCAGCATGCAGCATTTGTAAGCGCGAAATTCGACGTGTCTGTTTGTTGGCATGCATTTAATATGAATTTTAAATGTTAATATATTTTTGCAGCATAGATTATATGGTGTTTCCCTTGTGATACCGCACTGTGGTGAATCCAATTGGAAAAAAATAGAATTAGATTTATATTTTCGATGGCACACAATTGGATGACACAATTTCCCTTTATTCATAAAAAGGTTTTAATTGTTAATCTGGTTTTGAGTCACTTTTTTCATACAAATAAAATAGTATTAAACCTGATTTTCGTTTTAAAATATCTAATAATTAAGGCTGTTTAGGTTTTCGCAAAACTTTACGAATTTCACTCCGCTACAGAGTTCAAGTTGGGAAAATTTACATTTCAGAATTTTCGATCGAATCTTTCGCGGCATACAAATGCCTTAAGTGAAGGTGTGCCTGTAGTGGTGTATAGAACATTCTCAGGGTCAGAATTGAAAATATATTTGGTGCGTAAATTTGCGTTCATGCCTACTTCATTGCAAGTAATTGTTATTTTAAGCTCCCCAATATAAAAAAAAAACTTAATCAAAGTTGCAGAGATATGTTAAGCATTTTAAATTTACATGACTCGATTAAAACGATCATTACTTTTTTTTTGCATATGCAAAGACTAAAATCTAAAATCTAAATCTAAGCTGCAAAGATAGGTATCATTTGAGATTCATATAATTATAATGCATTCCCACAAGCAGACACGCATAATTTCGCCCTCACACATGCCGCATGTGGACCTACAGTATAAAAAACCCAATCTCAAATGAACATAAGCCCTACAACTCTTACCAACCTTCCCTGAAAGAGGGGTGACATTGGCAAAGTGAACCATTTTTTACAGTATGGGTGGTCAGCCTCATACCAACCTCTAAGGCAAGGAATAATGATACACAGTTTTTTTTTTAAATCTAAGTTGCAAAGATATCTTAAAATTTTAGGTTTACACTCGATCCAAGTCAACAGGCAGACACACGAAAGTTTGCGCATACACATGCCACATGTGGGCTTACAAAAAATAACAGAAACTTACATAAACATAAAAAAAATCATTTTAATTGAGTACTGATTCCCTCCAAAACACTGAAGTCCGTATTTACAGGTGGCTAAAGGTTATTCCAGCATATACCAGACTATACCAAAATAGTCTCGAACAGAAGCTTAGAGCAAATACGAATAGGTCGAATACTTACGTCTAGACACACAATCATAAGTAAGTGAAACAAGCAGGAAACATAATCATCGGTAAATATGCACAGACATAAACTCATACATTTGTAGCAATAGGTACATTAAAATCGAATTGCCATTGAATTATATGAAATTTAAGAAACCTCAAAATAGCGACACTAGATTTACAATAAAAAAAAATTAGGGTTATTTATTTGGTGAACGCTATTTGTGTGTGCATTACACCTCAAGAGCCCTGTGCGAGCTTGGTCGTCGCTGTAGAATGCGCCAATTCTCAAGCAAGACTCAGTGGCTGTAAGGCTGGATGGGCCTTTTGATGACCGGTCTTTGGTAAAGGTTTATGAATTTTTCAACCTAGCGAAGAGTAAATTTGAAAATAAAATGGTATAATGATTCGAACCCACAACCTTCCATTTACGAGTCCGAAGTGTTGCCACTGGACTACAGACCGGTCAATAAACCTACTTTTTGTACTGATTTATCGATTATTAAATTCAGCTAGGAATTTGTCTACCTTTAAACATACGTACACTTCAGTCGTATATATAGGCCAGTTTATTTTTCCCGCGCAGCACATTTTCTCCGGCCTTGCCCAGACCTGCAAATCGCTGTGGAAATATGCCACTGTGATTTACACAGCACCTTACATGGCCATTATAGAGCACGGGGAGATTCCTATCGGATCCCAGACGATAATATTATTATTGTATGGTCTGACCCCTTGACACATTTAATACGCAATTTGTATCTATTATTTTTGTACAAAAATCTATAATCAAAGTTGCCCGGTTAATAGCTCAGTAGATAGAGTGCTTGCATTCCATGCTGAGAGCTCGGACTCAAATCCCACGAAACGGGGAAAACAGAAATGATTTCCCGTTTTTTTTTTAGTCTCTGTTACAATAAGGGTGTCTATAAATTTTCAAGCGACCATAACTCCAGTTTGTAGCAGAGTGATAAATGTAGAAAAAATGTGCAAGTAGAGAATAAAATGGAGTCTCAATTTGGAAGTACTGGCCACCCCTAATGGAATGACAGCAGTATGCAGATAAAATAAAAATAATAAAAAAAAAAACTAAAATTAATTTTATATAACTCAAAAAATTGCAATAAAACACTGTTTAATTTTCATACTTGTATATATTGTATCCTGAATAATAATAATTACTAACGTTTTTGATCATGTTGATCATCCTCAGGTAAGAATAACCAATTTATTGAATTTTCTCAGTGTTAATACACAAACAAAACAAAATATATTAAAATGAATATTAAAATAGCGCGTAGAATGAAATTTAAAAAAACTTTAATGTTTTGGTGTCTTTCTGTATCCAGATACAAATGTTTTTTTTATGAGTATGTTTATTCTTATTATGTGATAATAAGTGGGTTATGGAAATAAGTAGCTGCGATTTTTTTTAAATACCTTGTTTGCAAATTGCCGCGAATTTATGAATTTAAATAAAATCATTAAACGTCCGATTTTTATTATTTTCAGATAATCACAAACAAGGGATGAAAAATTTAAATCAAGTTTTCATAGACAACGTGTTGAAAGTTGGTGAATCGCTCGTGTGATATAAAAAAATGTTTAATGAAAATTTTTACTGTGACAGACAATTGTGGCAAAAGTGAAAATTTAAAAAATAAAAATCATAAAAGACGCT
The DNA here is from genome assembly GCA_951799405.1 of Agapetus fuscipes. NCBI lineage: Eukaryota > Metazoa > Arthropoda > Insecta > Trichoptera > Glossosomatidae > Agapetus > Agapetus fuscipes. The sequence continues at coordinate 26,721,150 of OX637332.1, forward strand.
GAAGGTGTTTCCAGGTAGAATACAGTTTAAAATTTATAAAAAAATTATAATTCATACACGTAGTTTTTGTTCGATTAAAAATCTTATCTTCTTATCTTCATCAGCTACTTCTTTTCCACTGTAGGACATAGGCCTCCCCCATATCACTTCAGGCGTCTCTGTCCTGGGCTCTCTGCATCCAGTCACCGGCAACTTTTTTAATATCATCTGACCATCGTGTAAGAGGCCTTCCTCTAGTTCATTTGTCTTCACGAGGTCTCCATTCTACCACTCTTTTCGTCCATCTTTGTTCGCTCAATCTGGCAACATGCCCTGCCCACGACCACTTCTGCTTTGCCACTCTTTTGACTATGTCAATAACTTCCGATCTTCTACGTATTTCGGTATTTCGAATCCGATCTGACAGTCTTATGTGTAGCATAGCTCTTTTGTGCTTTCGTTGTGCTACACGGAGTTTCCTGATAGTCAATTTGGTGAGAGTTAGTGTCTCTGCTCCGTAAGTCATAACTGGCAGGACACACTGGTCGTACATTTTCCGTTTCAGGCATTTGGGGATGTTGCTGGTGAAGAACTTCTTAAGATTGCCATAGGCCGCCCATCCTAGAGAGATCCTCCTTTGCAGTTTATAAATACTCGTGTTAAATTGCTACTCATACTCGTATACATTTCGAAGTTTTACGAAGCAGGTAACAAACACAAGCATGTATGTAGAACTTAATAAAAAAAACATTTCAAGTACAAATAAATATGGTCGGAGACATAATATGAAGACCCTTTTTTTGTATAGGCCTATATTAATTCACGTTGCAAACGTTTGAAGCCTTTACAAATGCAAAAAATATTTTTCATTTTATATGAATTTATATGTTAAATAATTAAATTAATTACCCAATATTATCAAGCGCCGTTTAGTGGCACTAGCCATCCAAGTGCGCTTTGATGTGTTGAAGCTTCTACTAAACAAATGCGTCCTAAGCAACTTCCTGAAACCGCCAACACTGGTATCTACCTATATATCAATACATATATATTGTTCAAAAGAGCAACGTTTCATCGAAATCGTATCCAACGTCATCAGGAGACGTGGCTCTTCCACGAAAAAGAATCACGAGTTTTTTTTCCGTATTCATTTTTAGAACCGAGATTCATTAAACAAAATCGAGAAGAATAATCCAAGGTTTTGATATTCTATAAATGCAAGTCAATATTATACTAGTATTTGAATATACTCGTATACACCACAGAGTGTTGATCAAACTCTCCAACTGTGTATCGAAATCAAGTTATGCCAGAGTCAGGTTTCAAATTCTAACCTTGTTATCAAGTTGTTTGTTGTGTGGGGGCAGCGAACAAGTGGGGCATGATGGGGAGGGTAAAGTTTAAAGCAGGTTTACATTCCGTGCCGACAGCTCGGGTTCGATTCCCATCGAGGGTGTCAGAGATAATTTTTCGTTTCGGTGTTTATTTCAAACCCAAAAAAAATCTTACTCAGCCTTCACAGGACATGAATACCAGCCCTACAGGAGTGGAAGTCTCGACGGTCGTCGTTATATCTTACCGTACCTATCTGAAGATATGACGGAATAAAACATGGCGGTGTCTAAACAGCTAATCTTATTTTTCCATGTAAAAAGTATCAGTAATAGTAATTTTGTTTTAAAGATTTTGATCTTTTAAATAAAGTCTATAGTGAAAATAAACAGTGTTTTGCTTGAAAAATTTCATCCAAAAATTATAAATTGAAACAAAATGAATTTTCACAGTGTTAATACACAAACAATACAAAATATAAAAAGTATCAGCTTTTTATACGCCGCCATGTTTTATCATATTTTCAAATAGATACGGTAAGATTTATCGACGGTCGTCGAGACTTCCCCCCCTGGTCCAGTCGACAAGCCCTCGCTTCGATTGAAGTGGTTGGCGTAAGGCCGGCCACTTACCTGTAAAAATAAATATTTTCCATCTGCCACATTCAATCCCTTTGGGGACAACGCGACAAGCAGTAACATTATATTTGTGAAGCTAAGTTGCGTGTTAGTTATGCAAATTCAAGTTTCACAATAGTATCTCTCATTTTCAGACTTAAGATTTCGTAAATAATTCATAACTTCTATAATCTAAGCTGCAAATATATATTTAAATTTAAGATGATGATGACCTTCTAGGTCGAAAACGTTAGTAACTTACTCTAAAGATTGTAATCTTTTTAAATATATTCATGTGAAAAAAAACAGTGTTTTTGAATTCCTCAAAAAATTTTAAACTATAACAGTATGAATTTTCAGTGTTAATACACAAACAATACAAAATATATTTAAATTTAAGGCTTGTATTTGATGCGCGCCCACAAGCAGACACGTTTAGGATCGCACTTACACATGCTGCTTTTGTACTCACAAAACAAACAGAGCCTCACATGAAGATATACCTTGTAACTTCTGCTGCCATTCCCTGAAAACCGTGGCGGCATTAACAAAAATGAATCAAGTTTTTTTTGCGACAAGGGAGTCAGTTTTGTACCAACTTATTAGTCAAGAAACAATTTATGAACATGATGCTCAGGTACACCGCGTGTTGTTGGCATTTCTTGGACCGGTCCGTAGTCCAGTGGCAACACTTCGGACTCGTAAATGGAAGGTTGTGGATTCGAATCCCGGCGGAACACAAAAATATACCATTTATATTTCCAAATGTGCTCTTCGCTGGGTGGAACAATTCATAAATCTTTACACTGAAAGGTCCATCCAACCTTACAACAACTGGGTCTTGTTTGAGAATTGGCGCTTTCTACAGCGACGACCAAGTTTGCAGAGGGCTCTTGAGGTGTGATGCCCAAAAAAAAAGCGTTCACCAAATAAATCATCCTAATATTATTATTATTATACAATGCTGTGGTAATATTTCAAAAGGGGAAAAAGGCAAGTCTACCATCTTGCCCCATGAGTAGTGATAGACGGAGTGCCAACATGGGGTATCGACATCCCTGACTAGTCGCGTAGGTAGAATTCGCAAATTTCGCACTTTCAACGTCCACACTTTCAACGCCTACGCAATCACAATGTGCCTGCTTATGGTTTCTAGAACTATAAATCTAACCTTCTGTTATATATAATCTATAATCTAAATTGCACAGATAGATTACAATTAAGATTCGTATTAAATGCTTTCTCGTAAAGCATTCAATACAAAATTTGTTTTTCTAAAAACGGATATAAAATGTTTGTACCCCAATTTCCTGCCTCCTTAAGTCTCTAATGTTTATATATTTTTTATTTTTTTTGATTTATCTTTACTAAATGTATAGCAAGGTCATTAACCTCCCTCTTCTAGAACTTTATATTCGTAAATTATCTACTAAAAAAGAAGTAACCAAAAGTGGCATCTAATCTAATCTAAGTTGCAAATATATGTAACATAAAAGATTCACATTATATGCATTTTCACAGACAGACACGTATAAGTTCGCGCTTAAACATGCCACATGTGGACCTACAATATAAAAAACCGAATCTCAAATAAACATACACCCTGCAACTTCTGCCTCCCTTCTCTGAAACAGGGGTGACATTGGCAAAGTAAACCATTTTCTACAGCATGGGTGGTCAGCCGCATATCAACCTATAAGTCAAGGAACATACAAAACAAATTACATTATAAAATCAACAAATTATAATATGTATGGACATCATATTTCATGATAAGGCATAATATTTTTTTTTTTTTTAAGAGATCCTGTGCGGGAGACTCCCTAGATTCTAAAGACTCTAGGGGTCTATGACACTTGTTGTAGTGCCGCAGAGGTGTACGAGCTTGGTCGTCGCTACAAAGCGCCAATACTCAAGCAAGACCCAGTTGCTGTAATGCTGGATGGACCTTTGGTGACCGGTCATTGGTAAATGTTTATGAATTTTTCAACCCCGCGAAGAGCACATTCGAAATATAAATGGTATATTTTTGTACTCCGCCGGGATCCGAATCCACAACCTTCCATTACGAGTCCGAAGTGTTGCCACTACGGACTACGGACCGGTCCAAGATGCCAACGACACGCGGTGTACCTGAGCGGTTACCCATCCAAGCACTGACCACGCCCAATGTTGCTTAACTTCGGTGATCTATGGGAACCGGTGCTTTCAACATGGCTAACGTCGTTGATTACATTACGTCGTAATGACAGGCATAATTAATGATAAAGTTCCCATATGCTTTTTCAGATCTTTTCAAGTTACTACATAGTTAATATTTCAAAAGTTTACAAATTTACAAGTTAAATAACACTTTAACGCTAGTGAAAATATGAACGAAGAAGTATTTTTGTAAATTCTTATTTTTCATGCCATTGAAGTTTTTCACACTCTCGCCTGTTGTATAAACTGTCAAAGATTCAAAGTTTTTAAAAATTTCCTCCCGTAGCAACTTCTTGCTTGTTAATTTAAAAGAAAACTCAAACGTAAAAATAAAAACAAAATACGAGAGAGCGATTCGTGTTACATTACATCTCATAAAAATGTTTCACTGGTTATTTTTAATTCAATTTTTTGCGATATCTTATAACAATTACAAGATAAAACACATAATGGGACCACGAGAAAGGTGTGGATGGACTAAATTTCCGAAATAGCGAATGAATGAGATTTCCAAAGTCATAATAAAAGGAGAGCTTGTATGAAAAAGGTTATGACTCTGGATGAAACGAAAGAAGTATGTAAGGAGCTAAAAAAATTGGCGGCTGATCTGTAATGTAGGCGGCTAAAGCCAAGAATCATTATCCATTTATATAGATATGTTTTGTTAATTTTCTAGTGTTTGTTTGTTTGTATAACTGGATGTAATTAATTGCTTGTGTTCCTTGACTTATTGGTTGGTATGAGGCTGACCCCCATACCGTAAAAAATGGTTCACTCTGCCAATGTCACCCCTGTGTCAGGGTAGGTCGGCAAAAGTTGTAGGGCTTATGTTTTTTTTTTTTTTAAGAAATCCTGTGCGGGAGACTCCCTAGATTCTAAAGACTCTAGGGATCTATGACACTTGTTGTAGCTTGGAGCTTGGTCGTCGCTACAAAGCGCCAATACTCAAGCAAGACCCAGTTGCTGTGAGGCTGGATGGACCTTTGGTGACCGGTCATTGGTAAAGGATTATGAATTTTTCAACCCAGCGAAGAGCACATTCGAAATATAAATGGTATATTTTTGTGCTCCGCCGGGATCCGAATCCACAACCCTCCATTTACGAGTCCGAAGTGTTGCCACTACGGACTACGGACCGGTCCAAGATGCCAACGACACGCGGTGTACCTGAGCGGTTACCCATCCAAGCACTGACCACGCCCAATGTTGCTTAACTTCGTTGATCTATGGGAACCGGTGCTTTCAACATGGCTAACGTCGTTGACGACAAAATGTTAATTTGAGGTTGGATTTTATTTGTAAGTTCACATTCAGCATTTGTAATCGCGAACTACACGTATTTTTTTGTGGACATGCATTTGATATGAGCTTTAAATGTTAATATATCTTTGCAACTTAGATTATAGATAAGACACATTGGTCCAGTACACATACAAATATTGTTCATGTTAAAGTTCCTCTGATGGGCATAAGACGAACACACACTAAGGAGACGATACGTCTTTGCTCGCCCTCTTTTACTGATCAAACAAATTTTACAATCGTCATTTCTGACTATCATGAAGTGGTCTACACCCTGTAAGTGGGCTATATGAATATATAAACCCATCCTAGCCCATTAAAAACGATATTCAATTTGCCAAGACAACTTAAAACTTAAATTTCAAAAAACTTATTTATGAATAGCCTGCAGAAATAGAGAAGACTTGTTTCAAACTGGCATTGTGTAGCAAAAAATAAAGTGCCATCCAAAATTTTTGTTCTATTTTTAATACACGAAAGGCTAACGTATACTCAAGTTTTGTGCCGGTAAAATATGTGGATTTTTATGATTCAACATAAATATTGTAATTTAGCTTACCTGTCTGTTGTGTGTGCGTACAAAAATGTATAAAAATGAAGTCTAGTTCATTCACTTAGGCGTCACGCAACCCGCCTCGTGCCCGGATGAAATGCTCGGCTTTCATTCTTAATGTGAGATTGATTAAAACGCTTTTTACATTCAATCGTTGTAAATTGTGTATTATTAGTGGGCTTTTGAGTTTTAAGCGGGAATAAAGCGTCGCCATTCGCCGCGAATTAGTGAGAAAAACATGAAGGCCGTACATGATCGTAACTTTAACTTTATCGCTGTGTAACATCAAAAACATAACAAGTTATAAATGAGCTGGTATTTTTATTCTCAATCATATAACAGTCAGGAACATAAAAAGTTTTCATTTTTTCATCATTATTGAAGTATTGAAGTGGGACATGAACGTTGAATGGAAGCGAATAAAAATCTACAATGTCTGAGTTGTAAAGATGTATCAACATTTAAAATTCATATTAAATGCATGCCCACAAACAGACACGTTAAAGTTTGCGCTTACAAATGCTGCATGTGTACTTACAAATCAAAATCCAAACCTTAAATTAACATAAACCCTGCAACTTTTACCGACTTTCCCTGAAACAGGGGTGACGTTGTCAAAGTTAACTGTTTTTTACAGTATGGGTGGTCAGCCTCATATCAACTTTTAAGTCAGCGAACCAAGTAAAATATGTATGGAAAAGAATTACTTAAGAAGAATGACTGGTAAGATTTTGAATGATTGGATCCTCTAAATGAAGTGCTTGGGTTATGAATGAGTGTTTTATAAATAGAAATATGAGAGCGAATATACAAAAGAGTACAATGAAATTTTTGGCGCATTTAGAAAGAATGGACTATGAACGTCTGACTAAAATAGGGTACAAAGGGAATGTCAAAACTAAACGTGGAAGGGAAAACCGAGAAAATAATGGATTGATCAAATATGCAAGGTTGTAAATGACTGGAATCTGAAAAGTGAGAAAAAAGAAGAGCATGCATTAAGAGAGTGATAAATGTTGAGAATATGAAAAAAATGTGCAAGGATAGAACAAATTAAGACACTTCTGTGGAGGTACTGGCCCTCCTTAGAGGAAAGGATATTACTGATGTTCGTTTTTTTCTGCTACGTTTTCCTTGGATCTATTATCTAAGTTGCAAATATATTAATTTAGAGCTCACAAATGCATGCCCACAAACAAACACGTGTAGTTCGCGCTTACAAATGCTGAATGTGTACTTACAAATAAAATCCAAACCTCAAATGAACATAAGCCCTACAACTTTTGCCGACTTTCCCTGACACAGGGGTGACATTGGCAAAGTGAACCAATGTCACCCCTGTGTCAGGGAAAGTCGGCAAAAGTTGCAGGGCTTATAATTATTTAAAACCCATTTTAACACTCGTCTCTTTTTAAATTTTTCGTAGAGAGGTATTTTCATTCTGTTACTTTTTCAGTTCAACAAGTTTCATAAATTTCTATAATAATAATTATTATTATTTCAAGGTATTTTATCAACGTGCTTCTAAGGTCTTATAAATAATAGGTACTTAAAATCAGACAAGCGATTCTGTTTGTTATTTTCAACGTCTATATAAAGAGAGTAATAGCAGAATTTAAAAGTGCACTTCATTTTTAATGGTACAACAAAAACATCTAAGCATTTCTTTGTTTCTTTTTTAGCATCCAGTGGACGTTTTTAAAATCGCGCCAAGTGTCAGTGCATCGGTTTTCCTAAGCCCGCGAGCTTGCTCATCGCGTTCGGTCCATCGCATCGTCTGACCTTCGAGTCCTCGAGGACCGGAAGACAGTCCAAGGTCAGCAGGGAAGCCAGCTGAGCGCACTACAGGAATATGGGGAAGAAGAACTCCAAGTTGAAGCAGGAGACCATCGACCGCCTCACCAAGGATACCTACTGTGAGTGATTTTTCAATATTCTTTTAGTTTACAGTTGATTTGATGATAACTGCATGAATTGTAATTACGTCGGCAATATAACCTAACCAAGAAATCAAGTGACTTATATAGATAGCCGTTTTACTTTTGAATAATCTGGTGAAGTAGGCAATTCACCAATCTATGTTTTCCTGGACAGGAAAAGGTATTTACATATATACATATTTACATTTATATATATACATATATATATATATATATATATTTATATACGTCAAACTTTATTGTTTTCATTGTTTTCAACTCGTCTGAAACTTATAAGGGTTCCAAAAATAAGTACATGCAACCAAAATGTATTTGAATTTATATCATTTATTCAGATTGTGTGTAGTTTTTTTTCCCCCGAAGTAAAAATACTCCTTCCGTCATAGCTCCGGCCCTTAAAACTTACTCCTGAATACACTGTTTAGTAGTTTTTAATCATTATTTTTTTAATTATGTAAAAAATTCAAATGGAAACAAAGTTTTAATTCACTTATTTATTTCTTTTTTGCTCGAATATTTTCGCCTAATGAGGCATCTTCGGGAGCAGAATAGTTACAAATATATTTTTATAAAATAATTTTCAAAACAATTTTTTTCAAAACAAAAAACAAAATTCATAGATAATTTTTTTTTTTAAAAAACAAATGTAAGATTCAAAAATGCATTATTGTTAGGTATAATGAAATAAAAAAATTTAATACAATAAAAATAAAATGTGTTAGTTAAATAAAATGGGATTGAAAATCAATGTTGATAAAACAAAGTTTCTTTACTTGTCCAAACTCAACTATTTCAGAACACCACCATACGGACATATTACTTTTGGTGAAGACAGTATAGAAGAAGTGCTTAAATTTACATATTATCTGGGTAGCATTCTCACAAACACTAATGAAATGAGTGTAGAAATAACATCTAGAATACAGAGTGGCATAAGAGCAGCGGCGGCCGTGAACAATCTCCTAACAACTAAGTCCTTGTCCAGAAGAGTGAAACTTCACATATACAATAGCCTCATTAAACCAGTGGTCATCTATGGTTCGGAATCTTGGTGTATGACCCTAAACGACCAACAAAGACTTCTGTCTTTTGAAAATAGGATTCTAAGAAAAATATTGGGTCCACGACCGGGTATTGCAGAAGGAACCTGGAGGCTTAAAAGTAATGAAGAAATTCGCTCCACAACTAAACAACCTTTCATCACAAGTGAAATCAGATCCCGAAGATTGGCATGGATTGGCCACGTCGTTAGATCCGGAGAAGAAAGGGCCACTAAAGGTATTCTGCAGGGTATACCCGAGGGCAGGAGACCGTTAGGCAGACCAAGACAAAGATTATTAGATAACATCAACCGAGATCTGGAGGACCTCAATGCTAAAGACGACTGGCAGTCCATTGCTGAGGATAGAAAGGCTTGGAGATCTATTTTTTCGGAGGCAAAGGTCCTACAAGGACTGTTCGGCCATCGGAAGTAAGTAAGTAAGTTAAATAAAAAGAATAATAATAACAAAATAAAAAACAAGTTATTGCAATATTGGTGAAACAAAGGGAATCTGCACATTCACTAAGTCTTTATTTTTATTTTTATAGATTTCCAACGCTTCCAGAGCCATCAGTCTCCTCACCTCACACTCAGAGTGCATTACCTCTACATTGGTAATATCGAAAGAATGGTCTTTATCAATGCAATGGTCTGCCATCTCAGAGTATGCAGATAAGCAAAAAAGAAATAAATAAGTGAATTAAAACTTTGTTTCCATTTGAATTTTTTAAATAATTAAAAATGGACTTTCACTGTGTTAATAAATCCACCCTAAAAAATATATTATTTTTTTATTTTACTTATTCTCGTGATAATTACGAGGTAGCCTTACCGAAAGCGCTCACAACGCAACTAAGCTACACATATAGTTTAACTCCTTTCCGCGTTATCCCTGAAGGGGAAGCGTCATGTGACGAGTGGTATTTATTTTTACAGGTAAGGGCCAACCCCTTACGCCAACCCCTTCAGTTGAAGTGGGGGTTTCTCAGCTTTCCCAGGGGGCTGGTACTCATTTCTTGTGAAGGCTGAGTACCTAAGCCTTGCCGGTAACACCGAAACGGGAAATCATTTCTGACACCCTCGGTGGAATTCGAACCCGGGCTCACAGCACCGGGCTCACAGCATGGAATGCAAGCACTCTACCAACTGAGGCATCGACCGGACAAGAGAGATATTATGGGGCTTCCACACGCTTGCTAACCCATCACAAGTCAAGCGCACAGTGTGTCGTTAGAACATGCTAGCTGGACAAAATTTTGTCTAATGGACTAATTTTGTCCAACTAGCATGTTCTAGACGACACACTGTGCGCTTGGCTTGTAATGGGTTGGCAAGCGTGTGGAAGCCCCATTACAACTCTAGTGAAGAAAATAACATGCTTTTTTTATTTTTCTTTTATTTCTTTAAAAATAAAACAATGTTAATACACAAACCTACAACTAAAAAAAATAACAATTGAAATAAAACTCATACATGGTTATTCACTACACATTTTATGCATAGCTGATCCATTTATGATCATCGTTTTTCTGTTTGGATATTTCACGTTAAGTGGCTGTTGAGCCATGGATTTCCTATTTGTGAATAACACCAATAGGGAGTTAAAAAATATTTATCAGGATCTGATTCTATTTTTGTAATAGCATTTCTAAATATATAAAGCACATTACCAGTTTATAAGATTTATTAGGGGCTTTGTCTGCGACGTCAGGCGCAAAACTAAATTCCCCCATAATTAAATTTATATTTGTAGGAAGGCACATACATCCCCGACACACGTTGAACGGGCGAAGAAATGTACGGAGAAAATGTTGAATAATATGGATGTAGACGCGCGGAAATATTTTTCGTTGAAAATAGGATAAAAAAAACGCAAAGTTATCTGACATGTGTCATAATAAATATTAATATTCTCCGCACGGCCATGAATTTGTGTACATGTATATTTTTTAAATAATAGTTGTATGTAGATGCTACATCTTTCCGATGGACTCCGAACATTCAAATATGTCTTGGATGTGTGACGGGACTCATAGAGAATTTAAAAAAAGGATTTTCGATATTTAGAGACTTTTATAAGTGAACAGCACCGGCGCGGTAAACTCGAAGCATCAAAGAAAACACCAACAATATTATATTATTTCATTAAAAAACATTAAAATCTTCATAAAAATACATAAACAGATATGAACTATAAAAAATATATTTTTTCTGAAATTAGGGTTTGGGCAAATACATTTCAGAATAAATATTTTCCCCCATTCCTTTAAAATAGGTAACTCATTTAAAATTGACTGATGTGGTAACGATGGCCTACCTATTAGGCGCATGTGCCTATATGGGATGCACGCTCCTGATTCCCAGCATCCTCCTAGTCCTTTCCATGGCTCTTTGGTACGTCCTGAGTCTGTTGGCGCTATACTGAGTGAGCCATTTTGTTTTCAAGCCTTAGGTGGGTTATAAGCACGAATGACTCAAAGACCTTGTGTTTTAGGTTAACAAGCATTTTCGTGTCATTGAGGATGCAGCCTAAATTTCCAAAAGCTTTCCATGTCAGTGCTACTAGCTATCATCAAAAATCTTGCACTGTCTCGGTCCGAAAAGCCACGAAGGACGAAAAGTAAATAAGGCACATGAAGGTGTGCTGGAAGTTTCACACGGAGGCAGAAGTAACATCTTTTATATGGACGTGATGTTCCCTAGGAGACCATTGCGTCTTTGAGACTCAGTAAGTAGTTACCATAGGCGTACCTTGGGGAGCAGACCCTCACAGCTCCTGGCTACATTATACCACGCGAATTTGAGGGTAAAATTAAAAATAATGTTTTTTGAAATACATTTGTAAAGAGGTATGCAATTCTCCAACCTATTCTGCCTGGCCAGAAACAGGTAGTAGTATCATCAATTATGAATTAATTGTTGTTTATTTTAATGAATTATTAATTGATAATTACCCAATATCATCTATTGAACCAGGGTCAAAGTTGTTTGAGAAAATATGATAGAGAAAAAATAACATTGTAAAAACTGGGAATTTTTAATTTAAATAAATATGTATAATGGTAGGTAAAAAAGATTATAATATCAGCGCAGTGAAGCATAAATTCATCAGCCCAGTGAAGCTATGACGTATTAAGAATCTGATTGGCCAAGTCTTACCATTGGTTGACAGTTGTGTTGTTACAACGTCAGATGTAGGTGGCATTTTTATGGCTTTAAAAACGATTGTCTGCAGAAGATTTTGTTCCTTTCTTGACATGATTTGAGTAGTGCATTTACTCGGACAGTTCCTTTGCTTGCTGTAATTTGAATAGTTAATTATTCGGATTGTTCCTTTGATTGTTATAATTTGAACAGTTCATTTACTCTGTTTCTTTGCCTAGTCATTCTGTAGTCATACAACTCAATCGGCAACCAAAATTCAAGAATTTTATTGAAGAAACCAGCGACCAAAAAACTCCTGATCAAATCCCGATCAAAAGTCATGGTCAAATGACCCAGGCGGAGATCGAACCAACGTTGTTCTATTCCAAACATGCTCGAAAGATCAGCCCACTTGGCCCCCTCGGCCATAACACCCGCATGTTATGATTATATTTGGGTTCTTTTTAATTAAACTGCGATTTATTTTACACAATTTCGGTTAACAATGTACCGATTACTTTTCGTGCTCTGCCTTTACCGACTTTGCGGCTCATGTTTCAAGCATCCTGGCTCTCCGCAGAATCCTTGCTCGTATATATAGATACGAAAGAGATGATTCTTGCGTGTTCCAGATTCTTCTATGGTGGATTGTTCCACACACCTACCAGAGAGCTACGTGTTTAGGCTCACTTACTAGTACTCCCATAAGATCATAATAGAGCCAGATATTTTGACAAACACTGGCGTGCTTAGACTCACGTACAAACCCATACGTTCGTAACAATAATAATAATAGTTATGAAATATTTATTCCAGCTTAGTCACGGGGAGGGTGCAATACGTGACCAGCTATGTTAAATTTAAAAGTTAATACAGAGGAATCAAAGGATAACCATATAATAGCACGCGTATAAGAAAAATTAGTTAAAGAAAAGAGAAAAAATACATGTGAGAAAATACAAAATAGAAAAAAATATTTACGAAAAATAAAAGCGGTGAAATGTGACAGAGGCGTCTTGCATAGAAGATTTGAAAAATATAATGAATTACCATCAGAAGTTAAGAATAGTACAGAAATTAATGATTTCAAGGAAAAAGTAAACAAACTTATACAGCGCCTATGACGTGACATAACCAGATATAAATTGTATTTGTACTTAGTTGTCAAAATTTGCTACATTAAAAAAAGGCACTCTAAGATCTACCAATAGTCGTCGAGACTTTCCCTCTTACAGATATATGAAAAGTTCCATGTTTAACAGTGGAAAAGAATGGCTGACTATGTAATTAAATATAAAGGTAAGTAAACTATATTTCATCCGCTTTTCTGTCATTTTGCTTAAAGTTTTTAGTGCGTCTAATACTGCGTCGACAGACTAGAAGTAGGTACTTATACCCGAAACCCGGCAGCCTCTTTTATAAACCGAGCGGTTGTTTAAAATGTTCCCTGGAACACTGGGTATTCAGATTTTAGCTAACAGCTGCTACTGTAGCGCCAGAAAAGTATCCAGCCTTGATGCTTAGTCAGCTTTTCACAAATATTTTGACTAGAAAATTGTTCTCTCTCTTTTCAAATTTTTTCTTACTCTTTTTTTAATATCGCAGATTCAGGATAAAACAAATATATCGGATTCAAACTTGTTTTCTTTTTAATTTGTGAAGAGTAATTCAATTAACCAACCTATTGAATGCTGGGCTAGAAACAGGTATTTACATTATCAATTAATAATAATACATGAAATTTAATTTCTTATAGACAATTACCCGATGGCACACGTTCTAACAGAAAAAAAAATATTAGGATGATTTATTTGGTGAGCGCTGTTCTTGTGTGTATCACACCTCAAGAGCCCTCTGCGAGCTTGGTCGTCGCTGTAGAAAGCGCCAATTCTCAAGCAAGACCCATTTGTTGTAAGATTGGATGGACCTTTCAGTGACCGCTCTTTGGTAAAGGTTTATGAATTTTTCAACCCAGCCAAGAGCACATTTGGAAATATGAATGGTATATTTTTGTGCTCCGCCGGGATCCGAATCCACAACCTTCCATTTAAGAGTCCGAAGTGTTGCCACTGGACTACGGACCGATCCAAGAAATGCCAACAACACGCGGTGTACCTGAGCGGTCACCCATCCAGGTAGCATCCGCGCCCAATGTTGCTTAACTTCGGTGATCTGATGAGAACCGGTGCTTTCAACATGATATCGTCGTTGACAGTCAAGACTTTCGTCAAAAAGTCTCGATTGGACTCAAACTTGCTTTTATTTAAAAACGAAAATTCGGGTTCCAACGCAATTCTATATTTTAGAACTAACTGTACGCAGTTACACTTTGCTGTGGATTTGTTTGATATTAATGAAATCAATACAAAGTACGATTTTTTATCGACGTGTAGACGTCACAGTTCTGAGTGAACAAAGCCTTAGCAACCAATTCTACAATATTACTTATCTTTTATCCTAGCGTGTGACGTCACAACTTTTTTGAAGTTTTGAAATGTACAGACTTCATAAAGAATCAATTTCAAACGCATGAAGAAAACACAGTAGTGAAAATAATAGTGTCATGTGGCACACATAAATAAATATAAAAATCCAGTTCGTTTTGAAATATCTTACTGGAGGAATAGTGAAGTTTTAAAAGAAAAGAGAAAACGCTCATTAGTGGTGTTAGGTTTTAAATGGAAAGGTACCTTTTGATGTACCTACAGGATACTCACTCCGGCTAGCTCCATCGGCATTCCTCTCAAGGCGTGGGGTTCTTTCTTTGTGTTGCTTACTTTATACTTTGGGAAGGGTTGTAGATTAATAACACAAGAGCTAATGTTACAAAAAGAGATTTAATCAATTAAAGTTAAATCCATAAATAGGGAAAGGGTGGAGAAGGAAATGGCCAGACCTGTCCTAATGCACTCGAACACAATCACAGTTCTGGCGGCTCACTTTCACGAAGCACTGATCTGTAGGCTGGAGTCCGAGGCGAGCTTACACTAAGCTCGGGAGGTGTTGTTCACGGCTCGGGGCTTCGCCTCCCCGAGAGCCGCAGGGTGAAGGCTCCTCTGCACCAGGCTCCGGTCCATAAGGTGGGTGCCCTGGATGGCGGATGCTTCATGTATATGTCCCCACGTGGAGTCCACGGGGGCCTTCAACTGGAAAACCCCGCCAGTAATTGCCACCTCGCAGCGCTGTATCCGACTTCCACCTTCGTGAGCGCGTAATTCCAGACTGCTTGTCGGTCGACCGACTTCGTGCCGCTTCGGCAGCACTCGGTCGTCCTTCGGCTACCGCCTCGCTGACGTCACTCCAGTCGTCATTGCGCTGACTTTATACTTATTTTATTTTAAATGTTTTTTTTTAAATAACACAACAGTGGCGCTGTTTATGTTACGATATATTTTTTGATGAACGCTATGATTGAGTTCACACGTGAATATATTGTTTTGAATGTATGGGTTCACGTGATTGTGTGCCTAGGCGTGTTGCTTACTGACTTACTGTGCATGTGTGTGTGTGTGTTTGATATTTCTAGTATAATGTCGAAAAATTCAAAACTGAACTATCTAGCTATTTCTCGAATAGGCGAGAAGCAGCTCTGCCCCACATATAAATATGAGCTGGCGGTTCTGTGAGAGATGAGTGTTTCTTGGTAATCAGAACTGTCAGAGTGCCGCACTGCATTATGTTTCCGATTTTGTGAAAAATAAATTAAATTTTATTAAAAGTAACCAAAGTTTCATCATAAAAATACATTTTGATTGCGGAACTTCGTACTGGATTTATCGAGCACGTAAAAAAATGAATGAAACATCATAATCACGCACAATCAACAGTTAAATTATGCAAACTTGGTGATTTTATGATGAAATTACTTTCGGGTCTTTTTTTTATTACTTTACAGCAGAAGAAATGTGACACTTTTTCTTCTGCTTGACAAAAATTTAGAATGCCACGTGCCCCTTACATTAATAATTTTTACTTCATTCAGAGCCGTCATAAAAAAGTGCTTGAATTAGTAAAAGTTGGGGGAAAATGAAAGAAGTAAGTACATTCATAGGTAGGTATATAAAAATATACATTTCAGTTAATTTTGAAAGTTAGAGATGGTATTTAAATGTCAAATTTAGTAAGAGTTAAAAGGTATTCTGGTGATTGTAGGGTGATTGTAAAATATACATTTTTAATATGTTTTAATCAATAAATTTGTGAAGAGGAATATAATTCACCAACCTATTCTGCCTGGCAGAAACAGGTTTTAATATCATAAATTAATAATTCATTATTCTTTATTTTAATGAATTAATAATTAATAATTACCCAATCACATATGTTTAACAAGGGTGAAAGTTATGATGATTTATATAAAACGTATTCCCACAAGCAGACGCATTTTAGTTCGCGCTTAAACATGCCGCATGTGAGCCTACAACATAAAAACCAATCTCAAATAAGCATACACCCTGCAACTCTTGCCGTCCTTCTCTGAAACAGGGCTGACATTGGAAAAGTGAACCATCTTTTTACAGTATGGGTGGTCAGCCTCATACCAACCTATAAATCAAGGAAGAATGCCAATAGATCGAATAGAACCAATAGATGAAAAAATAAAATGTCCACAGCATGACGGACCAAAATCAATCCAAAGCTGAAATGCTCCTCATACGTTTTTGCCGTATTGGAATCCACGCTCAAATTGAAGATCAATCAGTAGCACATGGTCGATAACGGGAAAAATTGCTTGCCAAGTCAAAAATAATGTACGAAACAGACTGGCAAAATGGAGCACGGTAAAGGGTGAAAAAAGACGGGAAAAAAATGGCTTTTGTCATCATATTGCTATGTAAACGGCAAATACATGTAAATATTTAGGTAGCTAGGTATATCATTTATAGTTGATGAGAGTTGTATATAAGTAGGATTAATTATTATAAGTACCTAGGGTAAAGAAATTTTAGAAAGAAGCCACTAGATTATCTGCTTCGAGAAGATTCTAGTGAAATCCACCTCTAGTAATTTATATTGCTGAGGTATTAAAGGGCGCGAATAGCTTGCAGGCAGACGGTCTTCATACGACACTCTACTTTTAAAGACGAAAGACAGTATAAGTGAACACAAACTATCTGTGAAATAAATGTAAATTGTTAAATAAATGTAAAAGTGTTGTAAATAAATATAACATTAAAAAATAAATCTAAGTGTAAAATAAATATCCTGTAAAGAACAATACATGCAATACGTACATAAAAATAAATAATAAATGATGTAACTGTAACTGTAACTCAGTCGGCCAGAGCCTCTACAAATCTTCCTCCATTTCTTTATTTCCTTACATACCTCTTTAAATTCATTCATATTCATCACCTTTTTCATGCATTTTCTTCTTTTACGCTCATTTTGTATATCCCATTCTTTCAATCTCTTCAATCTGATCACTCCATACTTTTTTCGGTCGTCCCTTAGCTCTTTTTCCTTTCACACTTCTTCTGTATGTATACTTCGTCAGTCTATTATCATTTATTCTTTCCACATGCCTAAACCATCTCATCACATTCTTGTGTACCATTAATAAGTGCATTCCTTTGATTAATGCATTCTTTAAATCGTTTATTTAAAAATGTCAAATGTAAGGTCAAACAGTATTTTTCCCACACGGCTAAACCATGGCTTAAACGCCACGTAATGTGAATTTTCCATACAAAAAAAACTTAGTTTTATATGGACTTCCATGTGCAATGGGTCCTTCTGACACATACATACAAAATGGACACGACGAGAATCAGAGCAGATTGGATTATAAAATACTGTAGCTGGATGTGCTATTCCATAAAAAAATACGAAAAAAATCGAGAAATTTTAGTTTTTTTTATTCCATATATAAAATATTATCTAAATCGCAAAGATACATTAACATATATGGTTCATATTACATGCACTCTCACAAGCAGACACGTATAAGTTCGCGCTTACACATGCCGCATGTGGACAAAAATATCCAACCTCAAATGAACCCTGCAACTCTTGCCGACCTTTCCTGAAACAGGGGCTACATTAGCAAAGTGAACTATTTGTACAGTATCAATGTTCAGCCCCGTAACAACCTTTAAGTCAAGGAAAAATACTGATTATAAGACAGTAAAGGGCAATAAATAAATAAACAAAATACAGAACAATAGTTTTGAGCATTACTTGAGCACATTAAAGTAGAAAAATTTCGTTGGACCCGGACTGCGTGTCGGAGGGCAATCTATCAAAATTGGTTTTGATCAAAACATTTCACAAACTACTCATGCAACGGCTCAGTTTTGTGATAAAGAGGCTAAATCATATTATAATAACAGTCCATTATCTACTAAATAAAATGTTGAATCGTTTGACGTTGAACGTTCCACTTATTTTGGGCAAAATACTCTTTTGTTCATCAAAGTACACTTGTGATTTTGGTTATTTGTTGAGCAAAATAACCTTTAGTTTTAGCTAAATTGTCAGAAACTACTGTTGTGTTTTTAGGGTTCAAATAGTCTTCGAATTAAAAAAACTGGTCTTCTTTAGAGGTTATTTATATTACACTTAGATTTATTTAACAATTTATTTATTTTTTACAATTCACATTTATGGTTTAGCAATTTACACTTATTTCACAGTTGGTTGGCGTTCACTCACACTGTCTTTCGCGTTCATAAGAAGACTGTCGTATATAGACTGACTGCCTGCAAGCCGTTTGCGGCTTTTTATACTCCAAAGATAGTAGTTACTAGAAGCCAATTTTGCTGGAACCTTCCAGAACGACGGTCTTCTAAAAACTTCCAGTACATAAAATTGAATATCTCTTTACCCTAGGTACTTAAAATAATTAACCCAACTTATATAGTACATTATTATCAGCTATAAATGATAAACCTACCTACCTCAATATATATGATTATTTGCTATTTACATAACAATACTTATTTCCTATTTATTTTCAAATGGATATGTAAAGATGAATTCAAATCACCAACCTATTTTGGCTCGCCAGAAACAGGCATTAACATAACCAATGAATAATTCATTATTTAATATTTTTATGAATTATGAATTAAGAATTCACCATCTTATTGATATGAATACTTTTAAGTTTTCCTATTTTTCTCAGTTTGATCACAAAAGCAATAAGTGTATTTTTTAAATCGATTATTAAATTTGGGTTTTTAGAGTATTTGTTAAACAGAAAATGTGAGAGAAAAAACTGTACTAAAAAGGAGACTAACCCACAACCTGTTAATATATTTTATAATTTTATGACATATCATTTCTATTATTTTTACATTTTAATTATGCATAATAGAAACACATCATGACTTTCAGGTTATATTATCAAAATGTACGTGGGTTACGTACTAAAACAAATATTTTTTCACAGAATGTTTTATTGAACAATTATGACATTTTACTGATTTCTGAAAGTTGGTTAAATGACGGAATTCTGGATGGTGAGTTGTTTGATGGTCGTTATGACGTCTTCAGAAATGATAGAGACCCTCTTGACACAGGATTGTCTCGAGGAGGGGGAGTAATGATTGCAACTCGCAGAGTGTTAAATGCTCGCCAGCGACCGGAGTGGCAGTCGGGGCTAGAATGCGTTTGGTTGACCATTCCTGGAAAATCGTTCAGGAACTCTATTGATTTACATATAGCTTGCATCTATATGATGGGAGGATCTTCTCACCAAGAAATGATGCTCAATTTTGCATCGACACTTACAAATTTACTTAATTTTTACCCTAAAGATATTTTTATTGTGGTTGGAGATTTTAATTTGCCCAATATAAAGTGGACTGAGGAAAACAACAATGATCACCTCACCCCAATTTTCTTTGAACGCCACACTGCTGAGATTTTCCTTAACTATTCTGCTACTGGTTTGGAACAGTATAATAATATTCTTAATGCTAATGGGAGAATATTGGATCTTATTCTTTCAAATACTGCTATAAAAACTATACATGCTGCTTTTCCTTTGGTTCCTGAGGACCTCCATCATCCGTCACTTGAACTGACTGCCGACCTTGTTCCCAAGAAATACTTGGTTAGTGCCCCACGCTTTACACGTCTTTTTAGGAAGGGTGATTATACTAAACTTAAAAATTTCTTGTCTAATATTGATTGGGAGCTGATTCTCAATCAGTGCGATGTGAATGACTGTGTTGATGTATTTTATAGAATAATCAATGAAAGCATTGACTCTTTTATACCCGGTAAAATGATTAATTGTAATAAGTATCCAACTTGGTTTTCAGCAGCATTGATAAAGATAATTAAAGAAAAACATAAAGCTCACGGACGATGGAGGTTAACAGGAAATCCAAGGGATTATCAAACATTCTCCCTCTTACGTTCTCGTCAGAAACGCGTACAGGGTGAGTGTCATGCCAGGTTTATCAGATACTCAGAGCTATCCATGTCTAAAGAGCCAAAGAGATTTTGGTCATATCTCAAGGGTGTGCGAAATTCTAGTTCACTACCAAGAGAATTATTATTTGAGGGGCAAGTGGCCTCTGATGCTTGTAGTATGGCAAATCTGTTTTCAAAATATTTTAGATCTGTTTACACTGATTTTTCTGATATCACTGATTCATCTACTGTCGCTTGTCCTCCGTCCTTTGGTGAATTGTCTACAAATCAAAACATTGCTTGTGGACTGGCGGTTACTCCCATTATGGTTTGCAAATATTTAAACACACTTGATGCTAGCAAAGGAGCGGGTAGTGATGGCATTCCTTCGTTTTTTGCTATTAGTTGCGCTAATGAACTATCACTCCCTCTGGCAATGATTTTCAATAAATCCCTTATTACAGGTATATTTCCTGATGCCTGGAAGAGGGCGCACATAGTTCCAATACACAAATCTGGTCCTAAAACTTCTGCAGAAAACTATCGACCTATATCCATCTTACCCGTATTTGGTAAATTGTTTGAGAAGTTGATCTATGATCAAATATATCATTTACTCGTTTCTCAGCTACCCAAATCCCAACATGGTTTCCTCAAAAAAAGATCAGTCGTCTCCAACTTAGCAGTCTTCACAGATTACGTGTTTGATGAGATGGAAAAGGGTGGCCAAATTGACGTAATCTACACGGACTACTCAAAGGCCTTTGACAGGGTAAGCCATAGCATATTATTGGATAAACTACAAACACTTGGCGTGCATGGGAATCTGCTGCGGTGGTTTGCATCATACCTGATAAAAAGATCTCAAGCGGTTGTTCTTGGTGGCTGCAAGTCGGACTTCTTTAGTATTCCGTCTGGTGTCCCCCAGGGCTCTCACCTCGGACCGCTTCTTTACAATGTATATGTCTATGACATTGAACAGTGTTTTAATTTTACAAAATGTTTATTATATGCTGATGATACTAAAATTTACTTAGGAATTAATAGCATTCAGGACTGCATGAAGCTGCAGGATAATTTGGACAACCTTACACATTATTGTATTAAAAACAAATTAGATCTTAATGTATCTAAGTGCCATAAGATATCTCTTACCCGCAAGACAAACCCCTTAAAGTTTAATTATCAACTCAAGGGTGAATACCTTGACACTGTGACTGGGGTGAGGGACCTTGGTGTTTTTATGGATGCTAAATTAATTTTTGATGCCCATATTTCCTCTACCACCGTTAAATCTTACAAAATGCTGGGATTTATTTTAAGGACCTGTGAGCCCTTCAGGGGTTCTAATGCCGTTAAGATGGCCTATTGCGCGTATGTTCGCAGTAGGCTTGAATTCGCTTCACCTATTTGGAATCCACAGTACAGTGTTTATAAGGAACAAATAGAAGCTATACAAAAGAAATTTCTAAAGCATCTAAATTACAGGGAACATTTAACTTTTAATAATTATCATGATGCTTGCCGTCATCACGGTTTTATGTCCCTAGAAGCCCGTCGAACGCTATTAGATATGGCTTTTCTGTACGATATAGTACACGGCCATATTGACTCCACCGTTCTTTGTGAGGGGCTCACTTTGCGTGTACCTACAAGGCGCACTAGGTTAAATTCACTTTTTTATACGGGAGCGCACACTACAAATTATGCCAGGAACTCGACTTTAACGAGAGCTATGTTTTGTTATAACTCAAATTTTAATCACCTGGACATTTTTTGTTTGTCCAAAAACGCATTTCTTCAAGGGGTGCGGATGTACTACTTGAGAAAATGCAAAACTGATTGAATGGCATCCTCTTCCCCTTCCATTGTCCTTTCTATCCTATTTTCCCAAATCTTCTCTGATAAAAACCTCCGCATTCATATTATTTTTCTTTTGTTCTTTTCGTTTGCTGTTACATTTGCTGTAGACAAGCTTTTATTGTAATTATTTTTATTTAAGAAAACTATTATTGGCCTTATATGTATTTATTATAAATCTTTACTTGTTTCATGTGTATGTGCTGTTGTTTTCTGTAATAAATAAAAAAAAAAAAAAAAAAAAAAAAAATATCGAGTCCTAAAATTTAACCACTAGGCCTCAGCCGATCTTCTTCACTTGAATGAGCCTGGTTTCTAGTGAAACTACATACAGAAACATAGAATTCTCCCTTGGTGTCTTTGTTCGTTGTTTTGTTTACGTAATCCGGCACCTCTATAATTCGACTGTCGTTTTGTCAGGGACGCCTGGCGGGCTGCGAAGCCCTAGGCGCACGCTTTTACTCTACGACGTTCACGTGTTTTTCAACCATCAGCAAACCAACTTGTAAGTAAATATCGATTCCTTAAAGATAAAACTATGAGATGAATCGTTAAAATATATATAAATGCACAGAAAAAATCAAATGTATAATTTTGTTTTCTACCCAAAAATATAGGAAATATGATAAGTTTTGTAGTATTTTCCTCGCTCTCAAACTCCTCCTCCAGCAGCAATTTCCTATGTTTATCAAAGTTGAGGTTGAATGTGTCAGCACAAGCAGATAGGGTGATATTTAGATAGAGTTTGAATCTGGCCTCTATATTTATTAGCTTCATGCATTTTGTACAACCCTGGAAGGGAGTGTTACATATTTATCATCACATGTAAGGGTGCCAGCCTTATGACAACCACTTCAGGAGGTTTTCTTACTACCTAGATATCAGTTCTCTATTATTTTTAAGTCTGAGTGTACCTCACGCCATCACTTTATTAAACTTCACTATTGTTAGTTCACCGTGAAGTAGGCCGATTGTAAATAATTTTTTCTTGGAGAAAAACAAAATAATGTCCTTTGATTATTTTGCTCAGCTTGTAGACCCTAAAATTATTATACTCTCTATACTATGTTCAGTGTAAGCCGTCCATTTAAGTGTTAAAGGTCTGTGCGGACCTGCCTGCGCGTCCCAGGGTTAAGGGGGGGCCCTAGGCGCGCGCTTTAAGGGGCCACGCTCGCAGATTCCGCACACGTGGGCGAGGATCGATACGACGCTCAGGGACAGCTCCACATCTCGCTGAGCTAGGTGCTGCCTACCTTAAACCAACAAATTAATGAACAATATTAGAAAAAATAGGTGAGTCTTGCAAAACAAAACAAATGTTAGTTGATAATTATAAAACTCAAGAACTACTGAAAGGATGCATATCATATTTACAAAAAATATCATTTGAAATCTCGTATGTGTTCTGCTCTCATAAAAAGTTTTAATCTACAATATTATATAAAAAATGAGAGCCTCGCTGTACAAAACACATGCTAGTTGATTATTATAAAACTCAAGAACTACTGAAAGTATACACATTATATTTACAAAAAATAAAAAAAATGAAACGAAACTAATTCAGACATTCAATTCGAATAAATAAAAAACGTATGTGGAAAAACATCTTATTACGATTTTTTTATTTTTTTTTTAAGAAAATCCTGTGCGGGAGACTCCCTAGATTCTGAAGACTCTAGGGGTCTATGACACTTGTTGTAGTGCCGCAGAGGTGTACGAGCTTGGTCGTCGCTACAAAGCGCCAATACTCAAGCAAGACCCAGTTGCTGTAAGGCTGGATGGACCCTTGGTGACCGGTCATTGGTAAAGGCTTATGAATTCTTCAACCCAGCGAAGAGCACATTCGAAATATTAATGGTATTTTTGGGTGCTCCGCCGGGATCCGAATCCACAACCTTCCATTTACGAGTCCAAAGTGTTGCCACTACGGACTACGGACCGGTCCGAGATGCCAACGACACGCGGTGTACCTGAGCGGTCACCCATCCAAGTACTGACCACGCCCAATGTTGCTTAACTTCGGTGATCTATGGGAACCGGTGCTTTCAACATGGCTAACGTCGTTGACATTGAATGAATAACGATATTTATATATAGATTATAGACGATTACAGTTTTCATCAAAAGACCCCAAAGAATTCGGACCAGCGTGGTTATTTTTCAAATGAGTCAATAAGTTTCGGAACATCACTTGAACACATTTCTTAGAGGAATCAATACAGGGACACGGAAATCATCACAAGAGCCTTTACAGATCACAGGAAACGATTCTCGGCGGGCAAACGTCACACGTCTATATCACTAACAAGCTAAGTTAAAAAAATGTAAGGTAGCCGTGTTCTTAGCAACCCAGCCGTGTGAAGTCACAATCTATGGAATTTGTGTTGACTTTGTAAATATCAACAATATTACGGTATTGAAAATTAAAACTTGAAAATGCAACAAAATAAGACCTTGTCTTGTAAGTACACATTAGATATTTAAATACGTGTACCTAGATCTAAATCTAAATCTAAGTTGCAAAGATATGTATAATTTGAGATTCATATTAAATGCATTCCCACAAGCAGACACGCATAATTTCGCGCTCACACATGCCGCATGTGGACCTACAATATAAAAAATCCAATCTCAAATGAACATAAGCCCTGCAACACTTGCCGATCTTCCCTGAAACAGGGGTGACATTGGCAAAGTGAACAATTTTTTACAGTATGGGTGGTCAGCCTCATACCAACCTATAAGTCAAGGAACCCATATGTGGAAATATTTTAAAATGAAGAGTTATTTTATTTTTCCGTCACGCATTGCCATGTTTTTGAGCGGGACGGAAAGCGCTGCGAGCTGGCAGCATTATTTTCTCGGATAGCTTCCACTATTGGCGATATTTCTGGCAAAAGGGCTTGAAAATATCGCTGAAAGAAGCACTAAATAAATTGTAACGGGCTGTGTTCTGAACCTTATTGAAAAATATGCTATGATATTCGTTCACAATTTCATCTTCAAGTTTTTTTGTTCACTTTCAATTTCAATGAAAACAAAATAACAATGCTGTATTGTTACGTAAGATTTATTTCTGTTAACTTTAATAAAATTTAGAAAAAGGTCACATGCAACACATGGCCGATTTTTAGTTTCGAAAAACGGTTCATTTTTTTTACTTATAGGTTGATATGAACCTGACCACCCACGCTGAAAAAAAATGGTTCATTTTGCCAATGACACTCCTGTTTCAGGCAAGCTCGGCAAAAGTTGCACGGTTTATATTAATTTTAGGTTTGTATTTTAATTTGTAAGTACACATTTAGCATTTTTATCGCGAACTTATACGTGTCTGTTTGTGGGTATGCATTTGATATGAGTTTTGGATGTTAATATATCTTTGCAACTTGGATTATAGATAGATTACTATGAGAGGTTACACTTAATAAAAAATTTAATCCTCGATTTCTCAAAAAAGTGAATCAGAACTTAATTCAGTTATACCTTTTAGGCCGCGATATTACCACAATATATTCCATTTCCAATTATTTAAAAATTTTATGAATAAAAACAGAGTTTCAATTATTTTTTTTTTGCTCAAACATTTTCGCCAAATAAGGCATCTTCAGGAGCAGAATGGTTACTACTTTTATGGTTACATATTTTTAAGAAAATCTATTCCATTTCCCATTATCATCAAAACCGCAACGTTTATTTTTAGGATTGCAAATTAATTGCAGATAAATTTCATCAATACAACTGATATCTATGTTTTTTTTCGGGTATCATAAACTTTTTTAAATTACACAGAGATTACGTTAATTGCAAAATTTATCGAAACCGTGTGGCATCGGTGAAAACGCATGACTGTTATTTCAGGTCGAATGCGTAGCTGAAAATATGGCAATGAATTTCGCAAACAATTGGCTAAATAATAAACGTTTCTGTGCAGCTTTTAATACTCCGAGTATAAACTCACCTCGTTTGCGAAAATCGAAAAATACATTAAAAATAAATCACTCACAGGAGTGCTGTCGCATATATCATACATTTTTTAATTACGAAATCGATGTGAGTGTATGTAAATGTTTTAAACTCAGGATACAGATTTAATATGCTCTAGACCAGGCCTGTCCAACATACGGCTCGCGTAAACCTTTCAATCGACATAAATAGATATTGCGCAATAAGTTCAATCATTTAAAAATCATCCATCTTAGTTCAATCATCTATCTATCGAATATCTATCTCGATAAGTTTAATTGAAAAGAAAATAGGTAAGAAAACAATTGCATCTTATTGTGATTTAAAATTGCATGTCTAATTGTCTACCCCCCCCCCCCTCCCGTCGACAAAAAAATTGCGGACGAAAATTGTTGCTCATTTCATTGGACCACACAAAATAAACTTTTGGAAATTTCATGCCTACCCAAGTAACCTTTTAGGTTTTAATCTAATCTAATCTAATCTAATCTAAGCTGCAAAGATATATATCATTTAAGATTTATATTAAATGCATTCCCACAAGCAGACATGTATAATTTCGCGCTAACACATGCCGCATGTGGACCTACAATATAAAAACCCAATCTCAAATGAACATAAGCCTTGCAACTCTTGCCGTCCTTCCCTGAAACAGGGGTGACATTGGCAAAGTGAACCAATTTTTTACAGTATGGGTGGTCAGCCACATAACAACCTATAAGTCAAGGAACTCAAAAAAGGTTAACAAAAGGGTTAAAAAAGGTTCTGGGACCTTTTAATAACCTTTTTAAAACCTAAAAGGTTACTTGGGTACCCCCGACGCTATTTATGGCCCGTCACTATAAACTATAATCTAAGTTGCAAGGGTATATTCATTCAAAGCTCTCAGATGTATGCCCACAAACAAACACGTGTAGTTCGCGCTTACAAATGCTGATTGTGTACTTACAAATAAAATCCAAACCTCAAATGAACATAAGCCCTGCAACTCTTGCCGACATTCCCTGAAACAGGGGTGACATTGGCAAAGTGAACCATTTTTTACAGTATGGGTGGTCAGCCTCATAACAAAAATACTAAATCTGGCCCTCCACAATATTATGTTGGACACCCCTGCTCTAGACTATGGAATATTACGTTAAATAATCAAATATGAACTCAAATTGTTTATGAAATTGTTGTAGGAATATTTTGGTCGCAAATTTTGATTTAATGGAGTTAATGTATTCATGCGCACATCAATTAATTTATGATCTTTAATCTAAGTTGCAAAAATATCTCAACAGTTTAGGTAAATTTCTTCTTAACACACAAATGATGAAGTCTTAATCATGCTTCGGTGTTAAAGTAGAGCAAAATCTGAACCACAATAGAACAGTATCAGTCTCTATGGGGTGAGATTATTTCAAAAGTTTTTTTTTTGTTAGAGTTGGTAGAACGCTTGCGTTCAATACTATACGAATATATACGAGTAATACAAATACCACAGAGCTGAAATTTTTACCAAGGGTTTTAAAAATGAATGGCTTATTTCAATCCAAAGTCAAAAATACACTTTAGACTGAATCAGACTTTACAGGATATCGGAACCTGCTCTCTTGGAAGCAGGGCAACCCACCTTCACGTGAAGTGGTAACATGTGAAAATAAATATGTTACATTAACCACAAGCGACCTCGTCCTGGACAATTTCTGCTTGAATATTATATAAACTTAGTAATACTAAAAAAGTAGTGATCAAGCTGTCTTAGACATTTATAAAACTATGAACATACCGTCCCCCGTGCTTGATTGGCTTATCTATCATTTGATTCAATGACGATCTTTTAGTGAAATCGTTTTAAGAATCACATTCTACACAATCTGAGCAAAAAAAACTACATAAAATATGATAGTGTGAGAGTTGTTTTTGGCCAATCAAATCAATTTCGAATTTTCATAAGACACATTGGTCCAGTAAACATTACCTCTGATGGATATAAGAGACATACAAGCACCAAGGGGACGATACGTCGTGGTAAAAAAAAACTCCTTTGGCAAGTAGTATTTGTCCGCAATTTCTTTATTTAAGCTTGCTTTAAAAACACATTCCCATGTTTTTTTGACTACTGTGCAAACTTTGAAACTATGCGTACTCTGTTCGGTTAACTCTGCAGTATACATAGTTTGTAAATAAAGGAGGTTTGTAGAGAATGGGCCTATCCAGAGTTACCTAGATCGTAACGTATAGGACTCCAGAGGGCCGTTGACTACTAAAGAGATAGAGTGAAAGGAAGACGTCGTCATCGCAGGTACAGGCATGAGGATATCCTGCTTGATAGGAAAACTGGAAGAACAAAGACCACAACTGAATTCTTGAAAGATTCTGTTACAAATGTACGGTTGAGTCAGTGCAAAGGGTGATTAATTTCAGAAGTTAACCTCATTGAGAAACTCTATCATGATTTGTAGAAAAAACATGTCGGTAGGTCCATCAGGAATCGAGAGTCAGTGTATTCGGCTGTGTTCGTCAGTCTGCAATCGAGGGAAGTTAACGAGATTTAAAAAAAATAGGCTGTTAGTTTATTTTTTACTGATACTTTTATGCATTGCTTTTTGAGGAATTTTAAAAGGGAAGCCGATGGGAATCATGTTATTAGGACTCTGCGCCACTGGTGTCTGTGTATTTTTACTTGTGTGAGTGTGTCGTTTGTTTGTAGGTGTTTGGATTGTTGTACTAGTGTTTGCTCGAATATTCTGACAAAATCTCACATGCTCCAGTTCGAAATGTTTTGAAAATTATTCTTATGTCATTCCTTATAAAGGACTAAAGCAGTCTATAGCGCCAAATAGTATCAGAGCTGTTGAGCTGAACAGTTAAAAAAAACACTCTGTAATCGAACTGAATGTAAACGGAATCTTGAAGTAAAATGTGTGAAATAAATAATCCGCAGTTTTTATTAAATTGAAACCAAAAATTGTATCAATTTATAAAATTAGTTAAATATTTTTCTCTTTATTCCCTACCTTAACGATTACACCAAGTATGTTTACGTAATATTTTGAAAGCATAGGCATTATACATTTTCTACGTAAGTCTTGAATTGATTTCATAACGCCGAGCTCTTAGCCTCTTCACTCTTTTCCGGCTTATTGCTTTCAGTATTTTTCAATAAGAAATGAACAATCCAGGGTTCGCATCGCGGCTGTGGGTACACAAAACCCACTTGAGGGGGAGGATAAATTGAATTTTTTTTATTAGAAAGAGGCACGTCTCACACCATTTTAGTTCTAATTTTTCTCGCTCAATTTAAAAAAAAAAACAGCTTTACGTTATATATAATCTTAGTTGCACAGATATATTACATTTAAGCTTCATATCAAATGCATTCCCATTAGCAGATATGTATAAGTTCGCGTTTTTCCATACTTATTTCAATATTTATATTTACATAACACTATAACTACCCATACTTATTTCAATATTTATATTTACATAACACTACCCCCCACCTAGACTGTTTCGTCCCGGAACAGTCTTGACTCTGTGTAGGTAGGGGCATGCTGATCCACGTCGACACCCTGTGGTCAGGAAGAAGTGGCAGTCCACGGATTTCTCCCCACTGGCTCTCGGCTGCGCTTGCTCGCAGCACACCATGACGCTGATGCCGACTCCCGAGAACACTGCTTCAATCATACTCCGGATTATCCGCCAGTCTCGATTAGCGCGGCCGCCACCCATCTTCGGTATTGCCAGACGCGCCTGCTGATCCTCCAACATGTAGTCACGCAGCTCAACAAGGCCGTCCCACAATGCCTTGTAGTCCTCTTCCAGGTTGCTGGAATCCGGGACAACCAGGCAGTATGCTTGTTGACGCCCCTTCGGTAGTCTCAGAGCTCTTCCTTGCGGGCTGCTCGAGGGTTGCGGTTCTCCGAATTTGTATCGGAAGACCCGTGCAATTCCTCTAGACATATCTAGATCTTCCGGTACACTGCATGCCAGTGTGTGGTCCCTAGTGACCTCAAATAAGTCCTTGTGGACTTCTGTGGTCACTCCATGGCGAAACTTCTGCCCTGCCTTCGCGTTCTCCCAAAACGTCTCAAAGGCTGGTGATCTTTCGGATGCGACGCACTGTCGTACTTTTTGGGCTGGTTGGTCATCATTATCGCCTAGGTATGGTGAGAGGCGATTGTAGTGCACGACCCTTGGTTTTCCGTTTGGTCTCTTTTTTATGCGGTAGACCACATCGTTGATGCGCTCCAAGATCTCGTACGGCCCGTCCCAGGAACGCTGAAGTTTCGGACAGTATCCTTGGCGCCTCTTGGGGTCAAAAAGCCACACCCAGTCACCAGCTTTGTACCCCATGCTGTCAGCTCTGGTGTCATAGCGCTCCTTCATTTGATCGCTGGCTTCCCCGATGTTCATGCGGACCTGATCATGGATGTCATCCAGCCTCCTGCGAAGGTCTGTCACATAGTCTTCTCCGGCTAGGTCTTCACCTGGTTTGCAGCCAAATTTGAGATCACAAGGAAGTCGCATTTCTCGCCCAAACAGTATGCTGCTGGGAGTCTTCTTCGTCGTTTCCTGAACAGCCGACCGGTAAGCCAATAAGAACAAAGGCAGATGTCGGTCCCAGTCCCGCTGATGGCTGGACACTACTTTGGCTAAGTACCTCCCCACGGTACGGTTCATCCTTTCCACCATTCCATCAGACTGTGGATGTAGCGCAGTGGTCCTGGTCTTGTAGATCCCTAGCCGCTCACACATTTGCTGGAAGATAGCAGCTTCAAAGTTCCTTCCCTGATCAGAATGTAATTCCAGGGGTACGCCAAACCTGCTGATAAATTCGGTAACTAGAACTTCAGTCACGGTTACGGCCTCTTGGTTAGGGATTGAGTAAGCTTCCACCCACTTGCTGAAGTAATCCATCACCACCATGATGTACTTGTTACCCTTCTCAGTTGTAGGAAATGGGCCAGCTATGTCGATGGCAATTCTTTCAAAGGGGCTGCCAACATTGTACTGACGCATTGGTGCTCGCCTTTTCCTTTGCGGTCCATTGGCCGTTGCACAGGTTACACATTTTCGACACCAATCTTTGACGTCTTCGCTGCAGTTGATCCAGTAAAATCGCTCTTTCACTTTCTCCAGCGTCTTCTTAACGCCTAGATGTCCTCCAGAAGTTCCTCCATGCAGCAGTCCAAGGATTTCCGGTACTCGGCTCCTCGGAACGAGGGTTTGCTTTCTTCTAAGTGTGCCGTCTTCCTTCTCGATCTTTCGTTTCAGAAACCCTCCTTCTATCACTATGGATCCCCATTGAGCCCAATAAGCCTTGACAGTTGGTGATAAGGGGGCGAGTTTTTCCCAGGTTGGCCTTTCTCCTTCTCGCGCCCATTCCATCACATACTTCAAGTCCGGATCATTCAGTTGGTCTTGCGCCAATTTTTCATCTTGCCAGTCCTCATCTTCGGTGGTCGTCCTTTGGACAATTGCTACCTTGTCCTCCATCTTGCTGCAATGTTTGCAGTCACTGGCGCATGGTCGTCTGGATAATGCATCCGCATTTCGATGAAGCGTGCCAGGTCTATGTTCGGAGTCATAATCATACTCCTGGAGCCTTTCAATCCATCTAGCCACTTGCCCTTCTGGGTTTTTGAATTTCAGAAGCCAAACCAGTGCAGCATGATCAGTCCGTAGTGTGAATTTTCTCCCGTACAAGTATTTGCGGAAGTGTTCCACTGATTTTATCACGGCAAGAAGCTCTCGTCTGGTCACGCAATAATTTCGTTCTGGCTTGGAAAGCACTTTACTGAAGTAACCCAGAACAGTCTCATGCCCATCCTGTATTTGGGAAAGGACGCCTCCTATCCCCACATTACTAGCGTCGGTATCCAGGATGAACTTTCCATCTTTTCGTGGGTAGCTCAAGATGGGGGCACTTGTTAATCTTCCCTTAAGCTCTTCAAATGCTTGTGCGCAGGAATCACTCCAATGGAAGCGAGTGTTTTCTTCCGTAAGCTTGGTGAGCGGTTTTGCAATGTCCGCAAATCTTGGCACAAACCTCCTGTAATAAGTGCACAGCCCCAGGAAACTCCTAGTTTCATGTTTGTCCTTCAGCACGGGCCAGTCTCTTACTGCCTTGATTTTGGCAGGGTCAACTTCAACTCCACGTTGAGAAACTATGTGTCCCAGGTAATTTACTTGTTTCTTGAACAGGTTACACTTTTTCGGGTTGAGCTTCAGTCCAGCGTCTTGTAGTCGCCCGAAAACTTGCTCCAGATTTCTCAACTGATGGTTGAAGTCCTTTCCCAGGATGATTATGTCATCCAAGTATACCAGGCAGGTTTCCCATGATAGTCCTCGCAGCACATTCTCCATCAGCCTTTCAAACGTGGCGGGGGCATTGCATAAGCCAAATGGCATCACGGTGAACTGCCAAAGTCCAGATCCAGTCGAGAATGCAGTTTTCTCCTTATCTTTGGCATCCAATTCAACTTGCCAGTAGCCACTTTTCAGGTCCAATGTGGAAAAAATGGTGCATCCTGCCAATGTGTCCAAGGTGTCGTCAATCCTTGGCAGAGGGTAACTATCCTTTTTCGTAACATCGTTGAGCAGTCTGTAGTCCACACAAAATCTCGTGGTACCATCCTTCTTTTTCACCAGTACCACCGGGGATGTCCAAGGGCTACTTGATGGTTCTATGATGCCATCCTTGCTCATGTCTTTGATGATCTTGTCAGCTTCTTCCCGCTTTGCAAAGGGTAGTCTTCTTGGAGCCTGTTTTATTGGTCTCGCTTCTCCGGTGTCTATGCTATGTCGCACTACCTTGGTTCTTCCCAGACGGCCATTAGAGTCCTCGAAAATGTTCTGGTAGCGGCAGATCAAACTCCTCACTCTCCGTTTGTTTTCCTCGGTTAGACCTTGGGAAGCGTCGTGGACCAGGGCTTCCAATTGTGTTGACAATTTGTTTCCTTCGCATGACATGTTTGTCATCTGTTGCACAATGGAAGTTATCCTCTCACATCTGCCCAAAACAAAACCTTCATTCATTTTAACTGGGTAGCTGTTCACATTCATGATCTTGACAGGAATGGTCTCCTTTGCGCGAATCACTGTTCTTGCCACCATGACTCCTTTGTTAACATTGTCCATGTTCTCCGGTTCTATCATACAGATTTGGTCATTTGTACTACTGGAATCCAGGCGGGCACTCACTATCATCTCGGATCGCCCCTTCACTTCGGTATTCTTGGCTAGGATAACACGAGCAGCCAGTTCTTTCCGTCTTTGCAGGATGACTTCTTCATTTCCAATTTTAATGGACCCTTTCTTTAAATTTAAACTGCACCCAAATCTGTCCAGTATGTCCATTCCCAATATAACGTCTTCTTCAATGTTGGCCACCAACGTCCGATGATCAAAAGTGGTGCTGCCAATTTGGAAGGTGGCAATCGTCTCCCCATACACCTGTGCTGACTCTCCCGTGGCGGTGTGCAGAGACCACTTTGTTGGTGCAATCTGCTTACCTCGTGCCACTATGTCGCGTCTCAGAATTGTCCTGGTTGCTCCCGTGTCCACCAGTAGTTCACGAGTTACTCCATCTATTATGCCATTGATAAAAATGCTGCTGGCTTTTCCTCTCACGGTTGCGACAGTAGCAGCAGATTTCAGGGCCTCTCCAGCGTGGGTCAACGGTTGCCCCTTCCCATTAACCCTTTCTAGTTTTCCGCAGCCTGTTTTCTGGGTTTCTGAGGCTTGGGACACTTGGTGCTAAGGTGGCCCAGCTGTCCGCAGTTCCAGCAGCGTGGGTCTCGTCTTCGAGGTCTCAGACGTTCCAGCACTTTTTCAATTAGCTCCTCGGTTGTAGGTAGCTTGACCTCCTCTGCCTCGACTGCACGAACCCTGGCGTGGCCCCTGATGGACTGTTTGACAGCCTCAAACTCGAGAGCTTGGCTGAGCGCCTCGTTCAAAGCCTTGGGATGGGCCAGTTTTACGGCTTGTTGCGTCTCCCATTCCCGCAATCCATTTAGGAACTTGTCCACTGCCAAGCTCTCACAGATGTCGTCGGAGGCTGTCGGGTAAGCGTCTCGTACCAGGCGGGCGATGTCCATTTCAAACTCCTGGAGGCTCTCGTTGGGCTTCTGCACCCTTGTGTTCAGCTGCGACTTGTACAGCTGCTCCAGGCACTTGTGGCCATAGCGCATATCCAAGCGCTGCTTCAGCTGCCCAAAGTCACCACGGTTGTCCAGGGGTATGGCCTGCAGAACCCTGAGAGCGTCTCCTCGGAGCGACAGGCTGAGAACCGAAGCCTTCTTCTGCTGGCTCCAGGCTCCCATCATGGCAGCCGTTTCAAAGAGGGTCAAATACTCCTCCCACGACGTCTTCCCGTCGAAGGTCGGGAGGTTGTGCTTCGCCAGCGAAGGGTCATCATCCCCTCTAGTGACCCTGGTTGGAGTTGAGCATCCCTGGTCGGTCTCGTCGTGAAGGCCTTTGGGGGATATTCTGGTGGACTCCATCTGGCCCTTGTCGGCCAGCTCGGCACGCAGATGTACCTCCAGATTTAACATCCGAGTCTCCATTTCCCCCTTCAGGGCTGTCATCTTCTCCTCCATTTCTCCCTTCAGGGTTGTGAGATTCTCGTTCATCTTCTCTTTCATGTTGGCGAGGTCTTCCTGCAGGGCCTTGGCGTTTTCAGCCATCTCCACTTTCAGGTCCGTCAGGTTCTCCTGCAGGGTCTTGGCGTTGTCAGCCATCTCCGCCTTCAGGTCTTCCCTCAGGGTCTTGGAATTGTCAGCCATCTCAGTCTTCAGGGTCTTGGCGTTGTCAGCCATCTCCCCTTTCAGCTTTTCCTCCATGGAAGTGAAGTTTCCGGTGATGCTGAGGTTTAGCTCGTCCAAGGCGCGGTCCCCTCCAGACGCCATGACAAAATATGCCGGGTCTTCGCCTGACTGTTCTAAGGCCTCCATGAGGCGTGCCTGTAAGGCCGCCTTCCCTCCTGAGGTCTCCAGGTCCCTCTCCAGAAGCTCATTTTTAAGCTCAGTGACTTTGAGGTCCTTGATGTTCACTTTGGTTGCCATTTTTTTTCAAAATTTACTTCAAAACAAAAATATTTTTAAATTTATTTAATACAAGTTTTGAGTTTTATATATATAGCTGTTTTGAATACGTACTTTAGCAAAATAATAATTTATCTGATTACACTGATTGGTAGGTACTGTCTTTTAATATTTATTTTTAAATCACCAATATTTTTAACATAATAATGTCTGATAGTACATAATTATTTATTTCGTCTCAAGTCTTTCAAACACACAGGTAGGTACTTAATGTACATTCACACACTTGTAAACAAAGGATAGTTATTCAAAAACTTTTTCTCGATGAATCTGGAACGTTCTTTTGTAATATTTTTCAAGATTTTTATTTATTTATTTTATTTTTTTAATCACACACAATAATAAAAAAACTATGGTCCAATTTGATGACTTTCTCAATGCGGTAAAATAGTCATTATGTTATGTCCAGAATTATGTCCAGAATTATGTTCCATATGATGTTCCAGAATTTATAAGCAACTTGCTTTTGCGTCTTTTCTTTTAACAAAAAATTATTTAAACACTTGTTTTCACAAAAGTCAGTTCACACAAAGTTCAATTTGAATAAAGTTCATTTTAACACTATTTAATTTATTTTATTTATTTTTAGACAGAAGATCTTAATTTTTCTTGACAATTCCGCACCTGACGCCAATTGTTACGAAATTAGGGTTCAATTGTCTTTCCAAATTAAAAATACACAGGTCTCCTTCAATAGTTATTTATTTTACACAGTTACAAAATTTATTTTCACACTACTTTCTCGATTATTCCATTGGTTTCGGTTCACTGATCAGATGGCTTCGATGTGTTTGTTAGTCGCTATGATACTGCCCCGCTCTGCAGGCCATTCGCACCTTTATACTCTTCAGAGCAGTATGATCCAGAACTAAAGTCGCCAGACGGTTCCAGAGTAATTATTACTTCTCGACGCTTCACGTACTACCTAGAGATACAACCAAAATCCTACCTACAAATGTAATACAGTATTCCTATAATTATAACAAATACCTACTTAGCCTAGAGAATTCTACACTTATACATAATTATCGATCTTACCTACCAATACTTTTGAGGATTCTTATAACTATAACTATCCATACTTATTTCAATATTTATATTTACATAACACTATAACTACCCATACTTATTTCAATATTTATATTTACATAACAATATTAACAAATATGCTCTTCGATGCGTTGAAAAAATTCACAAATCCTTTCAGAAAATTCAGAAAAAAACACTAAGATGGAGAGTTTTTACAAAGTCATGCATTTTTGAAAGACTTGCAAGATGGATAGGACACGCAAAACGCTAAGATGGTCTACATAGCATAATTGAGATATTGATCGATGGACCAAAATCTCGAAGGCGACCATGCTGAAAGCTCCATCAAGATATTGACAGATTTATGCCGGTTCTCTTACGAGGCTCAGAAAGATTTGCTAGGGTACAAAGAAATGGTAAAAAAGACAGACGCATTTTGCTGCATACTAATCTAAACCTTTTATACAGCCGAGTTGTATTGTTGTTAATATATCATTGAAAAATAAACAATTGGTTCGACGCCCTAACTCGATCAAACATTTAAAACGGACTTCTAATCTAAATCTAAGTTGCAAAGATATGTATCATTTAAGTTTCATATTAAATGCATTCCCACAAGCAGACACGCATAATTTCGCGCTCACACATGGCGCATTTGGACCTATAATCTATAATCTATAATCTAAGTTGCAAAGATATATTCATTTAAAGCTCTCAGATGTATGCCCACAAACCAACAAGTGTAGTTCGCGCTTACAAATGCTGAATGTGTACCTACAAATAAAATCCAAACCTCAAATGAACATAAGCCCCACAACTTTTGCCGACCTTCCCTGAAACAGGGGTGACATTGGCAAAGTGAACCATTTTTTACAGTATGGGTGGTCAGCCTCATACCAACCTATAAGTCAAGGAATATACATCACAATGATAAAACATCACAATGACATTACATTACATGAAGAGACAAAATATCACAATGATGAAACTAAACAGAAAATACATCACAATAAGAAAACTAAACAGAAAATACATCACAATGACAAAACATCACAATGACGTTACATCACATGGAGAGACAAAATATCACAGTGATGAAACTAAACAGAAAATATATCACAATGACAAAACATCACTATGACATTACATCACATGGAGTGAAAAAATATCATAATGGTCGAACTTAACAGAAAATACATCTATAATCTATAATCTATATCTAAGTTGCAAGGATATATTCATTTAAAGCTCTCAGATGTATGCCCACAAACCAACAAGTGTAGTTCGCGCTTACAAATGCTGAATGTGTACTTACAAATAAAATCCAAACCTCAAATGAACATAAGCCCCACAACTTTTGCCGACCTTCCCTGAAACAGGGGTGACATTGGCAAAGTGAACCATTTTTTACAGTATGGGTGGTTCAGCCTCATACCAACCTATAAGTCAAGGAATATGAATAATAAATTACATTTAAATATAAAAAAGAACAAAACCTTACAAAGAAATCTATACAAAAAAAGTCAAAAATTTCCTATGCAAAAAATGTAGCAAATGAATACACCAACATTAGAAATCAACATTGCAGATTAGCCGCCACTTCTTCCTGTCCTTGCATACTTCTTTCATTTCATCCAGAGTCATAACCTTTTTCATACAAGTCCTCCTTTTATTATGACTCTGGATATCCCAGTCATTCGCTATTTCAGAGATTTGATCCTTCCATACTTTTCTCGGTCTTCCTCTACCACGACATCCATCTATTCTAGCAACATATACTTTCTTCGTCAATCTTTCATCACTCATTCTCTCCAAATGCCCGAACCATCTTAACATACTTCTTTTAATCTTCACTTTCACACTTTCCCTTACACCACATTCTTCTCTTACAAAATCATTCCTCACCCTGTCACTTCGTTTTTTCCCAATCATACTTCTTAGATAGTCCATTTCTACTGTATGGACTTTACTAATTTCCCTTTCACTCACCGTCCAGGCTTCACTTCCATACATCAAGGTTGGCACTAGTATACCACCGTGCACCGCCAATCTAACATTTTTTGAGAGATTTTGGTTCCTGGCGATGCAAGCGGTCGCACCCAGTACACACCTGCCTTTCATTATTCTTCTTTCAAATTCACCGGCCATTCTTCCATCTTTTTCAAACTTACATCCCAAATATACAAACTCATTTACAACATCAACATTCATTCCATTAATTTTAAATTCATAATTCATATTTTCAACATCTCTTTCAAAAATCAAAACCTACAATATAAGAAACCCAATCTCAAATGAACATAAGCCTAGCAACTCTTGCCGAGCTTCCCTGAAACAGGGGTGGCAATGGCAAAGTGAAAGTCAAGGAAGTCTAGATCGCAAAAAAAGGTTTTAAGTAGATACTACTTCTTATTTC
Organism: Agapetus fuscipes; assembly: GCA_951799405.1. NCBI lineage: Eukaryota > Metazoa > Arthropoda > Insecta > Trichoptera > Glossosomatidae > Agapetus > Agapetus fuscipes. The sequence continues at coordinate 26,759,991 of OX637332.1, forward strand.
TTCTACTGTTTTTTTTTCATGTGGCATTTGTAAAATATTAAGCCAAGTGAAAAAAATAAAACAGTAAAAAGTATAATTGAGAAATATGATAATTAAAGAACCATTTTTTTATTACTTCATGTAAAATGAGTAGGTGTAATATGCCTGCACTACTTATGTATTGTTTTATCATATTTTTTTCTACAAACAAGACCACCAATTACATTGAATAAAAAAGGAATGTTAAAAAATTGCAACATGCAACTATAGCTAAGATTAAAGTATAATAAAAAGATTCACTAACCAACTTGTGAGGATTTTTTGAGCGCGTTTAGCGTGAAATTCGAATGGTACTGGCGGGTGCTATTTACTTTAAAAATAAGGGTGCTTTGGAAGGTGTTTTTGTTGTCTTTATGGAGATAAGAACGAGTACGAGGGGATGCTGAGGGAGATTAAAGATTATCATAAGGCCTGCCGGAAAGTTTCAAGTGATGATAATGTGATTATGGGCTCTTAGGAGGCGCGCATTCACTAAGCCGGGCTATGTAAGTCCACACATTACACGCGAGTATTTTCAATTAAGTCTGTATTGCGTCATCAATTATTAATTATCCAGATTTATCATTACACAATAAAACGCGAGAAGACAGTGCGAAGAAAATGTATGTAAAAAAAAAAATGAAATATCGAGGCAAGGAGTTACACTATATGTGTAGCTTAGTAACGTAGTTGCATTGTGCATTAATGGTTGCTACTCCTTTAATTAACTAATTAAACTCAAATTACTGAATATTCTGTAGGCTTAGGACTTTTTTTAAACTTTTAGAACTGAATTTTTAGCTTTATTGATTGTAGAGGCATTAACTTTGTAATCGTTCAACTTAAAAGATAAAAAGTAAAAACAACTTTGTTTACGATTACTTTGAGTATATTTTAATTCCACAACCGGTTTCGCAAACATCCGTTCGCATCGTCAGGTGGCTAAATTAATAATTTTTAAATATAATTTTTAGGTTTACATTCGTTTTTTTACAGATATCAGAAATATTTGCATTAAATAATACCACACATATAAAAAATTATGTGCTTACGTAATGTTATTGCAAAAAAACTTGAGTGCTTTTGTGTCGGATGGAATGAAATTTCACTGCAAAGAAAATAAGTAAGCTTTCCTACCGCCGGCAAATGTAGCTGCAATAGATTTTTTATAAGGCGGCTATTGAATATTTATACAGGGGTTTCTTCCACACATTACGTGCCGGGGATGCTGGAGGTTTTTGCAGGGCCGCTTCGAGGGTGGGGGCGCACGGGGCGCGCACAAAGGGCGCGAAAAACAAAGGCGTCGGTCGATTTCAGGAAATGTCCCCTGAAAGGATTCCACGCTGTATGAAACTAGCAACTATACGTCAATGTAAACCCCTGTTCACAAAAAAGTTGGGGCTATGCATGTCGTCAAGAGTTTTTTTTTGCATTAGAAACTGTAATGTTTTAGTTAAAATTGAATGAAAGGATTAATGCTATCCCCATAGTGAAACTATAATATATAATCAAACTTGCCGTGTTGAAACCAGATTTTAACGCATAATAATATGCTCTTAAGTTGGTAGCATGTGTTATGAGTTAGCACCCCATCGGTGAATTGGCATAATCCATGGACTTGCGTGTCGCACCTTCACATGTGTCAAATGCCGTGATAATTGCTGCACTATCCAGACAATGGAAGCAGGGACCGTGTCGCCATGGATGTGACCTAGATGGATTCGAACCAGCGGATGATATGGTATTTTAAATATAATAGTTAGCTGAAGTAAAAACTCTCAAAGGCAATGAAGAGAAATGCTGAAGGGTGTGACTCAAATAAAACTGCGCTCACCGAATAAGTCAATATTTTTTTTTTTTATTTTTACAACCAGTTATCCAAATAAACTTCACATCATCCCTAACAACAACAAAAAAACATTCTGTAACCACATATACATACATTAGGTTGTCGAAGTTTACGCATTATAAAATAATGACATCTTGATTTTTTTTATCTTCTTATTTATAACGAAACGCAGATCTAATATTTAGTAATAAAATCTCAAGCTAAATTGTTATTGAAATCAGAATTTTTCGTTTTTTTGTTTTTGTTTTTGAAAGCACAGCAAGTCATACATATTCTACTTTGTATTTTTGCGTCATGCTATCCAATTAGTGTATTTCCATTAAGAAAAACTTATATTCTTGAAGGATTTTAAGATTTTTTTAAAAAATAGATGCAAACTAAAGGGTTTCAACTTTATATTCCGTGATCTGTGGTTTCAACCTTAGTTTAAATTACACCTAGCGCTTGGCAATCATGTTCTCTAAATACAAATGATTTACCCTTATTTTTTTAATGATTTCTATAAAAAAAATTAAATCTTCATTTTTTGTTTTTATTTAGTAAGTATGCCTACTTTGGCTTCTATGGAATTTTGGTCCCTGCTGACGGCTCAGATTTAAACTTGGCTTGCCATCACATTACGTGCTGAGTGTGGAATACATTAGTAGTGTTTAATGCTTGGGTGACAGCACCCTTTTAAAATAAGCTCATCTGCGAGTGTAATGCCCATTTATTAGCACATGTAAAATAAGCACATATATTTATATATTTACTATGAATTAGCACATGTAAAATAAGCACATATATTTATATATTTACTATGAATTACATTAGCATATATTTACTATGAATTCCTTGACTTATAGGTTGGTATGAGGCTGACCACCCATACTGTAAAAAATGGTTCACTTTGCCAATGTCACCCCTGTTTCAGGGAATGTCGGCAGGAGTTGCAGGGCTTATGTTCATTTGAGTTTGGATTTTATTTGTAAGTACACAATCAGCATTTGTAAGCGCGAACTACACGTGTTTGTTTGTGGGCATACATCTGAGAGCTTTAAATTAATATATCCTTGCAACTTAGATTATAGATAGATAGATTATAGATAGAAGTAGCACATGTAAAATAAGCACATATATTTATATATTTACTATGATTTAGCATATATTTACTATGAAGTAGCACATGTAAAATAAGCACATATACATATTTATATATTTACTATGAATTAGCACATGTAAAATAAGCACATATATTTATATATTTACTATGAATTAGCACATGTAAAATTAGCACTCATTTATTTATTTATTTACTAGCTGGCTCGACAGACATTTTCCTACCCCAATTACAATCAATTTGATGGCGACCGATTTGTGAAACAATTTATTCTACATAAACAAATGTAGAACAAAATAATTGTACAACGATCGACTTCACACAATTCATCGCGATGTTATTTTACTATAAGATATTGTCAAAATACGAGTATTTCATTTTAATAAGATTGGAAATAGTCAAAGTTTTATACAAAATTCCAATGTAATAACAGCAATAAACTTTCTTTTGCGAATATTTACTAAATTTATTTCAGCCCTTTATAGATAACAAACGTCATTTTTTTGGATGACATACAGCCAAATCTTGTTAACCGTCGTCGAGTGGTACAGTAGACAACTAACATTATTTCATTATTAATATAAAAAAAAAATGTGTTAATGAAATTTTAAATATTATTACAATCATTTATTAGAATTTAATTTATTATTTTTGATGATGACCTACTAGGTCGAAAACGTTTGTAATTTGTTTTAAAGATTTTAATCTTTTTAAATAAATTTTATTGTGAAAATAAACAGTGTTTTGTTTGAATTCATTCAAAAAATTATAAATTAAACAATATTAATTTTCACAGTGTTAATACACAAACAATACAAAATATATTTATTAGAATTATGCCGTTAGTTATTAGAAGGACCGAAAAAAATGACGGTTGATCTGTAATGCTGGCGGTCAAAGCTGAGGCTTTTAAAAAAAAAATTTTTTAAGAATATATTTTGAAGGTTTTAATTTTTTACTCTTTAATTGTTTAGTGTTTATTTGTTTGTATATTTGAATGTATTTAATTGCTTGTATTCCTTGACTGATAGGTTGGTATGAGGTTGACCACCCATACTGTAAAAAATGGTTCACTTTGCCAATGTCACCCCTGTTTCAGGGAAGGTCGGCAAGAGTTGCAGGGCTTATGTTCATTTTAGATTGGGTTTTTATATATTGTAGGTCCACATGCGGCATGTGTGAGCGCGAAATTATGCGTGTCTACTTGTGGGAATGCATTTAATATGAATATCAAATGAGACATATCTTTGCAGCTTAGGTTTAGATTTAGATTTATGAATATCTGGTTAAATGCATTTTTTACCACATTTCACATTTCATTGATTGCACAATGAGGTCAATTTTTATCATGAAACTGCAATAAAGATATTTAAATAAATCTCTTTATAAACACATTTTTCCTACTACATTAGGTACATGTTGGCGATAAAATAAAAATCATTCAACTGATTTTATTTAAAATCAAATTGACCGAATTTTTACAATCGCCTGCATTCTCTTTGTCGATATTTTTTTGTTATTTTGGAAAAATATAAATTAATGATTGAATTTCAAATAGAATTTGCGGTAGATTGGCATCTCAAAAAAATTGAATTACAGTTATTGGAGAAATAACATTATTCTCGACGTTTCATTAGTGTAGTAGTCAGCGATCTCAGCTGACACTTTTTTTGTACGGTGTTTGTTGTCCTTCTTGTGCACTCATTTATCTTAAATCAAAATCAAAAGTGTGTCTTGAAAACACTATTGAAACGTCGAGTATAAAATAAGATCTTCCATGATGGTTCGTCAAATATTCAAATTTTTGACGATTTAGCGAAAAAATTTATTAGTGTAGATTTTTAAGTGACCATTTTTTTTTTATACGAATACATACTCATTTTTCGTCACATACTGTCGAGAGTCTATGTTGCTCCGATGTTCTTCATTTCTAGAAACTGTATACGCACGCAAGCAATGCACCTTCACGTTTTATTATGTAACAAAAAAATAGCATTACTACCCGACTGGCATATTTCACAGTTCTTTTGCAGTTTTTTAGCACTCACTTATTTTTTTCTGGCGTTCACTTGCTTAAATGAAGACCACACGCTCGCCTATGATATCTTATCTTAGAAAACTTTGACTACAATAATTTTTCAGTTTCCCAATTTTTTCAGATTACAGGTTCTATTCCTGGAAGTGCCCCTGAGTCTGGCATGATGGCCCACACGCTGCAGCGCTCGTGTCTGTACATACTTCTGATGCTCCGTCCTTGTTGTCGGGCCGCATGATGTAACATATTTTTACGGTCTCGGCGGCCTCTGTCAATATTGATGTTGCCGTAATGATAATATTTGCCGGCGGCAGAGTAATCCATTTCGGTCTTATTGTGTAATAAAGTGAGAGGTATTGAGAGAATATATAGAGAAAGGAAGTATGCGAATTCAAAGTATCTGCATCCAACTTTTCTCCCCGTTTTGACGTCGAGTACAAAACAAGAAAATAAACTCATCTCGATCGCATAAATAGTAAAATATACATGAAAGTTATTACAACACTCCGAGTGAATGATTTAGTTTTCATGCATTTTTTATTTGTACAAAAGCTAAGGGAGTTAATGTACGCTCCTCTTCTACGCTTCTAAGCTACACATATCGTGTAACTTATTGCCACGTTTTCCCCGACAGGGTCGGAAATGGAAACAATTTTTTGTACAGGTAAGAATCACCTTTTAACCAGGTAACCAAGTAACCTTTTTTCCAGCTCCCGAGGTGGTTGGTACTCATTTCTTGTGAAGGCTGAGTAAATCTTGCCATTATTTTATTGTAGGTTTGAAATAAACACCGAAGCGGGATTTTTTCCAAACACCAAACATTTCTAACACCCTCGGTGGAATTCGAACCCGAGCTCTCGGTATGGAATACAAGCACTCTACCAACAGACTGTCAATCGAACAATGTAAAGTTTTATATTCGAGATACTGTTATTGTTACCGTATCCTACCGTCATTCCACTACGGGTGGCCGTTTCCTCCGCAGATGCGTCTCCACTTTGTTCTTTGCTTATCCTTTTCATTTCTTCAATATTCATCACTTTCTTCACAAATACTCTTCTCTTATTCTCATTCTGCAGGTTCTATTCTTTCTACTGTACTCCAAGAATAAAAGTATATCATAGCACTCGCATTTCGAATATTCTTTAAATGTCTCAATCTACAATTTAATCAAGTAACAAAGATACCTCATATTTCACAGCCATTAAACTGTTTACATCTGATCAATAGCTCAGTCGATAAAATGCTTGCGTTTCATGCCAGAGGGCTAGGTTTTATCCTCTAGAAAACGGATCTAAGCACTGAGAATGGGACTTTGTAAATTAAAAAAAACACTTAACAGTACATACGTACGGTTAACGTCAATATTTACTGGAGCTGCATGAAAAAATCTATAGATTTGAGTACAAAAATCTAAAAAATATTTCTTGCCTTTTTATTTATACCTTCTGTAACTGACCTATTTACTAAAGATTTTAAATTATGATTACGCTCGTTAGACATTTTAAAGAATGAAAAAACGGATTTTACTGACCTTGCAAAAGAGAAGAACGATTTTCTCTACGTTTCATCGGAGTCATATCCGACGTCTTCAGGAGACGTGTGTCCTCTACAAAGAGGAACCACGAACTGTTGAATTATTGTTGTTTGATCGAGGCCGAAGGTTGTAGGTACTTTTATTAACCTTCGGTGATGCATCCATAGATGTCGTAATACCCCCAGTTGTAGAAAATCGTTCTTCTCTTTTGCACGGTCAGTAAAATCCGTTTTTTCATTCTTTAAAATGACCTACTTACGTTTCCTCTTTTTCTTAGTTTAACCAGGTACTTAGTGCCTTTTTTTAATCAAGAATTCATTACTACACAACAATCTTCGTCTAGACAAACACAATTATTGTAAACGCATATTTTTTTTTTTAGTGTTGATCTGTTAACACAGTGAAAGTCCATTTTTTTTAAATATTGAAAAAAATATTTTATTTAATGCATGTTTATTTTATTGAAGCTTCGACCCTTCTTAATAGGACTCATTTTTTTCATGAATCCCTTCCTACTGTTTCACAAACTTTTCTGCACCTGAGGGTATTGTTAGCGTGAAGTTGCTAGACAAAAGTTACTTGCACAATAAATTTCTCGTTGAATTTTTTATTGTTTGCGGTTTTACAAAGTAAGGAACACTTTCATGGGTTTTTAATGAAAAAATAACCATGCGCTATTGTAAGGTTTATTCACAACACATTTGATTCACAGCTCATCCACAGCTCATCGTTTTTATGTACGGAAAATTTACGTTGGGTGGCGGTTGAGAAATGTATTTGTTGTGTGTGAATAATACCGTCTGTATTTTTATTACAAGGAACGTATTTAGTAGGAGTGTTTTTTTACAAACTGATAGTTTTTATTAATGGCTGGTTATAGCGATAAAGAAAGCCTCGTTTAACAACGATTAGCCATAATAAATTCAATACATTTCAACTGCAGTTTTATCATTTATTCAGTCGTACTAAATGTTCATTTTCTGAGAATGGCTTAGCTGCTCAATATTTAAAATTCCCCGTTTGTTTTTCCGATTGAATAGTTTTGTTTTCAACAACATAAACATTTTAAATGATCAACTATTTCATTGTTCCTTTTCGGTTAAAATTTTATCAGTATTCATAATAGTTTCAGTTGTTACCTTTACTTCATTCATTTTCTTTTAACGTATTGAAAGATTCAAAAACTTTTCTTACTTATGCCACAAAATGCTATAGGCAACAAAATTGTGACGTCACACGGCTGAGCTGCTAGATAAATCGCTCCCCCAGTTCTTGTTTACCGTATACGCCAATCTTGTCAAATATGACTTTTTCATGCAGTTGTCTTATGAATCAAATTCTACACAATCTGAGCTAAGAAAAACCGTAAAACTCGATAATGTGAGAGTTCTTTTAAATATTTTTAATATAAATTTCTTGGTTTTATAAGACACATTGGTCCAGTACACATACATACATTGCTCATGTAAAATTTTCTCAATGGCGTATACCGTAAACAAGAACTAAGGCAGCGAAATGGCAAACTAATATTGTGATTATGTCAATTTAATGGTTGTTTATCTAATCTCCAACAGAGGTAATTTCACATAAAGAATATTTATATGTGTACTGGACACATTTTGTCTTATGAATGCTGGAAATTGATTTTGAAATTATTAAAAACAACTGTCAAAGAGACAACATTGTCTCTCCTTCTGTAAAAAAAACTAAATCGATCAAAAGAATTTACGGTTTTATTATTTCAGGAACCAGTGCTGGGGTCTCGAAGACAAAACCACCATTACATCATTCAAGATTCACCAGATCCCAGGCCATTATTTTCCATTCACTGTTTGCCTTTTTTTTTATTAGCTCAGATTGTGCAGAATGGGATTTTAAGGCAATTTCATTTAAAGGTCATCTGTAAGTCTAAATCTAAGCTGCAAAGATATGTATCATTTGAGATTCATATTAAATGCATTCCCACAAGCAAACATGCATAATTTCGCGCTTACACATGCCGCATGTGGACCTACAATATAAAAAACCCAATCTCAAATGAACACAAGCCCTGCAACTCTTGCCGACCTTCCCTGAAGCAGTCAGTCATAACTAATAATCGCATAAATCTGTGACGTATGTCTGCCGAGAAAAAATATTATCCAAAATTTTGTGACAAATTCATTTATACATTATTTACATACACACATTTTCCTTTAATTAATTTACTTTGAAGAACGACTTAATTACATAATTTTCAAGTTCACATTTAAAGCTAAGTACATTTCCACCCTTTGTTTTGTATCAACTATCACGTTCTAATCTAACTAATTACGTGAATGAACGTTTAGCGTATTTGCTTCCCATTAAAGCGAAAAAAATGCAAGTTTTATAAAGACTCCACTCTGCACTCGGCATGTGTTTTTTCAGGGGCGGAACATTAAAAGCATAATAACTGTCTTCGTATAAGCTGACTGTGGTATTCAGAGACGGATGAAGAATAAACCATCTCTTTTTTATATGAAGACATATCTCAACTCCAATAAATGTAACTGTGTCGCCATTTCGCTAGGGATGGATGGAGCTTCTAAAGATTTCCCTATATTTTGTTCAATCCTTGCATACCTCTTTCAATTTATTTATTTCTATTACCTTTCTCATGCATTTCCTTCTTTTAAATTCGCTTTGTATATTCCATTCTTTCACAATTTCACCAAACTGATCGCTCCTTCACTGATAGGTTGGTATCAGGCTGACTACCCGTGCTGTAAAAATCGGTACACTTTTGCCAATGCCACCCCGGTTTCAGGGTAAAAGCGGCAGGAGTTGCAAGGTTTATGTTCATGTGAGGTTTTGTTGATTTGTATGCTCGCATGCAGAATGTCTGTGAGCATGCATTTAATATGAGCCTTACGTGTTAACATATCTTTGCAGCTTAGATTATATATTATAGATCCATCCATACTTTTCTCGATCTTCCCTTGTCCTCTTTTTCCGTTCACATTTCCTCTGTATACACACGTAATAAGTCTTTCATCATCCATTGTTTCTGCATGCCCAAACAATCTCCTGACATTCTAATAAAAATAGATTATTCCTCGAATTATAGGTTGGTGTGAGGCTGACCACTTTTACTGTAAAAAATGGTTCACTTTGCCAATTTCACCCCTGTGTCAGGGAAGGTCGGCAAAAAATGTAGGGCTTATTTTTTTAATTTTATTTGTAAGTACACATTCAGCATCCGTAAGCGCGAACTATACGTGTTTGTTTGTGGGCATGCATTTGAGAGCTTTAAATTAATATATTCTTGCAACTTAGATTATAGATTATAGATGAGATATGTCACAGCAAGATTTCAAATTTGTATAGGTATTTTAGTATTGAAGTATTGGTTCATTCTCTTTTTTTTCTTTTATTATTTTTTTTATATTATACCCGTGATCTACATAGCAACAATCCCACAAGGAGTGCCACCCGAGGTATGCTATTGGCTTTAGTAACGTCGAAGCACTTACTTTTACAATAATGGGCACGCCTCTGACATAGAGGTTTTTGTTTCGCCGTGCTTTTACTTCACTTCCACCATTTTAGAAGATATAACGCTTTGCATGAGCGTCCATGTGCTGTGCTTCCTTCTGGCACATATGGCGCCCTTGGAGTGACAATCTTCACGAAACGGCGCTATATTAAATCATCATCATCATCATAGGTTCGAGCACACACTCTCAAAATGGGTCTCCTTTCATTTACTATCGATACCCGAAAATTCATGTTGACTTCACTCTCTGAACAGTTGTTTTAAAGGTTTTTTTTCTATGCCGTCTCACTAAGTAACGGGAAGAGATCATAGCCTAGTACTCACTGTGAATATCACTGTGAGTGGCCAACAGAAGCTACGCAAGTGGTCTTTAAGCCTAGTACTCTGGAATAATGGCCACTTGCACAAGTATAGAACTTAAACTCCACTAAAGAATACATGGAAACAAAACGCTTGCTAGAGGCACTGTTTCATATTCAATACATTTTCTGGGAAAGGATACAAAAGCTAAGACGTAAATTTTTATACTTCAGGTGCTGGAATTGCCAGCGTTAAGGTAAGTCTTCACCGTGCAATGAATGTGTGAAAAATGCATATCTCTTTTTTCTTCACCCGGTGTACGTGCAAAATAAATACTAGCTTTCCGTTTCAAAGGATAATAATGTATTATTACTACATTAGAATGAAATGAAATAAGTATGCATGGACTGAAAGAAATGGCGGTTGATTTGTGATGTTTTTATTTTAATTTTTAGTTCAATTTAATTTGATATTGAGTTTGTTAATTATGTGACTGCGTTAACCTTTTAAGGTGGGTATGAGGCTGACCCCAAATGCTGTTAAAAGTGTATTCACTTTTGGCAAAGCCACCCCGGTTTCAGGGGAATCCGGCAGGAGTTGCAGTGAGGTTTAAGGTTTCGGTTCATGTGAGGTTTGTTTTTTTTTGCATTTAATATGAGCCCTTAATGCTAATATTTGTTTGCAATTTAGATTATATTTCAATTATTTGTATTGAATTTGTTTTGTTGGTTTTAATTTTTATTGTTTATTTGTTTAGTCATTGTTTCTTTTATATACCTAAATGTAATAAATAGATTGTATTACTTGACTTATAGGTTGGTATGAGGCTGATCACCCTTTCTGTAAAAAAGGGTCACTTTTCCAATGTCACCCCTGTTTCAGGGAAGGTCGGCAAAAGTTGCATCGCTTATGTTCATTTGAGATTGGGTTTTATATTGTAGGTTCACATGCGGCTTGTTTAAGCGCGAACTTAAACGTGTAATACGAGTATATCTTTGCAACTTAGATTATATATTATATATGGGATTAAAAAGTGCAACTCGTGTATCATGTCCTTTGCTGTGATCATTAATTTTATGATATCAAAGATAATGTATGAATTGCACTAATCGCATTAAAATGGACTTAATTTCAGAGCTATTATTTTGCAATCATGCTTAAATATGCACATAGGCAAATGATTACTACCGGTATACATGGATATATAGAACTGGATGGGCTTAGAAATCAATCCTTTGAGAATTAGAAATACGCTACCCCACTCATCACACAAAAATCCAAATTCAGTCTACCGGTAACCTTCCAACTGTCAACAGGTGTGTTACCGAATTGGGAAAAAATCTATATAAATGTCAAACTGGGTATTTTCTAAACGGGCCAACAAAATAGAGTAAATGTGTTGTAGAACATGGATTAATATTTCAATTTAATTACTATTCTATATGATTACGTTGATAAAATTTATTTTTCGTTTGTCCAAATATTTTGTTCGCGAAAGTGACAGCCATTTCTAGAACTAGTGATGTTAAAATATAATGGTACTTGCTGCTTCAAGTATGTAACTTCTATGCTCGCGGTAATAGATACTTGTGGAAATCATCCCGTACACAATGAGGTGGGAACATTTTTGAATTCGGAATTTATCAGATATCTTCATACTTGCAACAACACTACTAACAAATCCGTTACCATAGTGATTTCATGTGTTTCCTTGGTGATTTGTAAATAGATTGAAGACGGAGTAGAGACACGTTGCTTACATAGAAAATGAGAAAAGCATTTCATATATTATAGTGAGCGAGACAGCATTATAAACAGTGTATGGTGTCAAAGACGGTGCATCATGTTGATTGGTACTAAATCACATGTACGACCCCTCCATTTAATACTTCCTCCATGCCGGTAGATACAAAAATAATATTAACTATCGATTATAGAAGACAACACTGAAATTTATGCATTTTTAAATCAAATAAAAAAAACCTACTATATACTTAAACAAAGGAAAGAATTGCTTCATCAACTTTCCTTCTTTTTAAGTTAAAATAGAAGACCTATGTCGTAATACCCGTTTGCTGTGTCATATTTTAATTTTCTTTTGATTCCACACTTCATGTTACTTCTTTGCCTTCTTTTTATTGATGTACATCTTTCAATTTGAGATAAAAAAACATCATATCATGGTTTATCTTGAGATGAGGACGTCCAGCTATATTTCCCCCAACTGGGCTTTGACTTATTGGCATCTCATAAGTTAGTGTGAGAGTCTTTCTGGAGACACGATATCTTCAAAGTTACCTCCTGGATATGATTCATCTCAGTATAATGTCATTTTCCTTAAGCTTAAGTACAAAGAAATAGTTTTTGACAATATCCTGTATTTCAGGGTAAAATTGCAATAGTATTTCATTTAATTTATTGAATTTATTTAATTATCCTATTAAATTTATAAAAATTACAATGGACTTTCACTGTGTGAATAGATTTACACTTAAAAATATAATATTTCATTTAAGGTTAAAATTGTTGTTAGACATACGCACGCAGCATGTGTAAGCGAAAGCTTGCATGTAAGATGTCTCCACCTCGAAGGTAAAACTGAATAAGTGCTGATTCACTGATTTGAGTAATCGTGGATACAACATTTTATTTGTTGTAACTGTTTATAGTAAGTGAACCAATTTAAGATAGTGCTCATGAAAAGGTCCCAAACTACAAGATTTTCAGACTTTTATAGTGAAAACAGGAAAAATGAAGCAGAAAATAGGAAAAAGGTGCATTTATCTCAGAAACATACACGAGTTTAATAACGAGGGTTAAAAGGCAAAGGCAAAGGGCAAGCGACCAAAACTAAATTGTTCAGGAGAGCAGTTTAAAGTTTGAGATTGAACTTTTTTATTTTTTATCATATTGTTAAAATCAAGACAGCTCTAAAATTAAAAAAATAAAGGCATTTATTGGCATTTCTATTAATGTGGTTTTACGATGTTTTACGATTTTTATAAGTCACAAGCGCCTTGAGGATAAATAAGGCCAAAATCTTGTAGGTTGCACCAAAACCATACTTCGAAAACGCAGTTGTTTGCTTGGACATAAACAACAAAAAAAAATCATCGTAGAGCTATGAGAGCTAGCGCATTAGAAATAACGGAAATTTTTAAGTAGGGAGAGCATTCATAACTCATTTTTGACCAAAATGTAGTTTATGCCCTACTGCCTTTTAAACGTCAATATACATTATACAACCTCTTGGATCTATGGAAGTTTTTCAATACGTAGCTTGTAGTATTATCGAATGGTAGAATGGCAAAACAACATTTTTAAAATTATATGTACCCTAGATCTTAAGATAGATATTATGATTTACATTTGACATTTAAAATCATTCTGCACACATTGTAACATTTATAATTTCCCAAATTAAAGGCTTATGAAGTGAATAGACGAAAAGATGAAGTTGCGAATTGGCTCTATACCCACACGAGCAAAAACTGGTAAAACAATTGTGGCCAATCAGCCCGGTGTGGGTTATCCTTTATTGCGAAAAGGGTATCAAAGCACTGCAATCATTTTGGCAAAGTGCCTTTCTGGACCCGGCATTCGGGTATTCAGGCACATTATCCCTTGAAAGTAGGGGTATGTACATTAATTAAGATACAAATAGGTCGAAAGTTGAATAAGAATGGAGGAGGGAAAGCGTGCCTTCAAAATAATTAAGTTAGCGGTATTGTTTGGGGAATTATTTGGACAACAAATACGACAGCTTCATAATACAAGAGAAAGCATGAATTAAGGATGGAAATGAATGATGTATGTTTGTGTTTTCTTGAATTTCGTTGTCAAAAGGAAGTCTCAATGTAATCAGGATTTGATATCTTACAATGAATGTGTATAATCTAATTAATTATTAGCGAAAAAACAACATGTTTGATTATTTTAAGGATTTTCGTGATTTTGGCTTCTTTGTTTGTTTCTTGACCTGTGAGTTGGTATGAGTCTAACCACTGTTTTGTAAATTTCATGTTGGAAAATATTTATTTATAGATATACGAAAAAAGATGTACAAATACAAGTCTATACCTACTTACCTAATAATACTAAATTATAATCTATAATCTTAGTTGCAAAGATATATTAACATTTTAAATGCATAGCAAAAAAACAGACAAAGTAAAGAACCATTTTTTACAGTATGGGGGGGTCTCAGCCTCACCCCAACCTATAATTCAAGCAAATATTATGATAAAACTGCTCACTAAAATATGTAGGTGTAACTGTTACTCTATCTCCATTCCACTAAAGGGGGCCAAAGCCCCTGCAGATATGCCTCCAATTTTTCCTATTGTTGGATACCTCTTTCATTTCATTCGTATAACCTTTTCCATACATTACATCCGCTTTTGAAAAAATTCACAAAGCCTTTACCAAAGACCGGTCACTAAAGGTCCATTCAGCCTTACAGCAACTGGGTCTTGCTTGAGTATTGGCGCTTTGTAGCGACGCCCAAACTCGTTCACCTCTGTGGCACTACAACAAGTGCCATAGACCCCATAGTCTCTAGAATCTCGGGAGTCTCCCGCACAGGATTTCTTAAAAAAATAAAGAAAAAAACATTCTGAAGTGTTGGTAAGATTGTTGAATACGGGGGTGAGTCGCTTTAAACTATAAAGTCTATATCTAACAAAATTCCGTAGCAGGCAAGACTTAGCAAAGTGCGTGCTAAAGTGCGTAGCCTGGATACGCGTCGCTTGAATGGGACTGCTTCTGGGATGCTGTGCGCTGGACCAGGCCGGCGCTAAAAAAATCCAATTGTAAGTTGGGCGCAAAGTCCGCAGTGCGGAGGCTGGGCGGGGGGGAGGGGGGAGGGGTAGGGCCGCGCACGCGTTCTAGGGCTGCACGATACAACAGCACGGTGACAAAACAGCACATGGTGTTACCAGTGACGGCTCGTCGATTTTTCATCGAGCAGTGCATTTTTTTACTAGTCAATATTCACCGTTTGAGCTGTTTTTTAAAGAAATGTATGGGGCTCCATAAAAAAAATACTTGGCATTGCCACAAAATGCACGGCAATATAATATCTATATTTGAATACCTACCAACTCGGAGTATTTTCATGTTCGCGGAGCTGTATAATATGTAAAATCATTATGAATGTATAATAGGACTTGACACAAACGGTATTTTATGCGGAACAAATTTGTTAGTATTGGATCGTGGCATTATTACTGGGGGTGCAATGCACCGATGCACCTTACCTGGAGCCGTCACTGGGTGTTACGTCACGTCATGCTGTTACATCACATTACAGTAGCGTCACATTACTAAACATCACAATGATAAAACATCACAATGACATTACATTACATGAAGAGACAAAATATCACAGTGATGAAACTAAACAGAAAATACATCAAAATGAGAAAACTACACAAAAAATACATCACAATGACAAAACATCACAATGACGTTACATCACATGGAGAGACAAAATATCACAGTGATGAAACTAAACAGAAAATACATCACAGAAAATGAGTGAAACAGAGTTTTTCACAGAGTGAAAAAATATCACAATGAAATACATCATAATGACAAAACGTCACAATGATAAAACATCACGATGACAAAACATCAAATGAAAAAATCACATACCTACCTCAAAAAGAAAATACCACAAGTGGGAATGCATGTACTATGACTCTTAAGTGTAATATATATTTGCAACATAGATTAGAGATTTCTTTCAAGCGCCGTTTCGTGTCACTTCAAGGGCAATTGTGCAAATGATGCCAGAAATATCCTTGTGTTCAGTGTATTTTGGAACTTTCCTTGGTCCACTATCTCTCTTGCATGATGAGGCAGGTGGTTCCAGGCTAGAGGACCAGCAACTGCAAAAGTACGCTCTCCAAAAATTAGGTTAACTCTTCTTACCGTTTCTTAAATCCGTGTTTTATTTCCGATTTCTACTGAGCGTAGTGTAACGGGTTTTTTGCCGAGGGCGACAGGATTGAATGGTTTGATTACATCAGCAAGGTATTTGGGTGTTTTTTCAAAAAAAAATTGTGGAAATAAGACACATGCAAATATGGGCTATGTGGACATTGTGGTTATAGCATTGTGATGTTGATGTAATGTTGTATGATGTAATGTCATGTGATGTTTTTAAATATGATGTTTTGTCATTTGATGTAATGCCATGTGATATTTTGTCATGTGTTGTAATTTCATGTGATTTTCAGTCATGTGATGTTTGTTATATGATGTTTTGTCGTGTGATGTTTTGTCATGCAATGTTTTGTCATGTGATGGAATGTTATGTGATGTAATGTCATGTGATGTAATGTCATGTGATGTAATGTCATGTGATGTTTTGTCGTATGTTGTAATGTCATGTGATTTTCATTCATGTTATTTTTGTCATGTGATGTTTTGTCATGTGATGATTTGTCACATGATGTTTTGTCGTGATATGTTTTGTCATGAAATGTTTTGTCATGTGATGTAATGTCATGTGATGTTATGTCATGTGATGTAATGCCATGTGATGGAATGCCATGTGATGTTTTGTCCTTTGATGTAATGCCATGTGATTAAATTCCATGTGTTGTTTTGTAACTGCGCTGTTCTGTCCTGTCACCGCGTGCCAGGATGTCCCGCGTGACACAAGCGTGCCGGGAAAGAGCAGCAAGGATAAAGGGGAGGGGGGCGTGTGATGATAGTGCTGAAAGCCTCAAGGACGCGCGGGAATTAGGACAAAACGGTGAAAGGTGGTGGTACAGAAATAAGTAGTTACGTGGATTTGAATTGTATTGAAAGAATATACTTATGATTCTTCTTTATCATCATACTTCACGCTGAAGAAGCCCATCGTAGAAATGGGCGAAACGTCCGGAAGCTCCAGCTCTCACAGACCACGGCAACAGATCCCGGAAAACAACCCTCCAGCATCATCAGCCGGCCGTGTAAGCCTAAAACTCTTATACTTATGATTGTCCAACTGAAAGATCTATAATCTCAGTTGTAAAATGTATTACAATTTAAGATAAGTTTAGTGGTATGATTCCTGCTTTGGAATTCCTTGACTTATAGGTTGGTATGAGGCTGACTAACCTTTAGACGTTCAGGCAGTATGCTTCAACCCTCCTCGTACCCACCCATCTGGTATGTATTTGTCAGAAGGACTCACAGAGTCGGGATACATATAAAGCCATATATTTTCACTAGTGGCTAAAGACATCTATAATCTTTAATGAAAGTTGCAAAGATATATTAACATTTAAAGCTCATATCAAATGCATGCCCACAAACAAACACGTGCAGTTCGCGCTTGCAAATGCTGAATGTGTACATACAAATAAAATCCAAACCTCAAATGAACATAAACTCTAAAACTTTTGCCAACCTTCCCTGACACAGGGGTGACATTGACAAAGTGAACCATTTTTATAGTATGGGGGGTCAGCCGCATACCAACCCATAAGTCAAGGAATCGAATTGAATATTCTCATGTTTCATAGAGTATCACTTGACTTATAGGTTGGTATGAGGCTGACCTGACCACCCATACTGTAAAAAAAATGTTCACTCTGTCAATCTCTGTCAACTGTTTCAGGGAAGCTCGGTAAAAGTTGCAGGGTTTATGTTAATTTAAGGCTTGGATTTTAATTTGTAAGCACACATTCAACATTCGAAAGCGCGAACTTGCACGTGTCTGTTTGTGGGCATGCATTTAATATCTTCTGTTTTTCTTTCCACATTTAAAAAAAACATAGTTATGAACAGGGTTAACTTGTTTAGCTGCGTTTTGGTTCAAGTTTCAAGAAAAGGCTTGGGTGTTGTTAAAATACACCAAATTTGTTTAGCTGCCAAAAACCTTAATTATTTCAGTGTAGGGGCGCTGAGTGCACCTTTTATATTTTGCCTGTTTCAGCAATAAATTTCACGGGTTAATTAGTACTAAAAATTAACTCGGAGGGTAAGCACTTAATCATGACGTCATATTATGTAGGCACTCGTAGTAAACAGCGTCCTCTCTTGCAAAATTATACCTGTAAAATATGTATCGACGGTTAAAAAATGAGTTATTAATGCTATCCTACTTAAAATTTTCCGTTATTTCTATTGCGCTAACTCCCATAGCTCTCCGATGATTTTTTGTTGTTGTTTATGTCCTAGCAAACAACTGCGTTTTCGAAGTATGGTTTTGGTGTAACCGACAAGATTTTGTCCTTTTTTGTCCTAAAGGCGCTTGTGACATAAAAAAATCGTAAAGCCACATTAATAGGAATGCCAATCAATGCCTTTACTTTTTTTATTTTTGAGCGTTTAATATTTTACAGATGACATCACTTTGAAGTTGTAAATTTATATTGCATTTCATTCAAAACAACGCAAAAACATTTTATTCATTCAAATTTTACTTTCTTTCATTTATTTCGATGTAGGTAATCAGTGAGCGAGAATTTACGTATGACTTCAATTTTGAAGATCAATATCTATTTTTATATGCTCTATGAATAATGGATATTTGATTTATACAATGTAATTTAAGTCTCTATTACAATTTCTTCCTTTATCATCAAATGTACAAAGATGATAGAAATAATTTTTGTACAAAGTTTCTCAAGAAAATTTAAAGCTACCTGCCTAACCGTGATTATATCTCTTTAATGTAATATGGATATAATCACGGTTAGCCAGGTAGCTTTGATTCTATATCTATAATCTATAATCTAAATTGCTGAGATATATTAACATTTAAGGCTCTTAAATGCATGCCCACAAACAAACACGTGTAGTTCGCGCTTACAAATGCTGAATGTGTACTAACAAATAAAATCCAAACCTCAAATTAACATAAGCCCTACAACTTTTGCCGACCTTCCCTGACACAGAGGTGACATTGGCAAAGTGAACCATTTTTTACAGTATGGATGGGCAGCCTCATACCAACCTATAAGTCACTGAATAGTACAACAATAATATCTTTTTGTACAAAGAAAATCTCGACAGTCTTTTGACGTCTTCACGTTGCGGTCCTTTGGGTACAAAGCTGGTATAGAATATTACTTTTAAACTCAACCTTAGCGTCGTACAAAAATGTATAGGAATTACGTCAGAGCCTCTAGTCACCGTTTAAGCTTCCATATATTTTTCATAAAAGGAAATGGTTGAGCTAAGGTCTTATCAGGTACGTTTTCCGAGTTTTCATCAAGAAAATAGGCGAGGAAATGCATGAATACTGCTAGTAGCACGTCTAACATCTGCCTTTTACGACCCATCAATATCTTTTGTGGAAAGAATGGTATTGGACAGATTTATATGTGTGTGTGTGTGTGTGTGTGTGTGTGTGCACGTGTGTGTGTGTGTGCACGTCTATGTGTTACTTGGTTATAATTATAATATTATATTATAATAATTGACCGGTCCGTAGTCCACTGTTTAACACTTCGGACTCGTAAATGAAAGGTCGTGGGCTTGAATCCCGGTTGAGCACAAAAATATACTCGTAAAATTTATATTTATAAAAATGCTCTTCGCTGGGTTGAAAACTTCATATATATGTACCAAGGACCGGTCACCACAGGTCTTGTGTGGCGCTTTCTATAGCAACGATCAAATTGGCAGAGGACTCTTAAAGTGTAATTTACAACAAAGCAACGCTCACCTTATAAATCATTGTAATATTTCAACATTTTTATATATGTCAATGTAAAGACAAAAGAACCTGAAAGAATATGTTATATCACTGAAAAGAAAGGAATATTAATATTGACAGGAATCTTTTAACATTTTAAATGTTGAAAATAGAAAACTTCACTCAAATAACTGTTTAAACTAAATTATTCAAATATTTAAAATAAATTCATTCAATTCAAACAACTATTGTTGAATGTCGATGTTAAATTCATGTTAGTTCTTCAAGCGGGTACAAGACATAAATTACTTGGTAATTTTAGCATTTATATTAGATACAAAAGATCGGAAGAATCTCATACAATGAACTATTATTGCTAAAAGCCAATAAAATTAACATAAGTCCGTGTGTGTAATGTTTTTGCGATTTCCGCTGAGAACGTCCCATATCGGAGGCTAGATAAACAAACCGACCCCTTCTTTAACCCACTCCCACAATAATGTGGTCCTCCCAGTGCTCGTTTGGCTTATCTAATCTAATCTTAGTTGCGAAATATAACTAACATTAGAGATTCACATTATATGCATTTTCACAAAACAGACATGCTTAAGTTCGACCTGAAACATGCCGCATGTAGTCCTACAATATAAAAACCCAAATCGCCAATGAACATACACCCTGCAACTCCTGCCGACCTTCCCTGAAACAGGGGTGACATTGGCAAAGTGAACCATTTTCTACAGCATGGGTGGTCAGCCGCATACCAACCTATAAGTCAAGGAACATACACAACAATTTACATTTTTTAAATCAATAAATTATAATATGTATGGACATAAAAAACTAACAGAAAACAAATTTCAATTTAAAAAACCCTAGCCGCCAACATCACAGATTAATAACCACTTATTTCTGTCTTTACACATTTCTTTCATTTCCTCCAGAGTCATAACCTTCTTCGTACAGGCTCTCCTTTTATTGTGACTCTGGATATTCCATTCATTCGCAGTTTCGGAAATTTGGTCCATCCATACCTTTCTCGGTCTTCCTCTACCACGACATCCATTTATTCTTGCAACATATACTTTCTTCGTCAGTCTTTCATCATTCATTCTCTCTATATGCCCAAACCATCTTAACAAACCTCTTTTAATATTTACTTTCTCTTACACCACATTCTTCTCTGACAAAATCATTTCTCACCGTATCACTCCGATTTTTCCCAATCTTACTTCTTAGAAAGTCCATTTCAACTACCATTTGATATTCACTTGGTTTGCTTGGTGGATGGTTCGCTATGCCAATGCTACCGCTGTTTTAAGGAAGGTCGGCAAGAGTTGTAGGGTGTATGCTCATTTGAGATTTGAGTTTTTATGTTGTAGGTTCACATGCGGCATATGCAAGCGAAAACTTATACGTTTCTGCTTGTGAGAATTTATATAATGTAAATCCCCGATATTACATATCTATGCAACTTGCAGCTTAGATAAGAGATTAGATGATAGACTGGTCCGTAGTCTAGTGGTAACACTTTGGACTCGTAAACGGAAGGTTGTGGGTTCGAATCTCAGCGGAGCCCAAAAATATACCATTTATGTTTTCAAATATGCTCTTAGCTGTGTTGAAAACTTCATAAACCTTTACCTATAAAGACTCTAAAAGTCCATCCAACCTTACAGCAACTGGGTCTTGCTTAAGAATTGGCGCTTTGTAGAGTCGACCAAGCTCGTAAAAAGTCCGGTTGGTTCAGTTGCTAGAATGCTTGCATTCTATACCGAGAGCAAGGGTTCTATCCCCACCGAAGGTGACAGAGATTATTTCCCATTTCGGGGTTTATTTCAAAACCCAAAGTAAAATCTGGCAAGGCTTACTCAGCCTTTACATAAAATGAGCTCCAGCATGCTTGAGAGCTGGGAAACCCCCACTTCTACTGAAGTGATTGGCGTAAGGCTGGCCGCTTACCTGTAAAAAAAATAGGTTACACTCGCCACATGCGAAACCCTTATAGAGATAACGCGGAAAGAAGTTGCACTATAAGTGTAGCTAAGTTGCGTATGACCTCTCAATGAAATTGTCATTCTACACATTCTGAGGTAAGAAAAAAAACGCAAAACTTGATAATGGGATAGTTGTTTTAAATACACATTGTTCCAGTACACATACTAGCGATAACAATTTTCATATTTACACTATTGTTAGGGATTTTACGTGATGCTTTTTTACCAGCGATACTTGAATAGAACCTCTTCAGAAAAGTTCTTTCTAAGTTGGTCGAGAAAACTGGCCGGTCCTCTATCCACACCTCAAGTACAAAGCTTACCAAATCGTTTAACAAAAAACTACTAAATATCTCTGTTGAGCGTTTAACTTTGGATAACTTTTTGGTACAATCGTATGCTTGAGTTAAATAGTGAAGGTTTGCTTTTGGAGTTCAGTACAAACATTATGTAATCTCCCTTTATAGCGTTTATAGAAAAATGTGTAGAAGATAAAGCAGCACTACTAGCGAGTGAGTAAGTTTGCATACATTTTTATTTATTTATACGAACTAAGGGAGTATACGCAAAGTTTTATACTTTGGGGTACTGTTCTGTGTTTCAAGTAGCCACATCGTTTCCTTAGTGCTTGTTTGTCTTATGCCCATCAGAGGTAATTTCACATGTAATGAACCACTTTTTTAGAGTGATAGCTGTGTAAATATAGAAAAAAAATTGAATGGATTAATCTAAAATGAAATGATATCCTTGAAGTCAAGGTCTAGAGTATGAATTTGTTATTGCATTTTGATGTTTTAATATCACAGATTTCTTCATATGAAATGACTTTTATCGCCAGCATTTATTTCTCTTGCATGAGGACACCCACATATTACCACTTTAATGCATTTTATTATTTGTAATAAATGCCGGGAACAGTAAAGGACTCCAACTGAGAGACATATTATTACCTGCACCAACAATGGCTGACTTTTAATTGAAAATGAAGTTCTATTCTACATCTCGCTCCCCCAGTTCTTGTTTACCGTATACGCCAATCTTGTCAAATATGACTTTGTCATGCAGTTGTCTTATTAATCAAATTCTACACAATCCGAGCTAAGAAAAACCGTAAAACTCGATAATGTGAGAGTTCTTTTAAATATTTTTAAAATAAATTTCTTGTTTTTATAAGACACATTGGTCCAGTACACATGCAAACATTGCTCATGTAAAATTTTCTCAATGGCGTTTACGCTAAACAAGAACTAAGGCAGCGATCTGTTGCCAATACCCCCCTTGTTTCAGGGAAGGTCGGCTAGAGTTGCAGTCTTTCTGTTCTTTTGAAAATGGATTTTTTGTAAAAGATCGTGCTTACACATGTCGCATATAAACCTACAACATAAAAACCTAAATCTTAAATGAACAAACACCCTGCAACTCTTGCGGACCTTTCTTGAAACGCAGGTGACATTGGCAAAGCGCACCATTTTTTTACAGTATGGGTAGTCAGCCAGTTATCAACCTATAAGTCAAGGAATACAAACATTTAATTACAGTTAACTATATAAAACAAACAATCACTAAGTTAAACAATAACATTAAAATCTACGAAACATCTATAAGAAAGATAAAAATTACCATTTTAAAAACCTCAGCCTTAACCGCCAGCATTACAGCTCAACTGCCAATTTTTTTCGGTCCTTACATACTTCTTTCATTTCATCCACAGTCAAAACCTTTTTCATACTTATCCAATCTAATCTAAGTTGCAAAGATATGCTATATTGGGGATTTACATTATATGCATTCACACAAGCAGACACGTACAAGTTTGCGCTTGCAAATGCCGCATGTGAACCTACAACATAAAAAGACAAATCTCAAATGAGCAAAAACCCACCCTGCAACTCTTACCGCCTTTTCTGAAACAGGAGTGACATTGGCAAAGTGAACCATGTTTTAACAGCATGGGTGGTCATCCGCATACCAACCTATAAGTCAAGGAATAAAAACAATCACTTAGTAAAACAATAAAATTAAAAACCACGAAACATCTATTAAAAAAATGAGAATTACAATTTTGAAAGCCTCAGCCTTAACCGCCAACATAACAGATCAACCGCCAATCTTTTTCGGTCCTTACATACTTCTTTCATTTTATCAAGAGTTAAAACCTATTTCATACTTAGATTATAGAGGGGTTATAGACCAGTCCGATGTGATTACCACAATAGAAAGTCCTATCGTGTACTAGTTTTCAGTGGATGGCACCGTGTAGTTATGCACCATTAGGAGAGCCAGGGGTGATGAATGTCCCTCTCCTCCTTGGAAGGCGTCCCTGAGTCAGCCTCCTTGTTCTGGCATTCCTACTTCACGCCTGCTTATTATGCCGCGCCATACCTCGCTCTAGGGATGTTGTGGATATGAAGTTGCGGATATGGGTACGGATACGGATACTGAAAAAATATTATTTCACTTTTGGATAGATAGATAGGATAGGATAAAAGGATAGATAGTATGATAATAGGATAGATAGGATAAAAGAAGAGCTTGTATGAAGAAGGTTATGACTCTGGAGGAAATGAAAGAAGTATGTAAGGACAGAAAGAAATGGCGGTTGATCTGTAATGTTGGCGGCTAGGGTTTATTAAATTGGAATTTGTTTTTGTTTGTAAATGGATATTTTGTATTTGGATATTATTGTTTGATGATGTATAAAATGTAATTTGTCGTGTGTGTGTGTTCCTTGACTTATAGGTTGGTATGCGGCTGACCACCCATGCTGTAAAAATGGTTCACTTTGCCAATGTCACCCCTGTCTCAGGGAAGGACGGCAAGAGTTGCAGGGTGTATGTCCATTTGAGATTTGGTTTTTATGTTGTAGGTTCACATGAGGCATGTGCAAGCGCGAACTTGTACGTGTCTGGTTGTGAGAATGCATGTAATGTGAATCTCCAATGTAACATATCCTTGCAACTTAGATTAGATTAGATTAGATTAGGATATTAGATTTATTTCTGCATTCTTTTTTACCTCTGCGGCACCCTTCCAGGGTGACACAGACCCCCAAGACTTTCAAGAATTGGGGAGCCTCCCGCGCAGGATTCCTAAAAATATTGTTGATTTATAATGTTCGCTTATTCATTTATGTTACATTTTTTGTATAGGGAAGTATTTAATTTTTGTTGTTGTATAGATTTCTTTTTAAGGTTTTGTTGTTTTTATATACTTAAATGTTATTTATTGTTTGTATTCCTTGACTTATAGGTTGGTATGACGCTGACCACCCATACTGTTAAAAATGGTTCACTTTGCCAATGTCACCCCTGTGCCAGGGAAGGTTGGCAAAAGTTGTAGGGCTTATGTTCTTTGAGGTTTTGATTTTATTTGTAAGTACACATTCAGCATTTGTAAGCGCGAACTACACGTGTTTGTTTGTGGGCAAGCATTTGATATGAGCTTTAAATATAAATTTATCTTTGCAACTTAGATTATAGATTATTATTATAGATACGGGGACGATATTGGAATTATATTAATTCGCTTTCAGATACGGATATGAAATTATTTCGGATTATTTCGGTTACAGATATTAGAGTTTTCAAGAATTGTATCTCCATGCATAATACATACTTCGAAATAAGAACATAAATTGTATCGATTTTACTTTTAGACTATTTTTGGTTGTAAAATCAGTCATATGTGGATTACTTTAGCTATTCACTTAAAAATCCAGAAATTATATTTCATAATAAAACAGTATAAGAACGCAACTAAGATACACATTTAGTTCAGCTTTTTGCAGCGTTATCCCCAAAGGGGTTGCATGTGACAATTTGCCACCTGTTTATGTAATATTCGTAATTAATAGGCTTAATGCTATCCGTAACTTGTATTTCAGTCTCGGTTAGAGTTACGGATATTTTTTTTATTTATTTCGGATATCTGAAAGTTTCGGTTACGGATACGCTTATTTTTTTTATTTGGATATCCGATAGTTTCGGCTACAGTTAGGTATGGATATCATTTTTATTTGGACAGTTTCGACAGTTTCGGTTACGGATATGGATATTTTTATTTTATTTCAGATATCCGATAGTTTCGGTTACAGTTACATAGATACGGATATTATTTTTATTTGGATATCTGACAGTTTCAATTACGGATAAGGATATTTTTATTTTATTTCGGATATCCGATAGTTTCGGTTACAGTTAGGTACGGATGTTATTTTTATTTGGATATCTGACAGTTTCAGTTACGGATACAGATTTTTTTTTTTGATATCCGATAATTTTTGTTACGGTTACGGATATGCGTAACATCCCTGCCTTGCTCAACTTAATAATGTACGCGGCATTCCCCTTAATTCATAACCTCTGTTTATTTTCCATTTAAAACGCAGCAACAAATTCCATTCATTTCCAGGCGCCATTATCACAGAATGAAGTTCATTCAGTCGGCGATGCTATCGAGCTAGCATTTCCTTTTATCTTCCTGAACTAAAAGAAGCGTAAACAAAATCTCTTAAGCTGTCGAAAAAAGATTTTTCTAACGCCGAAAATACCAAACTGTAAATTTAGCATAAAACCTCGCGAAATTTCTCCACCATTGCATAAATTATAAATTGTACTGTGGACTGCATATGGCTTTACAGCATAAAACAAGTTTGTCTTCAATTCAATTTTCATAAAAAAAAAATTAGTTACCGAGAAATTAAGGCCGGAAAACTTGGCCGGCTAGCCAAGCCGTGACGTCGCGTCGATGGGTCCGCCAGGCTGGGAGCCTCGGAGGATCTGTATGAAATACATAATATCCGAAGGCCCATAGACGGCACATCCGCCTAAATAAAACGGGTTAAGGTCATCTTAGATTTTCATTTCTCAATCCAGCGAAGAACATTATTGGAAAATTAAACGATATTTTGTGTGCTTAGATAATAAACCCACTATATATAATCTATAATATAATAATCTATAATCTAAGTTGCAAGGATATATTCATTTAAAGCTCTCAGATGTAAGCCCACAAACCAACAAGTGTAGTTCGCGCTTACAAATGCTGAATGTGTACTTACAAATAAAATCCAAACCTCAAATGAACATAAGCCCCACAACTTTTGCCGACCTTCCCTGAAACAGGGGTAACATTGGCAAAGTGAACCATTTTTTACAGTATGGGTGGTCAGCCTCATACCAACCTATAAGTCAAGGAATATGAATAAAAAATTACATTTAAATATATAAAAGAACAAAACCTTACAAAGAAATCTATGCAAAAAAAGTCAGAAATTTCCTATGCAAAAAATGTAGCAAATTAATACACCAACATTAGAAATCACCATTGCAGATTAGCCGCCACTTCTTCCTGTCCTTGCACACTTCTTTCATTTCATCCAGAGTCATAACCTTTTTCATGCAAGTCCTCCTTTTATTATGACTCTGGATATCCCATTCATTCGCTATTTCAGAAATTTGATCCATCCATACTTTTCTCGGTCTTCCTCTACCACGACATCCATCTATTTTAGCAACATATACTTTCTTCGTCAATCTTTCATCACTCATTCTCTCCATATGCCCGAACCATCTTAACATACTTCTTTTAATCTTCACTTTCACACTTTCCCTTACACCACATTCTTCTCTTACAAAATCATTCCTCACTCTGTCACTTCGTTTTTTCCCAATCATACTTCTTAGATAGTCCATTTCTACTGTATGGACTTTACTAATTTCCCTTTCACTCACCGTCCAGGCTTCACTTCCATACATCAAGGTTGGCACTAGTATACCACCGTGCACCGCCAATCTAACATTTTTTGAGAGATTCTGGTTCCTGGCGATGCTAGCGGTAGCACCCAGTACGCACCTGCCTTTCATTATTCTTCTTTCAAATTCACCGGTCATTCTTCCATCTTTTTCAAACTTACTTCCCAGGTATACAAACTCATTTACGACATCAACATTCATTCCATTAATTTTAAATTCATAATTCATACTTTCATCATCTCTTTCAAAAATCAATACTTTCGTCTTACTTGCATTCAACTTCAAATGGTTACCTTTCAAAGCTTCATTCAATCTAGAGAGCATTGTTTGCAATTCTACTGCAGAATCAGATACAAGAACTGCATCATCTGCATACAGTAGAACACTCACTTTGCTCTCTCCTATCATCAATCCACAATCATTAAGTCGAGCATCTCTGACACACTTGTCCATGACTATGTTAAATAGCCATGGACTCATCACACATCCTTGCCTCACACCCTTATAAACTTCAAACCACTCACTATACTCACCATCAATACGGACACATGCCTTACTATTTTCATAGTTTGCATGCACCGCACCTAGGAGAGCCCCATTCACTCCGTATGCTTTCAAAACATCCCATAACATACCTCTGTCTACTGAGTCAAAAGCCTTTTCCAGATCTACAAAGGCCGTGAACAGCTTCCGCCTCACCGACAATTGTTTTTCAACAAGTTGTCGTAGAGTAAAAATCTGATCAACACAGCCTCTACCGGCCATAAAGCCGGACTGTACATCGGAAATCCTTTCACTAGTAGTCAGAATCACATTTTTTATAATCACCTTACAGAAGACTTTTCCTGGTATACTGAGTAGACTGATGTGAAGGTCTGAAGTTCTACTTTACAAAAACAAGTCCGCAGCTTTTTCAAAGTTTTGAATTTTTATTTATTTAAAGAGTCTGAAAAACGTAAATCCGCAGAATAAAACCTGTTTTGGACAGGCATTATTGTACCAGCATAATGGAATTTTAAGCAACATTTTTAATTTACAAAACAAGGTGTGTTCTTGTTTATAGCACCTATGTACGTATACTATGTATATCTGCTTCAATGTAAAACTTCAGGATGTGTAATGTGAATCAGAATAAAAGGTCTTCCAGGCAGACGTAGCTCCCAGTGTGTGACGCGTACGCTCTGGATGGGGACGTGTGGTAACAAGACAGGACAGCACAGTGGCAAAACAACACAAGATATTACATTCCAATGACAAAACATCACAATGATTAAAAAAATTACATGAAAAAACAACACACAACGCTACATCACATGGCACTTCATTAAATGCTTAAAAATGACAGTACATTACATGACAAAACATCATAATGATAAAACAACGCAGAAAATATGTCACAATAAAAAGCGCATACATTAATTTTGCCTATTTGCATAATGCAAATAGGCATTGAGCTGGCTACCTCACCTCTAAAAATAAATGCATACTGCCGTTGCCACTCCTGGTTTTAGTGAGTTCTGTTTGTGATATGCTATATTTTGTCATGTGATATGCCATTTATTGTACGCTATGTTTGAAGTATGAAATTTTTTGTCATGTGGTGTTTTATCATTGTGATGTATACTATGTATTGTTTTGTAATGTGATGTACAATGTACATATTGTCATATCGATTTTCTGTCATGTGAGTCATGTGTCACACACAATACTTCATTGTACCATCTATATATGTGTTAATTTGTCTGATAAGTTTTGTCATCTGATGTATTGTCATTGTGATTAAATGTCATGCAATCTTTTGTCATGTTACGTACAGTTTGATGGTCTGTTATGTGAGGAAAAATCATTTTATGTAATGTTATGTGTTGTTACATCATGTGTTGATTTGTCACTGTTCTGTTTTATCCTGGAACCGGGATATCTCAGTCATTTCAGGCTCTCGGTATTCTTTAGTAAAAGCCAGGCGGAAGAGTCGTCTTTCCGCCCACGCTGTCGCTTCTAAACCAAGTATACAATTTTACGTATAACCCTGAGACGTTCAGGCAGTATGCTCAACCCCCCCTCGTACACATCTGGTATACTTATGTGTCAGAAGGGCTCACAGTGCATGAACACTCATATAATAAAGCTATAATCTCACACTACTATCTGAAGGCATCGAATTAATCCCACATTTCATGGCCGGCCGATAGTCTAGTGGTTCAAATCCCCGGAGGAGCACAAAAAAACCATTTATATTTTCAAAAATGCTCTTTGTTGAGCAAAAAATTAATATACCTTTCCCAAAGACCGGTCACCAAAGGTTACATCAACTAGATCTTGCTTGAGAATTGGCGCTTTGTAGTGACGACCGGTCGATAGCTCTATAATCTAAGTTGCAAGGATATATTCATTCAAAGCTCTCAGATGTATGCCCACAAACAAACACGTGTAGTTCGCGCTTACAAATGCTGATTGTGTACTTACAAATAAAATCCAAACCTCAAATGAACATTAGCCCTGCAACTCTTGCCGGTGACATTGGCAAAGTGAACCATTTTTTACAGTATGGGTGGTCAGCCTCATACCAACCTATAAGTCAAGGAAATTGGTTGAATGCTTGCACTCCATGTCGAGAGCAAGGGTTCGACCCCCACCGAGGGTGTCAGAAATGATTTCCCGTGACAGTGTTTATTTCAAACCCAAGTACCTACCGGGAAGATTTACTCAGCATTAACGAGAAATGAGAACCAGCCTCGTCGTGAGCTGGGAAACCCCCACTTCAACTGAAGTGGTTGGTGTGAGGCCGGCCCCCTTCCACGTAAAAATAAATAGGTCCCGAATCGCCACATACGACCCCTTCGGGAGTAACGCAAGTAAAAAGTTACACTTCATGTGTAGCTTGGTTGCGTTTACTTTAAAAACGAAAACAAATCCAAATCTAGCGTATTCATCCCAAACGAAAAGAATCTAACTGTAACTGTTCCTATGTCGCCATTCCGCTAGGAGTGGCCAGAGCCTCTGCAGAGCTGCCTCCATTTTTTCCTATCCTTTCATACCTCTTTCAATTCATTCATATCCATCACATTTTTCATGCATTTTCTTCTTTTACATAGGTAAATGGGAGACATAGGCATGGGGATGCATAGGTAAATTTATGATTGAGAAACGCCTGAACTTTGTAGGGATGAATTCAACCGTCGAAAAAATATGTCGAAATTAAAACTCTGAAAAGAGGCTTTATCTTGGATCGAAAAATATTGTTGGTAAACGCTAAAGCTGAGTGAATACGTACAGATTTGTACTTGGGTAAGTGGAAAACAGTCAAGACAGGGCAGAATCGCCTACGCATCGTGGGATATAATTATTACAAATTACTTTAGACGCGCTGCCAGTGTCGTGCGCGCCCTTTTCTAACAGAACTTGTAATATTCGGCGCGAGACTGGAATTTATCGGCTTATTATCATAACATTACTGCCACTGCTTTTTATGCGGATAAGAATCGGTGTTGTAAACAATTCAGAGCACAAAATTAACGATATTTTAAAAAATGTGTGTAAAAACGCAACTCACCTACACATATAGTATAACTTCTTCCCTGCGTTTTCCCAGAAGGGGTCGCGGTGGCGCTTCAGGACCTATTTATTTTTACAGGTAAGGGGGCCGGCCTCACACCAACCACTTTCAGTTGAAGTGGGGGTTTCCCAGCTCCCGGGGGGGCTGGTTCTCATTTCTTGTGAAGGCTGAGTAAGCCTTTGAGATCGAACCCTTGCTCTCGGCATGGAATGCAAGCATTCTACCAATTGAGCTATCGACCTTTTTACGAGCTTGATCGTCGTCGCTACAAAGCGCCAATTCTCAAGCAAGACCCAGTTGCTGTAAGGCTGGATGGACCTTTGGTGACCGGTAAGCAAGTTTAAAAGTACAATTGAAACACTCGTAGGTTGGTATGAGACTGGTGACCACCCATGCGATAAAAAAAATGGTTCACTTTTCTGGGTAGGTCGGTAAAAGTTGCAGGGCTTATGTTCATATTTTAAGGTTTGTATTTTATTTTGTGAGTACTGTAATATTCCCCCCCCTGGCGAAGAAGGGGTCGGAGGAACAGACGAGGAGAGTCGAAAAGAGTAAGCGCGAAAGAGAAAGCGCGAACAGAGGGATTTTCCTCCGAAGTTAGAAGTGGAGCGATCGAATGTGCAGGAGAATACCCTGGAGTCACCAGGATTCAAGTGCAACAAACCTTCTTTGAAGGAATAGCACTAGGCTGCTTCGATTCTTTTCCACCCTTCAGTTTCAGTTGCTGGAAGAGCAATCTACCCCTACCGAGGTAGTAATTATTTTTGGCCAATTATTATGTGATCATCTAGCTAAGGGTAGGACTCCTTGTCGTGTGGAAGATTATGAAACAGAACGTTGTGTTATTTTTTGTTTTACCGTTTCAAAATCTACTTTAGTGGCAAACCCAAGTACTTTTTGGGAGGTGTACCTCTCATACATTTCTACCCTTTTGTAAGATTATAACGAGTATTGATTTTGCGTTTACGCGATCAAAGATGAGGTAGTATGAACTACAATTATTCCTAAGGCGACGAGATTTAAGCGTTATTAATTACGGAACGGTCTTAATGTGTGCGAGTTTAATTAATTGGAATATAAGGTAGTCGAAATTATTTTCAGATAAAAACATAAATGACATAAAAATTGCGAGATGAAAGGCAGTTAGGTTTTAGTTTGTTAGTGAAAGTAATTACATGCAAGGCGATCTCTTCTTTGTTGTAATTCTTACCTTTGCGCGTCCACCTGTAAGTTAATAGGTCCATGGCTTTTACAGCATCTTTCTATGACCACCGGTCATCTGAAAGGCACTGCAAAATGGACCTTTATTAGTTATTTCAAGGAAAGGATTCGGATACACGCGGCGTGAATCTAAGATTTCGACACCCTCGTCGATTAAGTGACTCTAATTAATCATGGCAAATGGCCCCAACGGCCTTTTGGGTACCTCCTCCAATTCCCCTTGTACCCTACCCAACTTCTCCGTATGGTAATCTTTTGCTGCAAAAAACCACGGGACAGGAAGGTTAGTCTGGATTGTGTGTGTTCAGCTACAAGTTACTGCAATAATGTTGGCTCCAAGCAAACTCCAAGTATATATGATCAGAGATCATGGAACACTAATCCAGCTGAGTGAGCCCAGATCATTTCAGGAACTCTCGTTGCGACCAGAGGTCGGGAACATATCCAGTTGTATTTGGCCAGAGGCCGGCTGCCAATTATCAGGGACATTGTTGTGGTCGGGAACATATTATGAACAAGGTCACTCAGCGGTTTTCAAATTCAACTGCATTAGGTACATCCGCGTTATTCTTTGTGTATCTCGATATGAGATTGCAGGCATTTCGGCTTCAGCACATACTGCAGAGTTGTTTGTTTATAATTTATTTATGAAATTTGCATTTTATTAGCTTGGCCAACCCCTAGTGTGATGGATGTGTAATGGTGTGTGTGGAATACATTTTCACCTTCAGATGGATTACTTTCAGACCTTACTTATAGGGAATACATGCAGCATACGAATTCTTCATAATCCTTCTTTCATTCTCACCACCCCAAGGAGAACAGCATTCCGTAATGTGTAAGAGTGATTAGGTAATTCTGCATTGAATGTTATAGGTTCTCAGGGCCATCCCGTGCCTGTGGACTATTCCATCACCAGACCCACATTTAGAATCTAAGACAATAGGTCCCTGATACCCTTGTATGTATCTTGTACCTTATAACCCTGTGAGAAGTCCACTTGACGGGAACCCAGACTCAGCTGTTATCCACAGAAAGGAATTCTAGGAGGGAGGCGGAAGTGATCATGACTCTTGGACAGCCAAGGACGGAAGCTTCGTGTCTCGATTATAAGTGGACCTAACAAATTTTGAATTCAATATAACATTGCAGAATTCCAGTGAAAGAATTTAATTGAACGCAAAATCAAAAGTGGTGTGTGTGTGTGTGTGTGTGTGTTAGTACATGGAAGCGAAGAAAAAAACAGCGATAGTAAACAATTTCTTAGTCTAAATAAAAAGGAAACCTTCCTCCACTCAGGTAAGCCAATGAATCCCTGAAAATACATTTATAATTAACAGAAATCGAGCAATAAGTAAACTTGAAAGAAACACCAGCATTTCCCCCACTCAGGTAAGCCATTGAATCCCTGAAAATACATTTATAATTAACAGAAGGCAAACAATAAGTAAACTTGAAAGAAACACCAGCATTCCCCCACTCAGGTAAGCCATTGAATCCCTGAAAGTACATTTATAATTAACAGAAAGCAAACAATAAGTACTCCTGAAAGAAACACCAACATGAAAGTAATACAGACAAGTGGTTTTAATGAAATTAGTTATTTGTTAGTATAATTGGAAACACTTAGCCCAGGATCTTCTTTTCTGCTTCAACTCTGAATTAATTCGAAAATAATGGTTTTATTTTTAAATATTGAAATGCCGGAACCCAAAAGAAACAAGACACTGCACTTCCACTCTCACAATTATTATTTAAAGTAAACAAAAGAGAATTTCCGCGTTTAATATTTATAAGGTCCATCATTTTATTAAAACGTTTAAAAATGTTTATTTCGGATTTGATTGATTAAGTTTATATTTAATTGAGAATTTATTATCGGAGTTTAGAAAACCGGAGTTTATAATTTTACGAGCTTAGGGAATGAAACCCCACACGCGTGTCGGCTGTCGCACCGGATTGAGAATCGCGTTTATTTAAAATTTAGAAAATATAAATTTATATTTTTAGTGTTTGAGATTTGAACAAACCACGTGCGTATCGATTGGCAACCGAAATCTCCCTCCCCGAGTTTATTAAAAAATTAGAAAATGAAATGAATTGTTTTTAGTGTTTTGAAAACGAAAACACATCTGTATCGACCGCTGTTCAAGATCCAAGTCCCCTTGTTTATTAAAAATTAGAAAATGAAATTAATTATTTTTAGTGTTTAGAGAATCAAAACACATCCGTATCGATCGCCGCGCAAGATCCAACTCCCCCATCCCTTGCAACGTCAGGGGTGCATCTCTTCCCTCTCCTCCCCTTGAGATCTCCCTTCCTCCACCCCAAGATCTGCCGCAAGTCATAGCGATATAATTATTGGTTGAAAAAGAGAGAACTCTACAGTACTTACACATGCACATGAAGAATCGGTATTGTAAACAATTCAGAGCGTCCAATTAACAATATTTTTTTAAAATAGGATGTGTAAATAACTTTAAAGTCAAATTAAAATACTTGGTATGAGGCTAACCATCCATGCGGTAAAAAATGGTTCACTTTGCCAATGTCACCCCTGTTTCAGGGAATGTCGGCGAAAATTGTAAGGTTTATCTTCATTTGAGGTTTGGATTTCAATTTGTAAGTAGGTACACATTCAGAATTTGTAAGCGCGAACTTACACATGTCTGTTTGTGGGCATGCATTTTATATGAGTTTTGAATGCTAATACATCTTTGCAACTTAGATTATAGATATACATATCTATAATCTCTATAATCTATAATCTAAGTTGCAAAGATATGTTAAAATTTAAAGCTCATATCAAATGCATGCCCACAAACAAGCACGTGTAGTATATACACTTGGTAAATAATTTTTCAATGTTTTTTTTTAATAACATTTGAACCCCGAAAAATTTAACAGTATTTTTTGGAAAAAAAAGTTGTGTCTGACCATATTATGGACTTTGCGTTGTTTTGTTTTTTTTTGTTGAACAGTGGAAGTTGTTTTTCGCAAATCTGCCTCCGGAGATTACGTTTTTTCTGAGCACTAATTGGCCGTCACTCGTCTCACAAATGGGACGGTTATAAAAAAGACAAAGACGATTGCAACTCTCTTCAGATCGCTATTCAAACTGCAGACAATGATGCGTCGTACAATAATTAAACAGACTGTCAACAGAAGGGATGAACATTTCGTATTTATCTACAAGCCAGGCTAATGGGCGAGGGCAATCTAAAAAGTAAGGACTACAACCCGAAACAACATTATTGTAATCTTACTTTACTTTGCGTATAGCCAGCAAGCGCAGCAAATTTCTTGGTCATTGGGCCGCGTCAGAGGCGAAGATCCAGGCCCTCCATCCACTTCACTGCTCCTGGCGTGACTTCATGTAAGTCTTTCAGGCCAAGAGGTGTCTTCTGATTGTACACTCCTCCACTATGTGCAGGACAGTCTGGTTTTCTGCTCTAAAATCGTAATGTGGTACAACGATAGAGCGATTATAGAACTCTGTCCAATATGATGTCACATGGATAAGTTGCTCGTGAACAGTAAATTAGTATTTTATTGATTGCAGAGGCGTTAACTTTGTAATCGTTCATCTTAAAAGATAAAAATAAAAACAATTTTGTTTACGATCACTTTGAGTATATTTTAATTCCACAACCAGTTTCGCAAACATCCAAGTAAATTAGTATTTTGTTTTTGTTTGCTAAGGACACAAGTCCATAGATCTGTGATGTTTCACTGCCAAGAAAAATTTCTACTTTCAAATTTTGTACCGAGTTCATCGCGAAAGATGCAAATAAATGAGCAAAAAATACTCACATTTTTGTTGTTTTGATTAAATGTCAAAAAAGAAAAAATCATATTATTCTTAGATTCACCAACAAATTTGAAGGTCTAGTGTTTATGGATTGATAAATACATTTACTTTTAAAAAACATGCGCTTACTTTTAAGATAGCCCTCATACAAGATTCACATTGTACGGTCTGTTGTTTGATAGAACAATACACCGAGTAATTATCAGCAAGCTAAGTACATGAAAAGATGGATGAAAAATAAAAGGGTACATTTATTCTAATGATTATTCTACTCCCATATTTTTTTTTATTAAAAATTTCATCTTAAAATTTTAACTTCTTATTCTTCCTGTGGTTCTTCAACGAAGACTGGCCATCATCACGATGATTTTTAACTTCGATACTGTGTCTCAAAAGAGGAATCTTGTGATTATGCCAAACCATTGTCTTACGTTCTTCAACCAAGATGTTCATCTTCGACCTGGAGCTCGTCTTCCTTCAATTCTTCTCTGTATGATGAGATGAAGGAGTTTTTTCATTTAGACCTACCCATAGGTAAATTTAGCGTCATTCACAAAAAAAATCACGGGTTTGATCCTTACGAAAAGAAACCCAAACGTCAAATGAGCATTGATTCTGTAACTCTTACCACATGTGCTTAAAAGGGGAGCAGCAAAATTCTATTCAGCTTTATTTTAAATTTTATTGAGTGTCGATGCTTGAAATTATGATATGTAGGTACATAATACGCCGGGGTCTTCTTAAGAATTTTTTTAACCAATCTTTGAGTTTTAGCTATCACAGCGGGTACACGTTACTTGCGAAGAATCGATTGACCTACTGAAAAATGTATCTTACCATAGACTATAATAATTAATTACGATAATATTTAAAGAGGTCAAAAATCTAATCTAAATCTAAATCTAAGTTGCAAAGATATGTATCATTTGAGATTCATAATGCATTCCCACAAGCAGACACGCATAATTTCGCGCTCACACATGGCGCATGTGGACCTACAATATAAAAAACCCAAACTTAAATGAACATAAGCCCTGCAACTCTTGCCGACCTTCCCTGAAACAGGGGTGACATTAGCAAAGTGAACCATTTTTTACAGTATGGGTGGTCAGCCTCATGCCAACCTTTAAGTCAAGGAATGTATTCAAAACATTTTTTTAATCTGGAATGGAACTTTCGTCAGTCTCGTATGGGAATGCCCTTCTTAGCACCCAATAACAAAATATTTATATACCTTTTCGCTAGCAACCCGGTCGGGTGACGATGCAATATTGTCTATACCAATTCACGTGCGGACCTCATTACAATTACACAGACATGAAGTATGAAAAAATTGGGGTAATTTTTATTTTTTATCACATGACGTGTATTTTTTTGTATTAAGTATAAGTGAGTTTGCGTTTAATAGACATTTATCGTGCGTACATACACTGCGGGCGCAGCATTCATCCCGAAATTTCAGCAAATAAATTAGCACACCCTTTTCAGGTTAACACGACCCGGCCTGAAACGAACACCGCGAAACACAGAATAATTTTGCGCTTTGCCCAGAGATATTTCAACAAAGATATATACCGCTTGTGGTGTCTGGATTCCCATTTAAATTCAAGATATTCAAGGCATTTTTACTATGTAATAAATTGAATTTGAGCATTATCAAATAATATTTAAAAATGTAATGTTCCTTGACTTATAGGTTGATATGCGGCTGACCACCCATACTGTAAAGATGGTTCACTTTTGCCAATGTAATCCCGGTTTCAAGGAAGGACGGCAAGAGTTGCAGGGTGTATGTCCATTTGAGATTTGGTTTTTGCGTTGTAGGTTCACGTGCGGCATGTGCAAGCGTGAACTTGTACCTCTCTGGCTGTGAAAATGCATTTATTGTGAATCTTCAATGAAACATATCTTTGCAACTTAGATTAGATTAGGTTAGTTCAAATGAAAATTTACATACGTATAAAATATTAAATTTTTTAAAAGATAAGGCAACGCCACGCCAACGCAACTAAGCTACACATATAGTGTAACTTCTTGCCGCGTTATCCCCGAAGGGTTTCGCATGTGGCGAGTGGAACCTATTTATTTTTACAGGTAAGAAAGCCGGCCTTACGCCAACCGCTTCAGTTGAAGTGGGAGTTTCCCAGCTCCTGTGAGGGCTGGTACTTTTTTCTTGTGAAGGCTGGTTAAACCTGGGTATTTAATTTAATTACTGAAAAATCTCTCCGCAAAAATATGAAAGACTAGAAAATCGCGACGGCAACCAATCGTGTAGTTAGTGAAAGGGAAAAGTATTATTTTGTAATTGGTTGCTAAGGACTTAGTCATATAGACATCTGACGCCTGCCCGCCGAGAGAAATGTAATTTTTCCTGCTGACTTCATTTTAACGTTTTCATTACTGTACTTACTACTAGTCTAAAAAATAATGTATTCTCCTCTATTGCGTTAACATAAAAATCTGTAAAGAAAAACCCCCTCACTGTTGCATCTTCAGTACGTTCTTTCATTTACGCAATGGTGGAGAATTTTCGCAGATCTTCCATAATTTGATCAAGAAACTTCAAATTTAAACCTAATTATCTGTCTCCACAAATAAAATGATATTTTAAAAATACATGTACATTAATTATGATATACAAATAAATACATAATACAACTATGATAATGAAATGATCAAATGTATGTTGTAAAAATATCATTCGATAAATAAATGAGCATTAACTTCTATCATTTTACGTGGGATCCAATTAAATCCAATTTTTGGTATAGCCCTAATGAGGTGGAAATGTTACATAGAAATAAATTAATCAAATAATTACAGCCAATTAGGTATTGAAAAGGTAAAATAAATTCTACATAAGGAATGGAATTTTAAATTACAAAATATTCCATTTTTTTACATCATGTACATTTACTGTTATATTTTGAGGGGTTCATTTACAAGAAA
This sequence comes from Agapetus fuscipes, assembly GCA_951799405.1. Classification (NCBI taxonomy): domain Eukaryota; kingdom Metazoa; phylum Arthropoda; class Insecta; order Trichoptera; family Glossosomatidae; genus Agapetus; species Agapetus fuscipes. The sequence continues at coordinate 26,799,273 of OX637332.1, forward strand.
AAGCTCTATTTTTTATTTATTTTTAAGAAATCCTGTGCGGGAGACTCCCTAGATTCTAGAGACTCTAGGGGTCTATGACACTTGTTGTAGTGCGGCAGAGGTGTACGAGCTTGGTCGTCGCTACAAAGTGCCAATACTCAAGCAACACCCAGGTGCTGTAAGGCTGGATGGACCTTTTTAGTGACCGGTCTTTGGTAAAAGTTTTATGAATTTTTTCAACCCAGCAAAGAGCATATTTGTAAATATAAATTGTATATTTTTTGTGCTCCGCCGGGATCCGAATCCACAACCTTCCATTTACGAGTCCAAAGTGTTGCCACTGGATTACGGACCGGTCCAAGAAATGCCAACGACACGCGGTGTACTTGAGCGGTCACCCATCCAAGTAGCATCCGCGCCCAATGTTGCTTAACTTTGGTGATCTGATGAGAACCGGTGCTTTCAACACGCTTTCGTCATGATATGGTCAATTTTGACTGTCTTACCGTTTTGTACCTTCTCTGTCTCCCATTTCGTCCTGTACACAGACTTACTTGTTCTACCAGAAAGGTCCATTTGATCATTATTTTATGTACTAAATAATCATAATAATATATTGGAATGACTCTTACCACCCATTACAAAGACACTTTTGTAAAGGGAAAGGAGGTAAGAATTGCTGATATTTTATCGATACCTTCAAGGTAGAACTGAATAAGGAGCTCTACTGGCTGAGGATCCCAGAAAGGATCAAATTCAAGCTGGGTCTCACGGTACATACATCGCTGCATGGAGTGGCGCCAGACTACTTACAGGAGCTGATAATACCGAGGAGTCCGAGTGAAAGGGGGCTCACTCTGCGATCTGCCGATAGTGCTCTTACCCCTGTCAGTATACAATACAGAAAATGAAGCACAGTGTTCGGAAACCGCGCTTTCGCCGTTGCGGGACCGTCCACTTGGAACCAGCCGCCCCCTGAAGTGCACGCCAAGGAAGGGATCGAGAGCTTCAAGAAGGGAATGAATACCCATTTTTTCACCGCCGCGTTAAGCCTGAAAGCGCCCTTGCAGTGACAGTATTCACGAAACCGCGCTCTACAAATTATCATCATAGCTAACATGTGTTTCTCAGATAAATGCACATTTTTTCCCATTTTCTACGAGAGAAAACACTACAAAAGTGTGATAATCCTGTTGTTTAGAAAACTGTCTTGAGCACCACCTTACAATTAGATCACTTACTATGAGAAGTTACATACAAAAAAAATGTCTTATCCACGATTTTTCAAATCAGTACATTAGCACTTATTCATTTTTAAGGTAGCGATATGTTCAGTTGAGGTTCGCTTGTGTAAGTACATGAAGTAATAATATGAAAAATTAATAGATATATCTTTGTTTTATTCACACATAAAAAAGCGGACGAAATAAATCAACCCAATATTTCTGTATTTGATTCTCCATTAAAAAAAAAAAAATAGGCTGATTTATTTGGTGAGCGCTATTTTTGTGTATATCACACCTCAAGAGCCCTCTACGAGCTTGGTAGTCGCTGTAGAAAGCGCCAATTCTCAAGCAAGACCCAGTTGGTGTAAGGCTGGATGGACCTTTTGATGACCGGTCTTTGGTAAACGTTTATGAATTTTTCAACCCAGGGAAGAGCCAATTTGAAAATATAAATGTTTTGTGCTCCACCGGGATATGAACCCACAACCTTCCATTTACGAGTCCGAAGTGTTACCACTGGACTACGTACCAGTGTAACTGGTTTACTTTTATTTTCAATTGTGTGTCCAACGCGCAGTGTATGTGCGGTGATTTGGTTGAATTTCGCCATATTTCATAGAGGGATAGGCCGGCCGCGGTTTTAAGCACCAGCCTACCTCAGTCGACTCTTCGTCACGGCCGTAACACTTGTAGTGCTATCTTGTGTTTTAAATGTTGACATTTCGCATGATTTATATGCGCCATCGCGGCTGAAAAAGTATGTCAATTACGTACGTATTCGAGCCCGTTATGTTTGCGTAGGTTCCATGGTAGAACGACACAGTGATATAACGACGCATGACATAACGACCCATGACAGAATGACACTTTTTCTTTATTTATTTTATTAACGTTTGGTTCACTTTTCCAATATCACCCCTGTTTGAGGGAAGGTCGAAAAATGTTGCAGGGCTTATGTTCATTTGAGATTTGGTTTTTATATTGTAGATTCACATGTGTTAGCGCGAATTTATATATGTCTACTTGTGGGAATGCGTTTAATATGAATCTTAAATGATATATATCTTTGCAGCTTAGATTTAGATTTAGATTTAGAACGGACGTATTGTCTACATCTTATATAACAAAGTAACAATGATTAAAATATGAAAAAATAATAAACAATAAAGTATTACGTATACATTCAAACAGTCAAATTTTTAAGTATCCACTTTCCTAAAAAAAAAACAAAGCTCTACGCAAAACGCAAAAAAAAAAACGCAACAAAGCTACACATATAGTGTTACTTCTTGCTGCGTTATCCCCGAAGGGTTCGCATGTGGCGAGTTGAACCTATTTATTTTTACAGGTAAGGGGGCCGGCCTTACGCCAACCACTTCAGTTGAAGTGGGGGTTCCCCAGCTCCCGAGAGAGCTGGTACTCATTTCTTGTGAAGGCTGAGTAAACCTTGCCGGTATTTTTATTTTGGGGTTTGAAATAAACACCGAAACGGGAAAACATTTCTGACACCCTCGCGCTCGGTGGGATTCGAACCCGAGCTCACGGCATGGAATACAAGCACTCTACCAACTGAGCTATCGACCGGTCATACTACGGAATTCAGATTTCAGACTTACACCACATAAATCTAAATGAGATAAAAAGTTCACGAGACGAGACATTCTGTTCGTTGGAGAATAGTAACCTAAATTAGAAGGATGACAATTGAGGAGGAGGAGTTGGAAAATTGAGTTTAATATTTTATTTTGTAATAAGTGATGCGAATCGAAAATTCTCACTTGACAGAACAACACATGATATAACAACACATGACAGAATAACACGTGACAAACATCACAGGAATGAACAGAACATCAGATCACAGCTGTGTTGTTTGTGATGTTTTGTCATGTAATATTTTTTTCAGTGTCGTTTATGGAATGTTCTGTTTTAGATATGTGATGTTTTTCCCGTGTTTTTTTTGTCATAGTTTATTTTCTGTGTTGTTCATAGTGTCGTTTTGTCACTGTGCCGTTCTAACCTGTCACCGTTTGCAAATATACAATGACATACACCGCCCAAAAAAACTAAGTACATAAAAATAAAAACAGCTAGGAGTGCACGCTATTGTCTTTTTATTATCTCTCTCTCTCTCTACGGACGGTCATTCATTCGTGTCATTTTTTAACTGAGCCGTGGTTGCCATATTGCAGAAATTATATTCAAAGCCTTCATTAATTCATTATCATCACTCTTGCGTGTTGAAATAATATCTCTTACCTCTACGGACAGTCATTCAATTGTGTCGTGTTTTCGTGGTTGCAATATATCAGAAATTATATCCAAATCTTTCCTAGTCCCTGTCATGCTTTTATTGACGTTTATTCATTCTGAAACTATTATATCATACTCTCTTCGGACGGTGATTCGTCTTTCATTTCTGTCATTTTTTAATTGAGTCGTGGTTGCCTTATCATCACCTTGGTCTTATCTCATCTCATCTTATCTTATTTCACATGAGCAATGTGTACTGGACCAATGTGAGTCATGGAAACTGGAAATTGATTTTGAAAATGTGAAAAATAACTAATTAATGTAACAATAAAACACGTTTTTCTTCACAAGTTGATTAATTTTTTCGAGCACTTTTGATGTTATCAAGAGAACAACTAAATTCAGGAGAACGTTTTAAGTGACGAAGATAGGGTGGAATACAGTTTTACATAATGTGCGGGGCTATGAAAAGTGGTGGGAAGGGGTAATAAGTAGGGGAGAAGCTGGATTTTTTTTTGAATATTTATAAATATAAATACATTTTCATATGAATAGACTTTTCCTGAAACCGGGGGGGCATTGGCAAAGGTGAAGCAAGTTTTTACAGCATGGGAGGTCAGCTTCATACCAACCTATAAAACAAGGAAATTACAATGAAAATAACACTATTACCTTTTTCATTGTTACCTTGCTCCTTGACTGATAGGTTGGTATGAGGCTAACCCTCCGTACTGTAAAAATTGGTTCGCTTTTGCCAATGCCACCCCGGTTTCAGGGAAAGGTGACAGGAGTTGCAAAGTTTATGTTCATGTGAGTTTTTCTTTATTTGTATGCACGCATGCAGAATGTGTAGGCGCGAACCTACATGCGCTTGTATGTGGGCATGCATTTAATATGAGCCTTAAATGTTAACATATCTTTGCAGCTTAGATTATAGATTATAGACCCAGAAAATTTATCTCTGTTTTTTTTAAACTAAAATTCCGTACCTTTAAAAATTTTAACACGTCATGCTAAAATGGCTCGCATCGCTGACTGTCTATGGGAAGTATCATGCTACGTGCAAAGTTGTTTTGAAAAATTAGCCAAATGAAAACTGTTTCTAGTCTCGTTAGAACAACATAGGTATGCTTTTAAAAGCTTTTAATGATCTCGTTGCATAAAAGAAAACCACACGTTAAAATAAAAACATGCTACTTTCCATGTTATCAGATTTACTTCGAAATTAAATTTGTGGGTAGGCGGTATGGCAACATGGCAAAAGTGTATAATCTAAACCAAGTTGCAAAGATACGTAAAATTATACGCGTTTTAACAAGCAGACACGTATAAGTTTGCGCTTAAACATGCCGCATGTGGACCTACAATACAAAAACCCAATCTCAAATGAACATACACCTCTGCAAATCTTGCCGACCTTCCCTGAAACAGGGATGACATTGGCAAAGGGGTCCATTTTTTACAGTTTGGGTGGTCAGCTGCATCCCAACCTATCAGTCAAGGAATACAAGCAATTAATATTCCTTGACTTATAGGTTGGTATGAGGCTGACCACCCATACTGTAAAAAATGGTTCACTTTGCCAATGTCACCCCTGTTTCAGGGAAGGTCGGCAAAAGTTGTGGGGCTTATGTTCATTTGAGGTTTGGATTTTATTTGTAAGTACACATTCAGCATTTGTAAGCGCGAACTACATTTGTTGGTTTGTGGGCATACATCTGAGAGCTTTAAATGAATATATCCTTGCAACTTAGATTATAGATTATAATACATTCAAATATAAAATACAAATAAACTCACAAATAAACAATTAAACAGTAAAAAGTAAAAAACTACAAAACATATATTTTTTTAAAAAAGTTAAAAGCCTCAGCTTTAACCGCCAGCATTACAGATCAACCGCCATTTCTTTCGATCCTTGCATACTTTTTTCATAAATATTTTCTAGAAAGATGAATAAACAGTCATCAATGAAGCTTGCAATTGCATACAACGATGCTTTGAAGATCTTGGAAAAACAATAAAAATAAACTCTTTTGTTAGAAGGAAAATGTTAATTGTCTCTCTTTTAGATGAGACAATATTGCTCTTTTGTATTTGATTAGAAACTCGGAAAAAACATTATTTTGTTTTACTCATTGGTTTAAAATGAAAAGAATATTGCTGTTTTTGCTTTCCTTTGCAGTAAAATAAGACCAACAAATTTCTCATGCGAATTGATGATATATTTAATGAAATATTTTTTGGAATGCCTATACAATTGAAAAGATTATATCGTCAGCTCAGAGGATTATGGTAACAAATCTTTGTGCAAAGAATTGTAAAGAGTACCTAATTATCTGGTCCGATCGATTGCTCAGTTGGTAGAGTGTATGCATTCCATGCCGTGAGCTGGGGTTCGAATCCCATCGAGGGTGTCAGAAATGATTTCCCGTATGTGTTTATTTCAGACACCAAAATAAAACACCGGCAAGATTTACTCAGCCTTTACAAGAAATGAGTACCAGCCCTCTTGAGATCCGGGAGCCCCCACTTCAACTAGAGTGGTTGGTGTAAGGCCGGCCCTCTTACTTGTAAACAGAAATAGGTTCAACTCGCCACATGCGACCCCTTCGGGGATAACGCGGCAAAAAGTTACACTATACATATGTCTAGCTTAGTACCGAACGATAGTACCATCCAAAATTTTAATGAAATGCTCTTCGAGTAGAATTACCGCTAACTGAACACAAGCTGGATGTAACCTGAAACGCTATTCTGCTAAATTCCTCCCGACCTTAAGGCGACGAAATAGCGATTCGTGTCAAAAAATAAGATGCACTGTGATTTTTTATGCATGGTGTTCTTGCGCAAGCGCTTACAAAATTCAACATGGATTGATATCTAAAGTGTGAAGAATTTGGCAGAATAGCGCTTCTGGCCAACCTAGTCTGTTGACTTTACTATATGATTGCTACAAAACGCTAATTCTCAAGCAAAACTTAGTTGCTGTAAGGCTGGGTGGACCTGTGGGGACCGGTCTTTGATAACGGTTTATGAATTTTTCAACCCAGCGAAGAGCATAATCGAAAATATAAATGTTATATTTTTTGTGCTCTGCCGGGATTCGAACCCATGACCGTCCTTATTACAAGTTCGAAGCGCTACCACTAGACTGCGGACTGGTCTTGTTGCAAAAGTTGATAACCCTAATTGGCGCGGGGTCCTATGTAACAGGGTGTTGGCTTTTACTGATATCATAAGTACACATAATTGTCATTACGGCTTGCCTGTAACACTGGGCTTAGTGGGTCACCAGGATTATTTCAACCCAACTTTAATTTCACCAAATTGCTGAAAATAGGCTGCTTTGATACCTTATTAATACCGGGTTTTAAAGTAGGAATCTATTATTCATTTATAATCAAAGTTGAAAAGATGTATTGACATTTAAATTTTATATTTAATGCATATATATAATTTAAGATTTATATTAAACGCATTCCCATAAGCAAATATGTATAAGTTCGCGCTAACACGAATATATATATATATATAATTGATTGATTTTTTTTTTTAAAGCGCCGTTTACACTAAAATTTAGTCACAAGGGCCGTTTATTCCGGGTATGCCCTTTGAAACAAGTGCGTCTTCAGCTTCCTCCTGAAGCTTGCCCAGTCCTGCTCTTTCCTCACCTCAACCGGCAACTCGTTCCAAGCCATTGGGCCCGAAACCGAGAAGGCACGATCACCAAAGTTGGTTGAGGTTGCCCTGAGGGGCAAGCTCAGCCTTGCGTCCTTGTTCATCTAGGATGTCTTTTATCATGACACACAGTCTATACCGCACTCTTTCTGAGAACTTGAGCCAGTGCAGCTTCCGCATAATTGGCGTGATATGGGAGTACTTCGATGTTTCAAAAATCAGTCGTGCAGCCGAGTTCATCACAGATTGTTCACCTGTTCATCTGCTTATTAGTCTGTCCAGCGTACAAGGTGCTGCAATAGTTGACTTTAGACATCACAAACGCATTTACCAGTGCTTTTATAGCATTGGGTGGTACATATTACCTCCTCACAGACTTTATATTTCTCAATGCAGAAAACGTGACGAAACAGATCTATAGTACGAACATATTTATTTTTAAATGTTAGTGGGTTGACTTTACGTTTACCATTTTACTTGAAGCGAGGGTTTCCCAGCTTCCTAGGGTCTTGCTCTCATATCTCGCCAAGGCTGAGTAAATCTTGCCTGTATTTTATTTTGAAAACTGAAATGATACATAATTTCTGACAATCTCGGAGGGAATTGAACCCTTAATCTTGGTATAAAAAGCGAGAATTTTACCAACTGAGCTTTTGACCGGACAACTATTTATTTTTACACGTAAGCGGGTTGGCTTTACGTCAACCTTTTGACTTGAAGCGGGAGTTTTTCAGTTTCCTAGTAAGCTTTCTCCTATATCTCGCGACGGCTGCGTAAGCCTTACCGGGATTTTATTTTTGGTTTGAAGTAAACACCGAAACGTGAAATCATTTCTGACATCCTCGGTGGGAATCAAACCCTAACGGCATAAAATTTCAGCATTCTACCAACTGAGCTATCGACCGGACTAATATTTTAATGGAATTTAAGTCCCATTGAAAATTTGCCTGCTCAGAAGACTGAGCAGGCAAATGATGATGATGATGGATGATTTCTTTCCTGTGGCGCCATTTAATGGTCCAGGACCATCTCAAGGGCGCCATGGCTTCTGGAGAAAAGCAGTGTCTTCAGTCCCTTTCTGAAGGTGGTGGTAGGCTGGTTCGCGCATGTTCTATGGCTCTACATCCAGATCTATCTTCCCTTTAAAAAGTGTATATTTTTATTGTGATATTTATTAAATAATGTTACAAATGTGTGATTGGGGGTCGCTGTGTGTTTTACTTGTGTGAGTGTGTCTGTGTCTCTAGATGTAGGTACTTGTATGATTGCACTTATTAAATTTTGTGTAAGCATTTGCTCGAATATTCTAAATATCATATTCTGGCGTGTTCTCGCATGTGCCAAAATCACTTTCATACACCTATAAATAGAGACCGAGATGCCTTGCAAGACTTGTATCTGAGCCGTCGAGCTAATGAGTAGTCAAGCGACCGTGGTGTAAAGATAACTCTCTCTGAACGAACCAAATCTGAACTAAATCTTAAAATAAATTGTGGGAAATGAATTCACCGAAGTTTATATTAGATTGAACCCGTAAATCACAACAAATAATTAAACTGAAATAAAATATTGTTCATAACTGATTTTAACTCTTCTGGGGCAGTATTTCAGGTAGTTGGCCTCGTAATACGGGGAGTAATGCGCGGTCCCTTGAGGATAAAAAGAAATACAGCCAATATGAACGAATTTCATCATTATCTTTCCCTCCTCGCTTGTTCTTTCTGAATTGATTTCACTCATTTTCGTCTTCTGGATTTTCATTATAATATATTTGATAATAGTAATAATAATATTGCGATGGTTTATTTGGTGAGTGCTGTTTTTGTGTAAATTACACCTCAAGAGCCCTCTGAGAGCTTGATCGTCTCTGTAGAAAGCGCCAATTGTCAAGCAAGACCCAGCGATATTAAGACAGGATGGACCTTTGGTGACCGGTCTTCGGTAATGGTGTATGAATTTTTCACCCAGCGAAGAGCATTTTTCTAATCTAATCTAATCTAAGTTACAAAGATATGTTACATTGGAGATTCATATTACATGCATTATCACAACCAGACCGTACAAGTTCACGCTTGCACATGCCGCATGTGAACCTACAACACAAAAACCAAATCTCAAATGGACATACACCCTGCAGCTCTTGCCGCCCTTCCCTGAGACAGGGGGGACATTGGCAAAGTGAACCATTTTTACAGCATGGGTGGTCAGCCGCATACCAACCTATAAGTCAAGGAAATATAAATGGTATTTTTTTGTGCTCCGCCGGGATTGGAACCCACAACCTTCCATTTACGAGTCAGAAGTGTTAACCACTAGTCTACAGACCGGTTGATACAACAGCTCTTGGCACTACAACAAGTGGCATAGACCTCAAGATTCTCTGAAATGAATGAGTCTTCCGCTCAAGATACCTTAAAAAAAATTATTTTTAAAAGTGTAGATTTATTTTGAATTTTATTTATTTTTTTGTGAACTACTACTTTCGAGAGAGCAATACCTCCCATTGACAGGTGTGAATGAAAATGAATTAAATACCCGTTAATGGGAGGTATTTCACTTCCGAAACTGTGCCGAAAGTATTTCTTACTAAATAAATTAAACTCAACTTGAATGAATAAATTAAATAAATGTATTAAAACGAAATTTCACAAAGTTACTGCCAATAATAAAGATAATATTGTATTTCATTTTATGTGCTGGAATTAAGTGTTGGAATACGAAGAAATATAGGCAACTCTGCAGAGGTTTAAGCCACCCTTAGCGTGATGTTAAAAAAAAAAAATATTGTGTATCATCTAACTAGTAAGACATTGGTTCTTTTTTTGTTGTGCTTGAAGGTGAAATAGTAACTCAATATATTTTTGTTGTTATATTTGATAAAATATATATACGTCACATACAAGGTGGGACGGTTTACTCCCCTAGTCGATTTTGAATGAAAATCCCCACAATATTTTTGGGTGAAAGGTCTTTGTAACAGGCTATCTTTAAAGGTTAAAATATCATCAGGTATATATGAATGTTTTTTTTTTTTTTTCGCCAAATGTCAATTTGCACGCGTAAAAATCTGAACTAAATATTTTCATGAGGAAGTTAGTCCGGTCGATATCTCAGTTGGTAGAGTACTTGCATTCCATGCAGTGAGCTCGGGTTCGAATCCCGCCGAAAGTGTCAGAAATGATTTCCCGTTTCGGTGTTTATTTCAAACCCCTAAATAAAATACCCGCAAGGTTTATTCAATCTTCCCAAGAATGAGTACCAGTCCCCTTGGAAGCTAGGAAACCTCCACTTCAACTGAAGTGGTTGGCGTAAGGCCGGCTCCCTTAACTGTAAAAATAAGTAGGTTCCACTCGCCACATGTGAAACCCTTTGAGGATAACGAGGCAAGAAGCTAACTAAACTACACTATATGTGTAGCTTAGTTGCATTGATTAAGTGTATCATGTATACGAATAAATTACTAAAGACTTTTCGGGCAGGGTAAGCGTACTTGACAAATGTGATAATCTCATTTAGGAGCTCCGCTGATGAAGGTCGAAAGAGTCATAAGCGAAACGTCTGAAAAAATTTGGAATTTATTTTCATGATTTGAAAACACGAAGAAAAATTATATTACCTGTAAATCAGAAAAAATATAATATTTAGTATTGTTTGTGTATTGACACTGTGAAAATTAAAATTAGAATTGTAATTTTATTTTATTTTATTGACATTTGTTACCTTACTGATTTTTTTATACCTAAATGATAGTTTTTTTTTAATTTTATTGTACACGACCGGTCCGTAGTCCAGTGGTAACACTTCGGACTCTGAATGGAAGGTTGTGGGTTCGAATCCCGGCGGAGCACAAAAAATATACCATTTATATTTTCAAATTTGCTTTTCGCTGGGTTGAAAAATTCATAAACCTCTACCAATGACCGGTCACCAAAGGTCCATCCAGTCTTACAGAATCTGGGTCTTACTTGAGAATTGGCGCTTTGTAGCGACGACGACCAAGCTCGTAAAAAGGTCGATAGCTCAATTGGTAGAATGCTTGCATTCCATGCCGAGAGCAAGGGTTGGATCTCAAGGCTTACTCAGCCTTCACAAGAAATGAGAACCAGCCCCCCCGGGAGCTGGGAAACCCCCACTTCAACTGAACGACGACCTAGCGACGACCAAGCTCGCAGGGGGTGTTGAGGTGTGATACACACAAAAACAGCGCTCACCAAATAAGTCATCCTAATATTATTATTATTATAGCTGTGAGTCCTTCTGACACATACACACAGGACGGTTGCTAGGCGGCTTGAGCATACTAAATGTTCAAGTTTGGTAAGGGAAAAAAATGAGTTATGAAAAGTTGTGCCTGTCTCAGGGGGTTTGGTTCCACATTAATATTTCTTCCGGACGGAAAACCAATACGAATCTCGATTGAAAAGATTTCCTTGGTCCGCTGGGGCACTCGATTTCCTGGCAGGTAATTTTAATCCAGTCTTTCTTTCTTTGAGTAAACTGATGCGGTGATGAGAAAATTCAAACATTCTAATATTACACTTTTAAAGTGAACAGAATCAAACGGAAAAGTTTATGGCTTTTTAGATTTAAATATTACGCAACATTTAAGACTTAGGTTTTGAAAATTATTTTATAAAAAATATATTTGTAACTATTCTGCTCCCGAAGATGCCTCATTAGGCGAAAATATTCGAGCAAAAATAAAAAATAAAGTGAATTAAAACAATGTTGTACCATTTATATTTTTAAATATTTATTTTAGACTTACTTCATCCTTAAAAACAAAAGAGTTGATTTTTAGGATTCAAATTAAACACTGTTTTATTTTCACATACGTGAATCCTAAAAAATAACAAATTATTAAATATGAATTTTCACAGTATTAATACACAAATAATACAAAATATTTAAAAAAACTGATTGCAATCCTACGTGAAGGTGACCATATAGGTCGAAAACGTTTGTAAATTATAATTCAAATATATCAATATAGTGTGTGAAAATAAAACAATGTTTTTAATCAGAAATTAGTTTCTTTTTTAAAACTTAAAATCAATCAACATGAATTTTCAGAATGTTAATACACAAACCATAAAAAATATACAAGTTACATTTCCAAATATGCTCTTCCCTGGGTTGAAAAAAAACATAAAAAAAACCTTTACCAAAAACCGGTCACTAAAGGTCTATTCAGCCTAACAACAATTGGATCTTGCTTGAGTATTGGCGCTTTGTAGCGATGACCAAGCTTGTAAGCACTTCTGCGGCACAACAACGAATGTCATAGACTATAGAGTCTCTAGAATCTAGGGAGTCTCCCGCACAGAATTTCTTAAATATATGTATAAATTTTATTTTTTCTTCTTAAATTTGTTTTTCGATGTTATTTTGTATTTTTTAAGAAATGCTGTGCGGGAGATTCTCTAGATTTCCAAGACTCTACAGGTCTATGACATTTGTTGAGTGCCGCAGAAGTGTTGTTTACGAGTTTGGTCGTCGCTACAAAGCGCCAATACTCAAGCAAGACCCATATACTCACATTGAATGCATTCCCACAAAAAGACTCGTGTGTAAGTTTGCGCTACAAATGCTGCATACAAAGTTAAAAATTAAAATCCAAACCTCAAATGACCATAAGTCCTGCAACTTTTGCCGACCTGTTCTGAAACATGGGTGACATTAGCAGTGTGAACCATTTTGTATAGTATGGGTGGGTAGTCTAATACCAACATATATCTAAGTCAAGAAATGTCGGTGTTATGGCCGAGGAGGCAAAGTGGGCTGACCTTTCTACCATGTTTTGAATGGAATAACGTTGGTTCTATCCCCGCCTGGGTCATTTGACCATAACTGAGACCCTGGTTTAACAGGTGTTATTGGGTAATTAATAATTCATTAAAAAAAACATCAATTAATTATTTAAAAATTTAAATGGGTAAAACAGAGTTTTAATTCACTTATTTATTTATTTTTTGTGCTCGAACATTTTCGCCTAATGAGGCATCTTCAGGAGCAGAATGGTTACCTAAATGCTTAAAATGGACTTTCACTGTGTTAATAGATCAACACTAAAAAATATAAACAACAATTCATTATTAATTGATGATATTAATACCTGTTTCTGGCCAGGCAGAACAGGTTAGTGAATTGCATTCCTCTTGAAAAATCTATTTAAAAAAACAAATAATAATAAATCCAGAATAGGTTTAATAAGGCAGAGATAGCAAGGTGTCATGGCTAACAAAACATTAAATAGCATATAAAATAAGTTTTAGGTTTCATTGCCACGGAGTAACCTCTACAAAGCGTATTATTCCGCTTATACAATATGCATTACGTCTAAGTAAACGGGTTAATAGCAAACAAGAAATTAGATTTATTTACTCTGCATTTATAATAATCTATAATCTATAATCTAAGTTGCAAGGATATATTCATTTAAAGCTCTCAGATGTATGCCCACAAACCAACAAGTGTAGTTCGCGCTTACAAATGCTGAATGTGTACTTACAAATAAAATCCAAACCTCAAATGAACATAAGCCCCACAACTTTTGCCGACCTTCCCTGAAACAGGGGTGACATTGGCAAAGTGAACCATTTTTTACAGTATAGGTGGTCAGCCTCATACCAACCTATAAGTCAAGGAATATGAATAATAAATTACATTTTAATATAAAAAAGAACAAAACCTTACAAAGAAATCTATACAAAAAAAGTCAAAAATTTCCTATGCAAAAAATGTAGCAAATGAATACACCAACATTAGAAATCAACATTGCAGATTAGCCGCCACTTCTTCCTGTCCTTGCATACTTCTTTCATTTCATCCAGAGTCATAACCTTTTTCATACAAGTCCTCCTTTTATTATGACTCTGGATATCCCATTCATTCGCTATTTCAGAGATTTTATCCTTCCATACTTTTTTCGGTCTTCCTCTACCACGACATCCATCTATTCTAGCAACATATTTGAAATGTAAATTAATTAACATGTAGGACGGTAATTTTGTTGGTGGTATTTATTAGTTTCCTCAGTGCTTGTTTGACTTATCTATCATTTGATTCAAAGATGACCTTTCAATAAAATTGTCTTAAGAATCACAGTCTACACAATCTGAGCTGAGAAGGAAACGCAAAACACGATACTGTGAGAGTTATTTTGTAAATAAATTTCCAGCATTCATAAAAAGAAATTCCGAGAAAGGTATGGATGGACCAAATTTTCGAAATAGCGAGTGTATGGGATATCCAGAGTCATAATAAAAGGAGAGCTTGTATGAAAAAGGTTATGACTCTGGATGAAATGAAAGAAGTATGCAAGGACAGGAAGAAGTGGCGGCTAATCTGCAATGCTGATTTGTAATGTTGGTTTATTGGTTTGCTACATTTTTTGCATAAGAAATTTTTGACTTTTTTTTTTGTATAGATTTATTTTTAAGGTTTTGTTATTTTTTATATTTAAATGTAATTTATTATTCATATTCCTTGACTTATAGGTTGGTATGAGGCTCACCACCCATACTGTAAAAAAATGGTTCACTTTGCCAGCGTCACTCCTGTGTCAGGGAAGGTCAGCAAAAGTTGTAGGGCTTATGTTCATTTGAGGTTTGGATTTTATTTGTGAGTACACATTCAGCATTTGTAAGCGCGAACTACACGTGTTTATTTGTGGGCATGCATCTGAGAGCTTTAAATGAATATATCCTTGCAATTTAGATTATAGATACGAAACTTAAATGTCGGTTTCGATTGCGGATATGGATTTAAATGCTCGGATATCATATAATTAGTATTGGTTACGGATATTCATAACATCAGTCATCCATATGTACATATCGCCACCTTAAAGGTACTACTGAATAAGTACTGATTCACTGATTTGAGAAATCGTGGATAAAACATTTTATAGTGTGTAACCTCTTTAACGTGAACTTATTATAAAGAAGTGCTCATGAAAAACTTCTAAATTACGGAATTTTCATACTTTTGAAGTGTTTACTCTCAGAGAAAAAAAGGTGCACTTATCTGAAAAACACATGTAAGGTTAATATGTCATTTTTTCTAATCTAATCTAATCTAAGTTGCAAAGATATGTTACATTGGAGATTCACACTACATGCACATGCCTCATGTGAACCAACAACATAAAAAACAAATCTCAAATGGACATACACCCTGCAACTCTTGCCGTCCTTCCCTGAGACAGGGGTGACATTGGCAAAGTAAACCATTTTTACAGCATGGGTGGTCAGCCGCATACCAACTTATAAATCAAGGAACATACACGACAAATGTCATTTTTAAATCAATAAATAATAATATAAATGGAAATCAAAAACTAAAACATAAGACAAATTTCACTTTAATAAACCCTAGCCGCCAATATTACCGATCAACCGCCATTTCTTTCTGTCCTTACATACTTCTTTCATTTTCTCCAGAGTCATAACCTTCTTCATACAGGCTCTTCTTTTATTATGACTCTGGATATTCCATTCATTCGCAATTTTGGATATTTGGTCCATCCATACCTTTCTCGGTCTTCCTCTACCACGAAATCCATCTATTCTACCAACATATACTTTCTTCGTCATTCAGTTTTACTTATTTAGTTTATTTTAACATTGTTTGATTTAATTTGTTTTGGTTCTGTACAATTAAGTAGAAATAAGATATCAATTAACAATTTCGAGAAGAAAAGAGGAAGCTTATGAGAGAATAAATGTAAAAGCTTTTTTTAGTTTGCTTTATTTTCACTTTAAATAAAAAGAATCCTCTTTTGATGTCCCTACAGACAAAGTGAAATGCGAAGCTGCTCTTAGTCGTAAATTTACCTAGGTATTCGGTGAGTGGCTAGTGCTAAAACCAACACCCTGAGGCGAGTAGAGCACCTACCGCAAGCATAATAGGTAATGCTTCACTTCAACCAAAACGTTACACTAAAAATACATAGAATCTAAAATGCTCACAAGAGGTGGCATTTAAGTTTTGATACATTTTTGATACACGCTGTCGGTGCGTTTAAGTGTTGAACTTTGTGCTTGAGGATGTCGTGTCAACTCTGCATAGACCAGCGTTTGCATGGTTAACCGTACAACTTTTCACAAAGTAGTTTTAAATCGTGTTTGTGGAAAAAGTTACGAGTCGAAATTTGTAGAGGCGTAATATAACGTGTCCGACAGAAGCGGAAATATTTCGTAGATTTGAATTTGCTTGTAATTAAATTATAACTAACTGTGTTGGCAGATGCGGAAACTCCCTAGTGCAAAAAAAAAACTAGTTTTCATTTCGTCATTTTGTTTTTAATCTCAAAAATCGTAAAAAAAATGGTTTGCTGTATTATTATTTAATTTTTTTATAATATTTATTATGCCTCTATTCAGAAATTGCGTGCTCGTATTGAATCGAGAAAAAATATCTTTGATAGTGTAAGAGTGAAGATTAAAAGCTGTTTGTTAAGATGGTTTGTACAAGAGAATGAGTGATGAAACACTGGCGAAGAAAGTAAACATTACAAGAATTGTAGGTTTTAATTTTGTTATTGTAGTTTTTTTATTTTACGCCGAATGGCAACATGGCGGGCCAATATTGAAAAAGAAATGCAAAAGGCAAACCTGACAGAGGAGATGAGCCAGGATAGAAAAGTTTGGCGTCTTCGAACAAGGAGGGCCGATCCCAAATGATGGGCTTAGGCAAAGAGAAAGAAGAAGAGAGAATTTTGTTATTTTACTAAATGATTGTTTGTTGTATATAGTTAAATGTCATTAATTGTTTATGTTCCTTGACTTATAGGTTGGTATGAGGCTGACCACCCATACCGTAAAAAAATGGTTCACTTTGCCAACGTCGGCCCTGTTTCAGGGAAGGTCGGCAAAAGTTGCAGGGCTTATGTTCATTTGAGACTTGGGTCATCGTAGATCAACGTGCGGCATATGTAAACGCGAACTTATACGTGTCTGCATTTAATATGAATTTTAAATGTAATATATCTTTGCAACTTTATAATTACTGAGCCACCTGAGATCAAACGGATTGTTTGCGAAACCGGTCGTGGAATTTAATATAAACTCGCCGTAATCTGACACCAATTCCTTTTTATTTGTTACACAAATTTCAGGCTTTGTTGGTCAGTTTTCCCATTACTGTCTGTCTACATCACTTTTGGCATTGCTCATTAGACTGGCTGAACCTACAACAAGTGGTAAACTCACTTTTTAGTGAATGAATATTATTCTGACTCTGAATGGAAGGTTGTGGGTTCGAATCCCGGCGGAGCACAAAAAAATATACCATTTAGATTTTCGAATTTGCTCTTCGCTGGGCTGAAAAAATCATACACCTTTATCGATGACCGGTCACCAAGGGTCCATTTAGCCTTACAGCACTTGGGGCTTGCTTGAGAATTGGCGTTTTGTAGCGACGACGACCAAGCTCGTAAAAAGGTCGATAGCTCAATTGGTAGAATGCTTGCATTCCGGTTCGATCTCAAGGTTTACTCAGCCTTCACAAGAAATGAGAACCAAACCACCCGGGAGCTGGGAAACCCCCACTTCAACTGAAAGTGGTTGGTGTGCGGCGGGCCCCCTTACCCGAAAAATAAATATGTAGGTTCCGAATCGCCACATGTGATCCCTTTGGGGATAACGCAGGTAAGAAGTTACACTATATGTGTAGCATAATTACGTTGTTTCGTACCTAATCTTTAACTGATTTAATAAATAAAAAGGTTTTTAGTTTATTTAAACATCCATATAGTGAATTCACAACTAAATTTTTATGTATATTTTGTATGAATTTATATGTTTTTTTTTTAACATATCCAAGCAGAATTCCTACACTCGGTTTTATTAGTTAACAAATAAACATGCTCGTAAACGATTCAAAAACTGTCAGTTTAACTACAAAAGTTGAAACTCCAAAATAGATATTTTAGTATGTTGATTATCGCGTATATTTCATCATACTTTATGAACTGTATCGTTTATTTTGAAACAGGACCTCCGGTCGATAGCTTAATTGGTAGAGTGCTTGCATTCCATGCTGACACCTCGAGTTCAAATTCCACCGAGGGTGTCAGAAATGATTTCCAGTTTCTGTGTTTATTTCAAACCCAAAATAAAAATACCGGCAAGGCTTACTCAGCCTTTACGAGAAATGACTACCAGCAACCTCGGGAGCGGTACCCCCACTTCAAATGACGTGCTCGTCAGGCAAACGCCACAGCTATTCGTAGAGTCCTTAGCAACTAATAACAAAATGTTATTGAGTCTGTACCTCAGCAACCCGACCATGTGACGTCACAACTATTTATCATTTTCAAATGTGCCGACCCGATAACCGAATCCAGAAAAATCCATTACCCTTGTACCCATTTTATAGATTGGCGCAAAAAAAAAAATTGACAATAAAAATACTATAATATTGCATAGAACTGGGTATATTATTTACTTAATTTCGACGCTCGCTATCAGTCCATGGACAGTTAACGAGATATGTACCACAGCGTTTGTTATACGCCAGGGACCATAACCATAAAGTTCCTCCAATCTGTTTGATAAAATCTACAAATATGATAATAAACTTTATACTGGATAATGCGTCGTAAATTGTATTGTCAAATTTCAACATTCATCTGGGGATACTATTAAATATATTTTGTATGCGAAGGGATGTCATTATATGTAAAAGTTATCCGAAATGCTCGTTCATAAGGTCATTAATGGGTCATGGACAGTACCACCATTTCAGAGGAATTCAGGGTGTTTATACTCAATGGACATTTTTGATTTTGCTTAGATGGAATCGGACGGTTTAAGAACAATTATATTTCTGGTCTTTTATTGGTCTTCGAGCCTGAAATGTTTCTTCAGCTTTCAAAAGAATTAAAAACCTTTTAAATTATGATTACGGTCGTTAGACAATTTAAAGAATGACAAAAACGGATTTTACTGACCGTGCAAAAGAGAAGAACGAATTTCTCTACGTTTCATCGCAGTCATATCCGACGTCTACGGCGAATGTCCTTTTCTATGCTTCTATACAAATGTATATGTACATATTTTTATAACTTATAAATAAAATAACTTTATTTACCCCTTTGGTTCTGTATGACTCAAATATTCTTCATATTTTTTAGTGTTGATCTGTTAACACAGTGAAAGTCCATTTTTTAAATATTAAAAAAAAATTGAAATGGTAAAACACGGTTTTAATTAACTTTTTTTTTTTTTTTTTGATCGAACATTTTTGCCTAATGACTAATGAGGCATCTTCAGGAGGAGAATGGTTACTAACCATTTTGCTTTTAACTTTGGTAACTATTCTGCTCCTGAAGATGCCTCATTAGGCGAAAATGTTCGAGCAAAAACAAAAAGAATAAAGTGAATTAAAACCATGTTGTACCATTTCAATTTTTTTTTTAATATTCAAATATTCTTCCTTCATTTAAACAAGTTGCAAAAAGTTTGATTATGGCTGTGCATTTTTTTTTACCATATCTGTAATCTAAGTTTCAAAGATATACTACATTTAAGATTCATACTTAAAGCATTTCCATAAGCAGACACGTATAAGTTCGCGCTTACACATGCCACATGTGGACTTACAACCTAAAACCCCAATTTCAAATGATCATAAGCCCTGCAACTCAACATTCCCTGAATTGGGGGTGACATTGTCAAAGTAAACCACTTTTTATAAGATGGGTGGTCAACTTCATACCAAAAAGTCTAGGTATATTATATGAAAAAAAAATAACAAACTCGTTACGTCTGTGTGCATTTTTTGTTGCCAACGGGATATTTAAATACTTTGAAAAAAAAAATCGAACGATAGAGTTTTATCTTGAAAATCTTGAAAGAAAGAATCTGGGGATCAAGGAAAAAAACCTTTTTGTACAAAAAAAGCATTTGAAGATTTTTTGTTTATTATTGTTCTCTTTTCGAGGATTTTCGGAATTTTCCGGAGCTTCCCTTCAAACCATTATTCGACGGGTCCCGGATGTGTATCAACCCTTTTGTACAGCTGACAATGAATGGCCGGCTTAAAAGATGTCGATAAATTTTATGTGAGAACATTAAATGCAAATAAAATACTCCGGGATAAGTGGACACTTTCGTTTTGTTACAACACTGTTGATGGTTATCTTAAATACTTCGTTAGATCTTAACAGAATGTCGGACAAGGAAATCTGTACAAATAGGGATGAGATAATCAAAGCTTGGAATTTTCTGTAATTGTGTTGTATGCTTATTTTTGTGTATTACAAATATTTGATATCGCTGACACAACAATATTGATTGAAGAATGATGTTGATTCATTCCGGACAGTTTCGCCCATTGCTCCGATGGGCATTATCAGCGGTTGGCTAGTCGTTGTGATGTTCTTACAGGATCTGGTGTTCTGAAAGCAACGCTAGACTTTATTTTTAGCTTCTATTTGATATTGCTTCTTATAAGAAATTATCTAATCTAAGTTGTAAAGATATGTTACATTGAAGAATCACATTACATGCATTATCACGCTTGCACATGCCGTATGTGAACCTACAACACAAAAACCAAATCTCAAATGGACATACACCCTGCAACTCTTGCCGTCCTTCCCTGAGACAGGGGTGACATTGGCAAAGTGAACCATTTTAACAGCATGGGTGGTCAACCGCATACCAACCTATAAGTCAAGGAACATACACGACAAATTACATTTTTTAAATCAATAAATAATAATATCTATGGACATCAAAACTAAAAAAAATAAAACAAATTCCAATTTAATAAACCCTAGCCGCCAACATTACAGATCAACCGCCATTTCTTTCTGTAGTTACATACTTCTTTCATTTCATTTCATTTCTAATTTATAAAAAAATATTTCTAAATTATAAAAACTTAAAAAACAGAGTTTTATTTTCACAAATTGAGTGTTTGCACCACCCTCTTGCTTCTTATGAACATATATATATTTGTTTGCTAGTTATAAACAATGTTTTGGTCGATTTTAAAAAGCAGTTTTATTCTGCCTTGTAGTTTAGAGAAATGAAAGAAGCCTAGCACACAAACCACTTGTATACTAAAAATGCTATACACACATCAAGAATGGCATTTTGTTTGTACACACCAGACATTATTCTAACATATGCCCGAGTGGCGTTAAACGTTTAAATGGTAGGTATTAAAAATAAATTTAAATCAATAAATATTTAATCAAGTTGAGATTTGCCTTTATCAAAAAAAACTATGCAGTTCTTGCGATCAAAGTTTTCTTTTAAAAATTGATTAATGCGAGACACGAATGTATTTTGTCTGGCTATAAACAGGTCTTAACACTTTAATTTAATAAGCCATCAACTCGCTTCCCCAGTTCTTGTTTGCCGTATAGACCAATTCTGTCGAACGTGACTTTTTAATGCAGTTGTCTTAAGAATCAAATTCTACACAATCTGAGCTAATAAAAAACGTACAACTCGATAATGTGAGAGCTGTTTTAAATATTTTTTAAATCAATTTTCTGTTTTCATCAGACACATTGTTCCAGGACACATGCAAACATTGCTCATGTTAAATCAGCCGAATGGTCTATACGGCAAACAAGAACTAAGGCAGTGGACTATTATTTTAATGGAATATTCATAAATAATTACCAAATGGCATCTATTGAACCAGAGTCAAAATTATCGTCAATAGTAGGACGGGGTTAATTTGATTGCAACCGCGTTGACCGCTGAGACATGTTTCCGATATACGAACTATCACAAAAAGAAACGCTCCTAAGTTACATATATGGTATCACTCCTTTCTGCGTTTTTTCCAAAGGTATCGCATGTGGCAAGTGGAGCCTATTTACTTTTACAGGTAAAGGGGCTGACGAAACGCCAACCACTTCATCTAAAGTAGGGGTTTACCAGCTCCCGAGGCTGCTGGTACTCATTTCTTGTGAAGGTTGAGTAAACCCGGCCGGTATATAATTTTGGTTTGAAATAAACACCGAATCGAAAAATCGTTTCAGACACTCTAGATAGGATTCGAACCCGAGCTCTCGGCATGAAATGCAAACTCTCTACCAACTGAGCTTTCGACCGGACCAATTTTATAATTCAAATTTATTTAATGAATTATTAATGAATATTTATTGAATGATATTTTTTTGTAAAGTACTTCTAAGTATATGTATCTGCATTACTCGTATATACTCGTTATTCTCAAACTGTAACCTTTTTTTTTTCAATAAATATTGGTATTCAAACCTCATCCGTACATCATTTAGAAGTTTAATTTCTTTAAAAGCCGTCATTCATTGAGAAGCTTCTGAAATTAGGTTATCAATGAAATACAGAGTACAAAATCACTCTATCCGATTGAAAAACTTCTGAGAGTTGAACACACAAGAAATTAGCAACTTGTAAACTAGTTTCGTGTTGAAAAAAGCTGAACAAATCGAGAAAATTCAAGACAGGAATTAAAAAATATATATATATAATGTATTCATGTATTTATTTATATGCATTTGTTTTTATAGACTCCTAAATTGTTAAACCGATTTTAAACAAATATTAGGAAAATGTGTACAACTTTCTCGAAATAGCTACTGTAAAATTTGAGGTTAATCGGGATTACAAATAAAAAAAATGCCATTCGTTTTTCCCTAATAATTTTTCACAAAATTAAACCGCCATAACGTTTTTCTTAGAATATTCGAGTAAACACTCACACAATCTTGAACAAATACAAATATGAAATTATAATTACCGACACCTATACTCTAGAGCAGTGTTTCCCACGGTGGGGCGTACGCCCCACCGGTGGGGCATCACGCCTCAGAGGTGGGGCATCACGCCTCAGAGGTGGGGCACGTCGAAAAATATCAAATATTCCATTTATAAATGTATAAAACGTATATGCAAATTCACGACTTAAATATACCTATCCGCAATTTCATTTTTGCATTCTGGCAATACTGTGCATACTGGCAATTTAAAAATCTCGAAGGCAACGCTACGGCTTAAAAACAAAGATGGCAACGCTGACTGTCAATACATCGTAGTTCGACTGTTATTTCAATTGAATAGACGTGTGACTGAGCTCTGTTTTCTATCGCAAAACACATACCCTGGACGTCTCTAGAGTAAATGTTATTGTTTTATATTTACGTAGTTATTATTGACCCTTAAAAATCAGCATTTTCTTATTATTTATCTCTTTTAGCCCATTACAAAATGAGTGATCAACCAAAATCAAAAATAAAAAAACGTCAGTACTCAGCGGAATTTTTAAAATTTGGATTCATACCTGCTGCACACGACGAATGCCTACCTTTTTGTCTTCTGTGTGAGAAATCCTTTACGAATGAAACTATGAAACGAGGCCGACTTGAAGCACATTTGAAGGCGAAACATCATGCATTTGTTAATTCAAATATAAATATTTTTCGAAATCTTAAGGAAAAATTTGAAAAACGACCAACATTAACAAATCTATTTTCTGCACAAACTGAAATAGTTGATCGTAGTCTTGAGGCTAGTTACCAAATTTCATTACTCATCGCTAAATGTGGAAAAAACCATACTATAGGAGAGGATCTAATCAAGCCATCAATATCAGCATTTCTTAAAACAGTTTTACAACAAGATGATAAACTCGTGAAGGCTATGCCACTAAGCAACACTACTGTTTGCAGAAGAATAGATCAATTGAGTGAAAACGTTGAAATACAACTTGTTGAAAAGCTGAAAACAAGAAAATTTTCACTACAAATAGATGAATCAACTTTGAGAGACAGTGAAGCCGTGTTGATAGCTTACGTAAGATATATTGATGAAGGAGAATTTGCTGAAGAAATGTTATTCTGCAAATTATTAGAAAGCACCACCACCTCCAAAGATATATTTAGTAAGCTAAAAGAATATTTAGATTCTAAAAATATACCAATGAAAAATATAATATCTTGTGCTGCAGATGGTGCCCCCAATATGATGGGCAAGAAAAATGGTTGCTTGAAATTAATGAAAGATGAGAATCCAGAAATGACTTTGGTCCATTGTGTCATTCACAGGGAGAACTTGGTGGCTAAACATATTTCACCTGTTCTAAATGAAGTACTATACTGTGTTATTAAGTGTATTAATACAATTAAAACGAATGCCAAATGTGAGCGTCTCTTTAAGTTATTTTGTAAAGAACAAAATGCGGACCACGTTAGGTTGTTACTTCACACTGAAGTAAGATGGCTTTCAAAAGGAAATTCCTTAAAAAGATTTATGGAATTATTTGATGTCCTTAGTGATTTTTTAAGCAACCGACCTGATATGAAGTTTTTGATGACAGTCGACGGTAAAGCATTTGTAAGCTATTTAACTGATATATTTGAAAAGTTAAATATTTTGAATAGCCAACTACAAGGATCTAATAAAACACTTATTGATGCAAAAGCAAAGATATTTGGATTCACTACTTTTATTGAATTATCTAAAACAAATATTTGTAACCACAATTTTGAAAAATTTTACTGGCTCCAAAAATGTGCAGTGACTGATAATGCTAAAACTGTTATTTTAGACCACCTGCAAACATTATTAAATGATTTTAAAGAAAGATTTGCTGATTTAAAAGAAATAAATTTTCCAGCTTGGTTGACACAACCATTGCTGATAGATATTTCAAAGGAACCACTGTATCAAGAAGAACTTTCAGAAATGCAAAATGATGATTCAATGACAAATTTATTTAATTTAAAAGGAATGATGTTATGGATGTGCGAAAAAACTAACACAAAGTATCCTAATATTACTTTACATGCCAGAAATTTATTATTACCCTTTCCATCATCTTATTTGGTGGAATGTGGTTTTAGCGCCATAAGCGATTTACTTAGTAAAAAAAGAAATCGAATGGATATAACTAACAGAGGGGACCTAAGACTGAAATTGACTAAATTAAATCCAGACATTAAATTTCTTTGCAGCAAGCATTAATTAAAAATTGAAGAATGGATTATGTGTCAAGATGTGAGTGTTTTTACATTACATTTTCAATTTGTTTTGTAATAATTTCAGTTTTGTTTTTTTGTTTTGTTTTATTTTGTTTCAAAAATTATATTATACTAGCAGTACCCGGCGAGTTTTACAACGCCATTTGTGCATGTGGAATCAATTTATTTCCACAGATAAAAGAGGCAGCATTGACCCAACAACAGAACCACAAAAATATTGTAATTTAATCGGAATCAAAATTCACAATTCTTTTCTAGATAAATATTCACATTTTCTGAAAAATTGGTCTAAAACTGTTGAGCGGTAAGGCCAGACATAAAAAACCAAAATTGCGGTGCTTCCACTTATATTTAAAATTAAAATGAACATACACCCTGCAACTTTTCCTGACCTTCCCTAAAACTGGGGTGATATTGGCAAAGTGAACCATTTTCTACATCATGAGTTGTCAGCCGCCAATGTCACCCCTGTTGCAGGGAAGTTTGGCAAGATTTTCAGGGTGTATATTCATTTGAGATTTGGGTCTTAATATTGTAAGTTGACATGCATCATGGTTAAGCACGAAGCTATACGTGTCTGCTTGTGAAAATGCATATAATGTGAATCCCTTATGTTACATATCTTTGCAACTTAGATTAAGGCGTGTTATAAAGCTAAATCTGCCATTTTTGTTTCTTACACTTTATGGTCTTAGCAAAATAGCTACAGTAATGAAAAAAATCAAGCATGTTTATTAATTTTTTTATCTTAATTATAAAGCTTGAACAAAATATATACCTTAAGAATTGCCACCACAAAAAAATATTTAAAAAACGCATTTTTTTATATTTTTAGCTTTTTTTTTCGTGTGTGCTGTATTTTGGATTTTTTTTTTTTGCTTTTTAATTACAGAACTATACATTGTTTAGGTTTCGTACTTAAGATTTTTTTTATAATTTCAATGGTTTTTGAGTAAATTTGGAAAAACTGCGTTCTTTGATTTAATTAAAATTTAATTCATTTAGTAGTTTCAGCTTTTCCATATTTACTCAAAAACTATTGACAAAATAAAAAAAAATGTTCACAAGGGAACCTAAACAATTTCCATTGCTCGTCCGCGAAAAGGCAAACCATTACTTTTTATAGGTTGTTTAGAACCATTGTCGCATAGAAGAAGGACATTTAAAAAAAATGCGTTTTTTTTAAAACAAACATAATATCATGAAACTTGATTGAAAGTATGAACGAACCATCTGGAAGGTATCAATTAAAATGCTTTATTTAAATACAGTCTCCTTCTGGTTGGTACGTACTTACTTTTGTTTACCGTGTGTGGTATTTAAAAAAGCTTACTTACATTTCTAAAATCCTACTTGTAGTAGATACTTTATTTTATGTTTATACTTAGAACATTTTTGAATTGAGAACTTTTGTCTAGGCAAGTTTTTGTCTAGTCAGTTTTGTACTCTGCAGTCTTAAGTTACAAATAAAATAATGTTTTTTTTGTATTTTCCCTAGCAGGACGGCCGGCTAAAGTAACAATATTGTCTATGCCAATCCATGTGCAGACCTCATTACGATTGTTTGACATTATTTTTGCGAACCGCGATAAAGAGAAGATCAGGGTTTTCAGCGTTTCGACAAAGTCGTGTCCAACATCATCAATTAAGATCGTTAGATATTTTGTTTAGAATTGAAAACCAATTTTGCGAACCATTGTGAAGAGAATAGCAAAATTTTCAACGTTTCGTGGAAATCGTATCTAATTTCATAATGAAATGTATATCTTCCATGACGAAGAAGGTTCTTGCTCGTGTTTGAAGATTTGGGAACAGAAATGCAATACGCCTATCTATTTTTCCTGGCCAGAAAAAAGTATTACAGAATCAATAAATAATTAATTAACTTAAATTAAAAATAAAAATATTTTTTCAAAAACGTAGTTTTATTTTCACAATAATTAATATTATCCGCCTCGAGTACTTTCGACCTTCAAGTTTCAGGTCATTAGCAAGAGTAATGATATTTAAAACATCAAATGCAACAATCATATATAGGGCGCGAAATTAAATTTTCCAGCTTGTGGGTATGCATTGAATTTGAATCATTTAAGACCTTTTTTTTGCAACTTTAGATTTTACATTAAGATTAACGTTGTTTAAGGATTTTTCAAACTCAAATTCCTTGACTTATTAGGTTGGTATGAGACCGACCACCCATGTTGTAAAAAATGGTTCACTTAACCAATGTTCCCCCTGTTTCAGAAAAGGTCGGTAAAAGTTGCTGGGCTTATGTTTATTTGTGGCTTAGATTTTAATTTGTGAGTCGGTATACATGCAACATTTGTAAGCGCAAACTCACTTGTTTCTGCTTGGGGTCATGCATTAAATATGAATTATAAAAGTTAATGTTTTAATAGTTGGCTTATACGTTGGTATGAGGCTGACCACCTATACTGTAAAAAATGGTTCACTTTGCCAATGTCACCCCTGTGTCAGGGAAGGTCGGCAAAAGTTAAAGAAGGTAGGCGCGAACTACACCTGTTTGTTTGTGGGCATGCATTTGATATACATATTCTGTAGGATTTTGGTAGGTTAATAAAAGTACCTATAAAAACTGTTGGATTTATAATTGTGTTCAAAATAAAGCACTTTTTTATTTGTTAGGTTTTTATTCCGAATGTGTTCCAAATTCAAATTTCATAAGAATAATATTATTATTGCAAGATCTTGGTAGGTTAATAAAAGTACCTATAAAATCTGTAGGATTTATAATGTGTTCAAAATACAGCACATTTTTATTTGTTAGGTTTTTATTCCGAATGTGTACCAAATTCAAATTTTATAAGAATAATATTATTATTGTAGGATCTTGGTAGGCTAATAAAAGTACCTACCTATAAAATCCGTAGGATTTGTAATGTGTTCAAAATAAAGCACATTTTTATTTGTTAAGTTTTTATTCCGAATGTGTTCCAAATTCAAATTTCATCTTTGTGTGCTTGTTTTGGTTTAACACAAAAAGGTGCTGTAATCGATCATGTTTATTTATTGAAAAAACAACAATTTTAAAACTTTTAATGATGGAGTTGCACATCCGAAATTCTGAATAATATTTGTTGTGAATATGATGTGCATCTGTTCAGGAGTTCTTCAGTTTGAATGCCATTAACGCACAATTATTTTGTATGGGGAGGCCGTTGAATTTTATATTATAGGGGGATTTGCAATATAACTATGAATTATAATTATAAATAAAGATGAATAAACATTATATATGTTATATATAATTCATGTTTTAAAAATTAGCTGTTGTTTTATTTATGAAGAGTCCGGTGGGGCATATGACTTTTGAAAAGACTTCGGTGGGGCACGGCATTAGGACGGTTGGGAAACACTGCTCTAGAGAGATTTTACAGACTCACACAGACACAACGCACACCAACTCGCAAAGACACACAATTACACATTCGAAACAATATTATGAAACTTTTTTTGGAAACTTACTTATTTTTGTATTTTTTTGTTACAGGTAAGTGCCATTGATTTCACTCATCGTTATCATCATCTACGAATATGGTAAACACCTAAGAATATTTTTAGTACAAAAATTCATCTGAGATTTTCTAATAGTAAATTCAATCGGTGTTATTCACACTCAGCAAATCCATGGTTCAACCGTCACCTAACAAGATTTTTCGATACAAAAAAAATCGTTGTTTAATGGATCAGTTACCAATCAAATGTGTTGATTCTAAGCTTGAAACCCTGAATAAGATTAAATGAAGCCCTTACTTAGATTATACACTATATTCTTTATTAATTTAATTTGTTAATTAATAATTTTAAATAATCACAGTCACATTTTTTCATCCTTTTCATAAAAATAATATAAGGATCATGCGATGTTTTTAGGAGAATCTAATCTAATCTAATCTAATCTAAGCTGCAAAGATATATATCATTTAAGATTTATATTAAATGCATTCCCACAAGCAGACATGTATAATTTCGCGTTAACACATGCTGCATGTAGACCTACAATATAAAAACCCAATCTCAAATGAACATAAGCCCTGCAACTCTTGCCGTCCCTCCCTGAAACAGGGGTGACATTGGCAAAGTGAACCATTTTTTACAGTATGGGTGGTCAGCCGCATACCAACCTATAAGTCAAGGAATCACAGCTCAAAAGCCATTTGCTAGCTTGGTCGTCGCTATAGAAAGCGACAATTCTCTAGCAAGACTCAGTGGCTCTTAGGCTGGATGGACCTTTGGTTACCGGTCTTTCGTAAAGGGATATAAATTTTTCAACCCAGCGAAGAGCATATTAGAAAATTTACATTGTTAATTTTTTTTGCCTTGCCGGGTTTGGAACCCACAACCTTCCATTTACGAGTCCAAAGTGTTACCACAAGACTACGGACCGGTTTTATTAACAACCTTCATTTTTCTTGGCTCCGGTACCTCCGTGGTCTCCGTACATGTATAACTAGATGGCGAAAACATTGAAAGATGCACTAGTTACAGGAACCTGGGATGTGTGGTCAACGAAAAGTGGGACATGTGTCAAGAAGTCAGAAGCAGACTAGAGCAAGCCCGAAATGTCTTCGCTAAAATGAGCAAAGTACTATTGCGCCGAAATTTGAGCATTGAACTCCGGAAGCGCATAGTGAAGTGCTACGTTTTCCCAATCGCTCTGTATGGTATGGAGGAATGGACTCTCACGCAGGCACTGGAGAGACGAATTGAATCATTCGAGATGTCTCTATACCGATAAATGCTTCGGATCTCTTGGCGTGATCGAGTCACCAATAAAAAAGTCCTTCAACGAATGCGCACTACAAAGAAGCTCCTGCTTACCATTAAGCAGAGAAAGCTTATGTTCTTCGGTAACATTATGAGAAATGAGAAGTACCGTCTCCTTCATCTTATCATTCAGGGTAAGATTGAGGGGAGAAGATTTCAGGGACGCCGAAGGACATCGTGGCTGAAAAACCTGTGACAGTGGTTCGACAGAAGCACCAAGTCCCTGTTTCGAGCCGCAGCATCTAAAGTCGAAATAGCCATGATGAACTACACGTGTTTGTTTGTGGGCATACATCTGAGAGCTTTGAATGAATATATCCTTGCAACTTAGATTATAGATTATAGACTTGGACCGGTCCGTAGTCCGTAGTGGCAACACTTCGGACTCGTAAATGGAAGGTTGTGGATTCGGATCCCGGCGGAGCACAAAAATATTCCATTTATATTTCGAATGTGCTCTTCGCTGGGTTGAAAAATTCATAAACCTTTACCAATGACCGGTCACCAAAGGTCCATCCAGCCTTACAGCAACTGGGTCTTGCTTGAGTATTGGCGCTTTGTAGCGACGACCAAGCTCGTAAACCTCTGCGGCACTACAACAAGTGTCATAGACCCCTAGAGTCTTTAGAATCTAGGGAGTCTCCCGCACAGGATTTCTTAAAAAAAAAAAAAAAAAAATAGATTATAGATCGCCGATCTTCGTTAGAAGTGGCACAAAAAGAAGAAGAAGAAGAAGTGCACCAGTCTAAACGTGGAATTACTCATTACAACTAATTGAGAAGCCAAGTGTTGCCAGCTGTCACTTCGCCAGTTAAGCTATCAATTAATCATTCAGCTAGACTGACAGTAATTCAGTTAATATTAATAGTCAGACTTCAGTGTGTGCAGAGTGCATTTTGGCTGGTACTATAATAATTGAAGCCCCAGCGCCTGATTATAAGCAAACAGTCGTTGTATTAATCAATGGAATAGCGACTGCCAAACTGCGAATCCATTATCTATAATCTAAGTTGTAGATAAAAGACTGACGAAGTAAGTATATGTTGCAAGAATAGATGAATTTCGTGGACGAGGAAGATCGAGAAAGGTATAGATGGACCAAATTACTGAAATAGCGAATGAATGGAATATCCTGAGTCATAGTAAAAAGAGAGCTGGTATGAAGAAGGTTATGACTCTGGATGAAATGAAAGAAGTATGTAAGGATAGAAATAAATGCTGGTTGATTTGTAATGCCAGCGGCCAGGGTTTTTAAATTTGAATTTTATATTTGTTTTGGTATTTCTATAGAATGCTTGATTTTCTGGTTCCGGGTTTTGACCGTGGTCCATGTTTTTGCTTGTCTTCTTCTTTTTTTCTCTTTTTATTCTTTCTTGAAGACTTTCTTGAAGACTTTCAGCTTACGTTTCGTCTTCGGAGGTCTACTCGCTACTGAGTAGTAGCGAGCAGAACTCCGAAGAAGTCGCCCACAGAGGAGACGAAACGTAAGCTGAAAGTCTTCAAGAAAGTCTTCAAGAAAGTCTTCAAGAAAGTCTTCAAGAAAGAATAAAAAGAGAAAAAAAAAAAAAGACAAGCAAAAACATGGACCACGGTCAAAACCCGGAACCAGAAAATCAAGCATCTAGATCCTGCCGGGAAAGCCTATAGAATAGTACAAAAAAAAAAAAAAAAAAAAAAATTGCCAATGCCACCCCTGTTTCAGGGAATTTCGGCAAAAGTTGCAGGGTGTATGTTCATTTGATAGTCAGCCTCACACCAACCTACAAGTCAAAGAATGTAAACAAGTGAGGATATTTCATCAGAAAAGACGCTATAATAGTACCAAAAAGAACCATGAACCAACTCGTATCATATAGAGCTCTTATCTAAAATTTAAATCTCAGCTGCAAAGACGTATATCATTAGCAGGAGTGACATTGTCAAGGTGAACCAGTATCTATTATGAAGTTTTATCTTGAAGGTAATGATAGTTTTTATAGCATTGTATCTAATACGGGTATGTGAGTCTCCCAACAGTCAAATGTCAAGTCTAACTGTCTCCCTCGCGCATCCCTCCCTTTCAAATAACTCAGCTCATCGAAAGTTCCAGAATATACCGGCACTTGCAGAGCCCCTGCTGTCATTCGGTTGTTTCCAAAGTCTTCGGGAATTCGTCGCTCTGTGCGGTAACTAATATAAACTACCCGCCTCGGATAAGCTGCGACCAAATAACTCCACTCTATTCCTTATCCACCGCAAAACACGGCACGGAAATTATCTGCTAAAATTAGATTATTGATTTTTAACGGTTTTCTAGTTAGAATACTGAAAGTCCATCGTATTTTTTTTTATAAATTCAATAGAATAAACAATTTTAGTTCAATTTTATTTGGTTTTTGCTTTAACGATTTCACCTTATCAGGCAACCCTCCAAAATTCTACTCGCTAGCTCGCAAATTGCGAGTGACTTTTGTTTCGTTGCGAGTGTGCTTTTCTATCTGAAAGTATCATTTTCCAACTTATAATACCATTGATAATACTCCCAGTGAAAATAAAACTGAGAAGTTTTGAAAATTGTACGTCGTCAATCTAAATCCCCTTTCAATAAAATCGATCACATGTGTAAAGGCGTTAAAAATTATAAACAGGAACAGTTCAAGGGAGTTTTTTTTAACCCATGCGAGTTGCAATTACGAGTTGCGAGTTGGTCAATGGGTGGTTGGTGGAGGGTATCTTTAAGAAATCTTTAAATGCGTTTCTTAAGATGACTTATTAGGCGAAAGCGTTTGAGCAAAAACAAAAGTAAATTTACGCCGCGTTTTTTCGATTTCATTTATAAAACAAAATAGATTATTGAGGTTAATTTACCGATATATTTTGCAAATGTTCAATGTAATCAATTGTTTGTGTTTCTTGACTTCTAGGTTGGTATGAGGTTGACTACCCATACTATAAAAAATGGTTCAATTTGCCAATGTCACTATTGTTTCACGGAAGGACGGCAAAAGTTTCAGGGTTCATGTTCATTTCAGGTTTGGATTTTAATTTGGGCGCTGGTTCTCATTTCTTGTGAAAGCTGACTACACCTTGGCAATTGGAAAGCATCTCTGACATCCTCGATGGTGATCGAACCCACGCTCTCGGCATAGAATGCAAGCATTCTACAAACAGAGCTATCAACCGGACCAAGATCCTACTCAAAAAACAAGCTCTGAAAGAGACTGTATCAATTGAGCGAAATTCATCTCAAATTTTATTGAATAAAAAGCAACATCTCACCATTTTTTTTTAATTGCCCCGTGCCAAAGAGTCGCCAGTTTTTCAGCAACAAAACAATAAAAACGCTCGCTATCCGAACGGGTTAATCTGGCCGGATTGTTATTTGCAAGGGCATTATAATACTGGCTACCCAGATCTGCCGTTTCATCTCTTTCCCGCGTGAGGCCTACCGGGGAGCTCGTCTTGCTTTCTGATGGCATTGTTTCCGAGCAGGCTTCGGCAGACCTCGGGTCTCCCGCCCGGCGGTGGTCGGCCCAGACTTTTGGCGCCAGCCGTGACGCGGGACGTATACTTTCGATTTTCAGGGCTTCCCCCCCATCTAGGTTTCACTGCCTCCCCCCTGAAACATAGGAGAGAAACTCTCTCCTAGAGAATGTCCGCCGGCTTGAGGTGAGATCACAACGTTGAGGTGTGGGGTGAACGGGGGAGACGGGGCTGGAGGGAAAACCCAACTTTCAAACTTGGTTATTTCAAAATCGATACCTTTTTAGCGGTAACACGTTAAAGCGGCACAGTGACATAACGACACATGTAATAACGACAAATGACAGAACGACACATCTAAGAACGACACATGAGACGACATATGACAGAACGACAGCTGACCACCCATACTGTAAAAAATGGTTCACTTTGCCAATGTCACCCCTGCTTCAGGCAAGAGTTGCAGGACTTATGTTCATTTGAGATTGGGTTTTTTATATTGTAGGTCCACATGCGGTATGTGTGAGCGCGAAATTATGCGTGTCTGCTTGTGCATTTAATATGAATCTCAAATGATACATATCTTTGCAGCTTAGATTTAGATTTAGATTTAGACACTTATTCCTTGACTGATAGGTTGGTATGAGGCTGACCTCCTGTGCCTAGATTTAGATTAGATTTAGACACATGACAAAACCACACATGAAATAACGACACTTAAAAGAACGACACATGAGACGACATATGACAGAACGGCACATGACAACTGTGTTGTTCGTGATGTTTTTTGAAGTGCAGTTTTTGGAACGTTCTGTTTTAGGCATGTGATGTTTTGAACATCAATGATAAAACATCACTGACATAACAACACAAGGACAAAACATCACATGACAAAACATAACATACCGAAAACAGAACATCTCATAAACGGCTCATGAAAAAAAATCACATGACAGAACGACTTTCTTGTGATATTTTATCATAGTGATGTTTTATCATGTGATGTACTGACATTGTGATGTTCTGTCATGCGTTGTCCTGTCATGTGTCGTTCTGTCATGTGCCTTTTTGTCACTGTGTCGTTCTAAAATTTGTCATTCTGTCATACGCCGTTTTGTGATGTGTCTTTATATCAAGTGCTTCTATGTCATGTGTCGTTTTGTCACTGTGTCGTTCTAACATAAAACCTTTTTAGCATGACTACCAACAATAACAATATTTTTTCTTTTATTATTTGAGCATCTTCTATTGGAAATAAGTTACGAATAAACTTTTTGAAATCTTGTTTTCTTTTGACTTTTGAATATTATTTCAATCGATAAGTGTTTGAGTGAGATTTTGACTTTGATAAATAATACGTTTTCGTCACAAATAATATCAAATCTAATCTTAGTTGCAAATATATATTTTTATTCAATGCATGCTCACAAGCAAACCGTGTAAATTCTCGCGTACAAGTTACTATCCTTGACTTAAAGGTTGATATGAGGCTGACCACCTATACTGTAAAATAATATTCACTTTGCCAATGTCCCCCCTGTTTCAGGGAAGGTCAGCAAGAGTTGCAGGGCTTATGTTCATTTCAGATTGGGTTTTTTTATATTGTCGATCCGCATGTGGCATGTGTTGGCGCGAAACTATGCGTGTTTGATTGTGGGAATGCATTTAATATGAATCCCAAATGATACATATCTTTGCAACTTAGATTAAGATTAGATTGCGACAAGTGCTGCTTGTGAACAAAAAATTGATTAGTAGGTTTATTTGCATCATTTCCTTGTAAAGGTTTTCTTTATAGTGTTACATTTATGTTGGTTGGTTACCATACTCTTGAGTTGCAAATAAGAGGAGACATCCATGAGGCGCTTCACATCCTGGTTGTATGAAGTTTTTAATCCTCGTCTAGATTAATTTCCAAACGTTTATATTTCAAAATAAAATTTCACGATCTATTTGAGATTTCAATAAAATCTTTGAAAGTGTTTTCGTCAGTTGTGTAGATTTTTCTTATCGAATTGCATTGAAAATGGTTCATCACGGATCTTATTTGCTGAGCCTCGTTTTTGCAATTTTTGGTTTCAACAAGTATTCCTTGTATTCCTTCGAAGTATTCTTTAACTTATAGGTTTATATGAGGCTGACTACCCATACTGTAAAAAATGTTTCACTTCGCCAATGACACCCCTGTGTTAGGGAAGGTCGGCAAAAATTGTAGGATTTATGTTCATTTGAGGTTTGGATTTTATTTGTAAGTACACCTTCAGCATTTGTGAACTACACGTGTTTGTTTGTGCGTATGCATTTGATATTAGCTTTAAATGTAAATATATCTTTGCAACTTAGATTATAGATTATAGAACACCTGAGTTTCCGAAAAAAAAGAGTTTCTGAAAATTGACTTGCTGGATCGACTTACTTTCAAGGAATCTATTTTCCCAGCTTGCAGAGGGCTCTCACAAAAACAGCTCTCATCAAATAAATCATACTACGAGTAATATTATTATTATTATTAAAAATGAACCTTAAATATCAATACATTTTTGCAAATTAGATAATGCATAGATATAACTGTAACTCTGTCGCCATTCCGCTAGGGGTGGCCAGAGCCTCTTCAGAGCTGCCTCCATTTTGTCCTATCCTGACATACCTCTTTCAATTCATTCAAATCCATCACCTTTTTCATGCATTTTCTTCTTTTACGCTCACTTTGTATATCCCATTCTTTCACAATCTCCTCAATCTGATCACTTCATAGTTTTCTCGGTCGTCAATTTCCTCTTTTTTCTTTCACACTTTCTTGGAATATATACTTTGTCAGTCGATCATCATTCATTCTTTCCACATGCCCAAACCAACAGTGAATATTATCAATTTGAAATTAAGAAACTATCGTGGGAAACTATATTGGGTTTTTATAATGTAGGTCCACATGCGGCATGTGTTAGCGCGAAATTATACATGTCTGCTTGTGGGAATGCGTTTAATATAAATCTTAAATGATATATATCCTTGCAGCTTAGATTAGATTAGATTAGATTAGATCGTCTTATCATTTTAACTCATCTTAATTAATTGGCAATTTTGATAATTTGCTTTGCCTTTGCGAGATTCACAACACAGCCATTCATCCGCGCGTCACATGAGATTATTATAAGCAGCCAGTCTGTGCAATTAAGTTCCGCGGGAAAACAAAGGAAGCCGAGCAAAACACAATAAATTATTCCTCATTCTACATCTCCTGGTTAGAGCAGTGTGTTCGATATTACAAATCACAAGCAGTTGAAGCAAAGTAAGTAATTAGAGGTATTCACGCTGAAGGGTGAAAGCCTGTCGGGTATTTCATACTCCCTATTGTGGAACTTCAAATAACTGATATTGTGAGTAATTGTAACTAGATCGTTATTAAACTTGTAATGAACAAAGCTTCTGGTTTTTTTTTGTTTCTTTTTTTTTGCTGAATTTTATCTATGATCTCTTCAGAGGGCACTTGAGAAGTGATACTTTTGAGCATGCATTTCATTTGACTCTTCTATGTATAATCTATAATCTAATTTGCAAGGATATATTCATTCAAAGCTCTCAGATGTATGCCCACAAACAAACACGTGTAGTTCGCGCTTACAAATGCTGATTGTGTACTTACAAATAAAATCCAAACCTCAAATGTACATAAGCCCTGCAACTCTTGCGACATTCCCTGAAACAGGGGTGACATTGGCAAAGTGAACCATTTTTTACAAAATGGGTGGTCAACCTCATACCAACCTATAAGTCAAGGAATACGAGCAATAAATAACATTTAAGTATAAAAAAAAAACTACAAAACCTTAAAAAGAAATCTATGCAAAAAAGTCAAAAATTTATTATGCAAAAAATGTAGCAAACTAATAAACCAACATTACAAATAAGCATTGCAGATTAGCCGCCACTTCTTCCTGTCCTTGCATACTTCTTTCATTTCATTCAGAGTCATAACCTTTTTCATACAAGCTTGACTTTTAAATGTTCACATATCTTCTTAACTTAGATTACATAAACTAAAAATGATTCATAAAACAGTTTTTTGCGAACTTAGTCGCCAATTTAAGAAAGAAACAGTCTCTGTAAGAATGGGTTGTTATTTGTGATCATTCTTGGTCGTTTTACACCTAAAAATTGCAATGGTTCTTGTGCAACTTGCTCTGAATGCAAATTCTCCAAAGTCACAGAGTCTCGGTTCTTATTTTATAGCAAGAATAAAGATCATTCACAAATCTTTAAGAATCGTTACATGCCAGACTTTACTAAAATATTTGACCAAACTCTCACGCAATCTCGAACAATACAAATTATATAAGTACCTACCTATTGAGGAGATTGAGGAGATTGTGAAAAAAAAAGATCATACAAAGCGAGCGTAAAAGAAGAAAATGCATGAAAAAGGTGATGGATATGAATGAACTTAAAGAGGTAAAAATGTAAGAATAGGAATAAATGGTGGCAGCTCTGCAGAGGCTCTGGCCCCCTTTAGCGGAATGGCGACAAAGTTACAGTTACCTAACATTTATCAACGACGATACCATGTTGAAAGCACCGGTTCTCATCAGATCACCGAAGTTAAGCAACATTGGGCGCGGATGCTACTTGGATGGGTGACCGCTAGGTACACCGCGTATTGTTGGCATTTCTCGGACCGGTTCGTAGTCCAGTGTCAACACTTCGGACTCGTAAATGGAAGGTTGTGCATTCGAATCACAAAAATATACCATTTATATTTCCAAATGTGCTCTTCGCTGGTTTTAAAAAAATCATAAACCTTTACCAAAGACCGGTCACTGAAAGGTCCATCCCACCTTACAACAACTGGGTCTTGCTTGAGAATTGACGAGAACGACCAAGCTTGCAGAGGGCTCTTGAGGTGTGATACACACAAAAACAGCGCTCACGAAATAAATCATCCTAATATTATATTATTATTATTGAACCTACATGTGCCTGTCTGTAGGCATGCATTTCATATGAGCCTTAAATGCTTACATATCCTTGCAGCTTAGATTATAGATTATTATAGATTCATTTCTACAGAGACTTCACAGACCTTTTAACACAAACAAGCCACAAAATACAACTACACATTCGTTACAATATTAACACATCATCTAAATATTTTCTAGTGATAAAGAATAAATCATATTTTCCTCAACACCACAGGCATTCATATTTTTCAATATTCCTTGATCTCATTGACATGGGAGACGCATTTACATCAAGCATAAAATATATCACGAGGCCTCTGTATGAAATATTCACGTATAAGTTATTGTGCACTTAGGGTGACGGACGTGTGAATGATTTTCTCCCCTCCTGACGTTGATAGATTATTTTGAATAATAAAGAAGTATGAATTCCGATATCAGCTACGCAAAGTTACGTATCGGAAAAATACATTACCTTCTTATGGGATTCGACCTGAAAATCTTGAGGAGCTTGCAATCCTATTACCCTAAATCTGCCGTTTTTGTTTCTTACACTTTATGGTCTTAGCAAAAGAGTGACAGTAATGAAAAAAATCAAGCATGTTTATTATTGTTTTATCTTAATTATAAAGTTTCAACAAAATATATTACTTTAGAATTGCCACCACGAAAAAACAAATCGTTTGTGCTATATTTTGGAAATATATTTTTTCTTTTTAATTACAGAACTATACATAGTTAAGTGTAATATCGGAAGCATTTTTTTTATAATGTCAATAGTTTTTGAGTAAATATGGAAAAACTGAAACTACTAAATGAATTAAATTTTGACAATTATTTTAATTTTATTTTTTAAAACTGAACAATTTCAAAACTTAATTTCAATTAATTAAATTAAGTTTTGAAATTGTTCAGTTTTAAAAAAAATAAAATTATATAATGGTCAAAATGTCAAACGACCGTAATTCTAACTTAAACCTAGAATTAAATTTTAATTAAATCGAAAAACACATTACTGCCACTCTTTTGCTAATACTGTAAAGTGTAAGAAACAAAAACGGCAGATTTAGGATAAAAAGAGCCTTAAAGTATCCATAAATTTCTATATCCAAACTGACGACATATTTATTTTATTTTATTTTTGTTTTTCATTCGTGAAGAATTGCAAACCTGATTTTTCCAACCTCACTATCCGCTGTCCGGTCGATAGCTCAATCGGTAGAGTGCTCGCATTTCAAACCGTGAGCTCGGGTTCGAATTTCCGGAGGATGTTAGAAATGATTTTCCGTTGCGGTGATAATTTCAAGCCACAAAATGAAATACCGGCAAGGCTTACTCAGCGTTCAAAAGAAATAAGTACCAGCCCTCTCAGGAGCTGAGGAAGCCCCGTAAGGTCACCTCTTTACCTGTAAAAATAAAAAGGTTCCACTTGCCACATTCTAAACCCGTCGGGGATAACGTGGCAAGAAGCTACATTATATGTGTAGCTTTGTTGCGTAAATAAAAACGTGTTTTTTCGCTACAGCAGT
This sequence comes from Agapetus fuscipes, assembly GCA_951799405.1. Lineage (NCBI taxonomy): Eukaryota > Metazoa > Arthropoda > Insecta > Trichoptera > Glossosomatidae > Agapetus > Agapetus fuscipes. The sequence goes on from OX637332.1 coordinate 26,839,135, forward strand.
CTCCAAGCATCGCTTGTCTTGTCTTTGAGTAAGAAACACGAATGAAATTGTCTGAAATAATTGTGGTAGCTCGTGATAGAAGATTGTAGGTAAATGAGGCACTCTTGTTGACTCATCTCCATAGTTCACGAATGTTCCATTGGTGCAAAAACTGCTCATTGTCTGGCATTGTGTTTTTTGCGAGTGAATATTTAATGGGAGTATGGAAGTAAGAATTTAAAATCGTGAAAACATTTGATTTCCTAAAATAAATTTGTGAAGAGGAATGCAATTCACCAACGTATTTTGCCTGGCCATAAACGGGTAATCGCATTATAAATAAATAATGCATTATTTTTATGAATTATTTATTGTTTTTTAAAATGTAATTTGTCGTGTATGTTCCTTGACTTATAGGTTGGTATGCGGCTGACCACCCATGCTGTAAAAATGGTTCACTTTACCAATGTCACCCCTGTTTCAGGGAAGGACGGCAAGAGTTGCAGGGTGTATGTCCATTTGAAATTTGGTTTTTATGTTGTAGATTCACATGAGGCATGTGCAAGCGCGAACTGTACGTGTCTGGTTGCGGGAATGCATGTAATGTGAATCTCCAATGTAACATATCTTTGCAACTTAGATTAGGTTAGATTAGATTAGATTAATAAACAATTACCCGATGCCATCTGTTGAAAAAGGATCAAAGTTATTGCCCATAGGACACGGCACATCAGGCGGGTCTGAACTTGTGCTTATTTCAATAACGCGAATTCAAGTGCGAACTCCTTATCCGCTCGACCCATGGAGGAAGTATTAAATGGAGGGGTCGTACATGTGATTTAGTACCAATCAACATGATGCACCGTCTTTGACACCATACACTGTTTATAATGCTGTCTCGCTCACGACATATGAAATGCTTTTCTCATTTTCTATGTAAGCAACGTGTCTCTACTCCGTCTTCAATCTATTTACAAATCACCAAGGAAACACATGAAATCACTATGGTTACGGATTTGTTAGTAGTGTTGTTGCAAGTATGAAGATATCTGATAAATTCCGAATTCAAAAATGTTCCCGCCTCATTGTGTACGGGATGATTTCCACAAGTATCTATTACCTCGAGCATAGAAGTTACATACTTGTAGAAGCAAGTATATATATATTTGAACATCACTAGCTCTAGAAATGGCTGTCACTTTCGCGAACAAAATATTTTGACAAACAAAAAATAAATTTTATCAACGTAATCATATAGAATAGTGATTAAACTGAAATATTATTCCACGTTCTATAACACTCATTTGTTGGCACGTTTGAAATACCCAGTTTGGCATTTATATGTTTTTTCCAATTAGGTAACACACCTGTTCACAGTTGGAAGGTTACCGATAGAATGAATTTGGATTTTTGTATGATGAGTGGGGTAGCGCATTGCTAATTCTCAAAGGATTGATTTCTTAGCCTATCCAGTTCTATATATCCATGGCTCGACCATACTGGTGACAAAAACTTATAAGAACATTAACATTTTAGGAATTTTGAGCTTACACGGCCGGCTGATGATGCTGAAAGTGAATAATTTTTACAGCATGGTTGGTCAGCCGCATACCAACCTATAAGTCAAGGAACGTACACAACAAATTAAATTTTTGAAATAAACAATTTATAACATGTATGAACATCAAAAACTACCAGAAAACAAATTCTAATTTAAAAAACCCTAGCCGCCAACATCACAGATCATCCGGCATTTCTTTCGGTCCTTACATATTTCTTTCATTTCATCCAGAGTCATAACCTTCTTCATACAAGCTCTCCTTTTATTATGACTCTGGAGGCATCATAATTAACTTTTTCATGAAAATCTTAAAGCAAAACATTCTAAAACAAAAATAAGTTGCAAAATTAAATTATCGCCTTTTAGGTTGGATCACATTTACAATTCACATCAGATTTTAAGAAACATCGGCTAATCAAGGTAGACTTGTGAAGCATTTCCAATGGCCTTCATCTAGAAGTGAACAAAGACAAGCCGTTAAAAAGAAGAAAGAGATACATCAATACTTCAGAATCCGCAATACCATCAGCTCCGCAGTTCCGTGTCTTCACTTTTTCCCCACCTCCAAAAAAAACTCGTTTACTTCTTATGCAGGGGCCCTCAAAATTGATGAGAGGCGGGTCGTATCCGGCCGAGCTAATCCGAAGTAAGTACCGCAAACGGTGCCGAACAAATCCTAGAACAAACACAGGTCGCGACGTATTTTTTTTTTTGCTTTGAAATATTCAAATGGGGGTTGTAAAAGCGGCGAAGGTCCACCCCGAGCAGAACCCACCCTATTTTTTGGAGGCTCGTGCGTTTTTGTTCTTTGGCCGCGCGTGTATGTGTACCTACTACTTACATAAGTAAATACGTAGGCAAATAGCCTCCACTGACATTTTACTTTTAGCCCATACAAATAAAACTGTAGGGATTTGAAACAATCCATGTAGGTTTATACACATACAAGTCACACGTAGAAAATGTTTTTTTTTTGTTTTAGTTTAATATTTTTTACTGGTTTTGGTGTTTCGACATCGCGAGGTAAAGAGACGGATGTATTGAAAGAAAGCAAGTCCTAGGTTCCAATATTGTTGTCAAATATGTCCAATATTGTTGCGAACGTACAGGATGTTGTGTAGTTATGTTTGTGTAATAATAAGTCTCTCTAGAAGTGATACTTTAAAGGTTATTAATTTGAATTTGTTCGAGATTGGTTGAATCGAATGTTCTGTTAAAATCTCGCAAGGTGGTAGGTAACGATTCTCCATGTTTCAAGAATGATCATTATTTTTTAGTATAAATTAAGGACCGGAATTCCATGTAGCTAGAGAAATATTTCATCCGTTCAACTATACTGTGCAAATGTAGCTCTGAAACCGAAAGTGATAGTAAAGATGAAGTAAATTGTGTGAAATAAATAATCCGCAGTTTTTATTAAATAAGACCCGCTTAAAAAAACATACCACTAAAAAACAACGGAAAACGTACGCAGTTTATTGTTTACGTGCGTACACATTTTGTAAAAAAAAAAAAACAATAAAACGACACACAGACCTTAAACTTTGCAAATCAAAAAATGTATTAAATGTATTATTGTGAAAATTAAACTACGTTTAAGAAAAAATAATTTTATTTAAAATAAAAAAATGTACATTAAAGTGTAAAAATTCTTCTCTCGCCACGAGCGAGGCTATCTTAGTTTTTTTAAGTAGCATTTTTATCATCTAAACATTATTTCTCCAGTTTGCTTCTCCATTGCTGATAGTGACTTTCTTACTGTTTCCTACTTCTAAATACTTCATAATTGTTCCCTGCACTAAGCTGCTTTTAAAATTCTTAGCACAATTCTTTTAGCACCAAGTCAGTTCTCCGAACACTATATCTCTTTTTCAGTTTTCCAGGTAACACAACTCTGTCAAAGGTTTACTGCCTCTAATTTCCACGTGAAAAATATAACCGGAGAATGTATTATATCTTTAGTGCAAAGACGAAAAGCAATCCTCGGGGTACAGCATCTTTTAATGAGCATTAAAAAGCTTTATATGAAAAAGGTTATGGATGGAATGAAAGAAGTATGTAAGTAATGACAGAAGGAAATGGCGACTAATCTGTAATGTTGGCGGCTTATTCTTTCATAGTTTTATGTTATTAACCTTTTGACTCTTTTTGTAGAGATTTATTTTTAAGGTTCTGTTGTTTTTATAAACTTAAATGTTTTATTATATTTTATATTCTTTGACTTGTAGGTTTGTATGAGGTAGACACGCCTGATGCCATACTGTAAAAAATAGTTCATATTGCCGATCTCACTCTGCGTCATGGAAGGTTGACAAAAGCTGCAGGGTCTATGTTCATTTGAGGTTTGAATTGTAATTTGTAAGTTCTCATGCAGCATTTGTAAGTGCGAACTTCCACGTCTGTTTGTGGGGACACATTCAATATGAATTTAAATGTTTATATATCATTTCAACTAAGATTTTTATAGATTAAAACGATGTATAAACAAAGTTATATACTGTACATATTTTTACAGAAACATATTTATCTCCGAAAAAAACTCCTTAATTCGTAGTGAAGGTATCTTTTCTATCAATAAATAAGATTGTCATTATTATGAAGATTAAGAAGACATTAGAATAAAAAGAAGAGAAACACAATTGTTCAAAACAATTAAGATGTCGACCGGATATTTTATATCTTTATTTATTATTTCTCACATTCAAGTCACATAAATTTAAACAGTCAGCTTATGAGATTAAAAAGATGACAAATATGTTTACTCGAAAGCGATTTGCATAGTTTAATAAAAAAAAACCTTTGAATGAAAAGAAAATTCTGAAAAATAAACCATTGAAATCTTAAACATACATATAGGTACATCTAATATAAACATTCGTAAATTCCCTACAATTGTGTAAATATAAAAAATGTATTAAAACTTAATCACTATCTAGGGTTGCTGTTGTGTTTTCCGTATATTATTCTTTTTACGCAATGGTGGGGAATTTTCACCATGGTTTTTACTAGGGGGTGAAGACTCGCCGAGTAAGCCTTTAGTAAAAAATAAAATAAGCCAGCGTAAAAAATACGAGGGTTCTTTTCAAGCGAATGGGAAAAAATCTTCCGCAGAATTCTCGGTGGAAAGCAATGGATCCGGTGAGCGCGAACAAATAAAATATTTTCTAGAAAACATAATAATGTACGTACATACGAAAACGGAAACGATAAAATTGTGCGATTAAATTCAACTAGGTATATTTGTGTGATGTTTTTTTTTTATATAATAACTAACAGATCGCTTTTCATGCGTCTGCGCATTAATTAGAAAATCGAATATCTAATCTAAACTAATCTAAGTTGCAAAGATATGTTACATTGGAGATTCACATTACATGCATTTTCACAGCCAGACACGTACAAGTTCGCGCTTGCACATGCCGCACGTGAACCTTCAACGCAAAAACCAAATCTCAAATGGACATACACCCTGCAACTCTTGCCTTCCTTCCCTGAGACAGGGGTGACATTGGTAAAGTGAACCATTTTTATAGCATGGGTGGTCAGCCGCATACCAACCTATAAGTCAAGGGACCTCATAATTAGGAATATCATAATTAGTTTACGTTTCGTATAAAAAGGTGTCCTAATCGATCACGGTTGTTTATTGAAGAAAGAACATTACCAGACGAGAAAAGAACACATCCGTGGTTCCAAAAAAGATTTTTTTCTGAGTATGATGTGTATTTGTTCTGTACTTCTTGAGGTTTACATGTATTAACTAACATTTATGTTGTATGGCGAGGCTCTTCTTATTTATAATACTGTAGATGAACTTGAGGGAATATCTTAGATGTATCAACAAAGTTGCAAAAATACATTTACACCTTTTCACACGAGTGAGAAGCGCATCACGATGACATTGCACCGAGTCAGTAACTTCGGGTTTTTGCTGTTTTCTCTAGTGGACGAACAGGTAAATCTAGAATCACTGCTGGGTCGGGTCACGACCATCGGGAAGGCCTTCCGCCACAAAAAAAATAATTATAGCATTGCATGAGCGTTCTGTGATACGCTTCCCTGGTTGAAAGTGTATAAACGGAATGGGTATGAGGTGGGTTTTCGCAATGTTTTCACACAAGAACTATTCTCTCCGGATTGTCTATCAGCCCACTTGGCCCCCTCGGCCATAACATCTTCCCCATGTCTAATGTCTATACACAAACCCTTAAATATTTACATTATCATTAAATAAACTTCACTGAGAATAAACTCTTTCTTCTGACAAACAGCGATGATAATTGCCTTGAATAAAGATTTATTAATATCCGCCTTTCAGATGGTTTGACATTCTTTGTCGAAATTTAAACAAACACACTCCTTATCGCTCGAGACGCTTGAAACTTTCCGAGATACGGGAACATATTTGAAACTTTGTACGTGTAGCATGGAAATGGGAGTCACCAACTATTGCTAAAGATGCTATCAGGTTCCTTCAGTACCAACATGATTTGTAACCGCTATCTACACATATAGTGAAACTTCTTGCCTACGTTACCCCCACGACCAAGAGGTCGCATGTGGCGTCTCCGGACCTATTTATTTTTACACCTCACGTCAACCACTTTAGTTGAATATTGTTGTACCGTTTTAGCAGGTTCAATAGATTTAACTAACTTGTTTAATAAAAACGAGGATTTGTATTTATTTAGATTTATTTTCTGTTCTGTTTTACAATGTTTCAGTTAGTACTTTACAGGTCGATGCTCAATTACAGAATGCCCGCAAGCGACTGTCCGCTCTCCTTATACGGATCTATCTATTTTGTTCTCAAATAATAATTATTGTTACAAGTACTTAGTCTAGAAGCACTAGTCGCTTCGAGGATATTCCTTCACACAGCATAATCGTTACATTATATTTTTTAGGGTAGATTTATTAACACAGTGAAAGTCCATTTTTAATTATTTAAAAAATTCAAATGGAAACATAGTTTCAATTAACTTAGGTACATATCTTGAGTTGAAGTTTGGTTTCCCAGCTCCAGAGGGGTTTGTACTAATTTCTTGTGAAGGCTGAGTAAATCTATAATCTTAGTTGCAAGGATATATTCATTTAAAGCTCTCAGATGCATGCCCATAAATAAACACGTGTAGTTCGCGCGAATGTGTACTTACAAATAAAATCCAAACCTCAAATGAACATAAGCCCTACAACTTTTGCCGACCTTCCCTGACACAGGGGTGGCATTGGCAAAGTGAACCATTTTTTACAGTATGGGCATACCAATCTATAAGTCAAGGTAACAATATATGTATGCAATAGTGTTATTCATAAAAATAATGACCATGACAATGAAGAAATTTGTGATGATGACGATGAAGACGTGTATAACAAATAAGAATTAATTAATGCAAGAGCAAGCTTCTGGAAAGGTCGCACAAGAAACCCAAGGACGCTCCACTTTCTCCGCCATTGGGTTAGGCCAGTGGCTCCCAACCTTTCCTGGGCCATCACCCCTTTCTCAAGGTTGCGACGAATATCGTTCTCAATTTATTTTCCTTTTGTTCCTTGTTTAAATGTGAAAAAAAGATTAGAGAATAAAAGTTTATCATGTTAAACAAATTTTACTCCAGTATATAAAAAAAAACACAACAAACACAGCTTATCCGGTCGCACAACAAAAAAAAGCCGCAAAATAAAACACATTAAAAGTATCTTCACTAAAATGAAAATGTCCGAAATATTTAGGTTGTACATGATTAATTTCAATAAACTCTTCTTCCCTAATTATGTGCACATTGTAACAGTGTTAATCATTACTTTAGGATGATCTATAGTCTTTAATCTAAGTTGCAAGAATTTTTTTTTTTGGAATGCATCCAGTTGGATGATTTTCATCAAGTACAAGTAATAAGTATTTAGTTCACATAACTACAACGACAACAAAAATGTACATTGTTTATAGGTAATTAAGTTAAGTGCGAAGATATATTACCGACATTTAATATTCATATTACATGCATTTCCATAAGCAGACACATATGAGCTCGCGCTTAAACATGCCGTATGTGGACTTGCAGCATAAAAACCCAATCTCAAATGAACATAAGCCCTACAATTCTAGCCGACCTTTCCTGAAACAGGGGTGACATTGGCAAAGTTCACCATCCACCACGCCAACGAAGTGAATATCTAATGGTAGATAAGTCAAACAAGCACTGGGACGCCGACATTTTACAGTATGGGTGGTCAGCCTCATACCAGCTCATAAGTTATTCTCTGATCCTTACTTTTGTCGCCATTATGCTAGGGGTGGCCAGAGCCTCTGGTAGCAAAGCTTATTTGTCGCAAAATTATTTTTAAGCCAATATTTAATTTGATTTGTTCATTTAAGCATATGGAGTACGTACATCGGGTTCCTCAATCACTCTACGAGTATCGCCACTTTTATAAAAAAAACTGAATCCAAACCGCCAGCACAAACTGTTGAGAACCTCTGGTTGAGCCGGTTAATTTTCTGCGAGTCGTATAGATCGTAAACAGCGAGCCCGACTTATCCTTTACCTCTAGTATAAAGCAATACGTAAATCTCACCTTAATCGCGTAAATCGAAAACGCCACAAATATACGACGGCACTCCTAGAGAGTCACTTAGTTTGTATACATTTTCTCGATTTACGTAATCGAGCTTCAGTTTACCCAATGTTTTATACTAAGGGCATTTAACCTAAGTCCATTTAAGCCACGACATAAGTCTACCGGCTACACAGTCAAATTGCACGAAGAAATAAAGTTAATCGAATGTAAACATTAAAGTTTTTATCAAATACAAGCGATAAAATACATACTGCTGCCATGCGAGAATGCCTGAAAAATATTCAAGAATTTCGGAAATACTAAACTTTCAGCATATTTTTTTGCAGAGCTTCAATAAACGAAGTTTATTTAGGATATGCGAAAATAAATAAAATACTGAAGTTAATATAACATGTTGTTGGTAAAAGGTTGAATACATTTTGATGGGTAATAATATTTTTCTTAACTCGACTAAAAACATGTTTTTTTTTACCTTTTCGGAAAATGTCGTCTTGATTTTGTAGCCTACGTAAGGTATTTTTGTGAACAAAATTTAATAAGTCTGACTTTCAATTAACTGTTTGTATACATTCTTACAGGACTAAGAGGTTTGGTATGAGGCTGACCACCCATACTGTAAAAAATGGTTCACTTTGCCAATGTTACCTCTTTTTCAGAGAAAGTCGGCAAGAATTGGACAAGGACGTAATGTGGCATGTGAACTTATACGTATCTGATTGGGAGAATGCATGTAATATGAATCTTAAATATAATGTTAAATGTTTGCAGTTTACCATACAGATATGTCTAAATCTAAATCTAAATCTAAGCTGCAAAGATATGTATCATTTGAGATTCATATTAAATGCATTCCCACAAGCAGACATGCATAATTTCGCGCTTACACATGCTGCATGTGGACCTACAATATAAAAACCCCAATCTCAAATGAACATAAGCCCTGCAACTCTTGCCGACCTTCCCTGAAGCAGGGGTGACATTGGCAAAGTGAACCATTTTTTACAGTATGGGTGGTCAGCCGCATACCAACCTATCAATCAAGGAGTACATGCAATTGATACAATCAAATATATAAAACAAATAAATTCTAAGCAATTAAACAGTAAAAAATTAAAAAGCTACAACACATATTTTTTAAATTTAAAAGCCTTAGCTTTAACCGCCAGCATTACAGATCAACCGCCATTTCTTTCGATCCTTGCATACTTCTTTCATTTCATCCAGAGCCATAACCTTTTTCATACAAGCTCTCCTTTTATTATGACTCTGGATATCCCATTCATTCGCTATTTCGAAAATTTGGTCCATCCATACCTTTCTCGGTCTTCCTCTTCCACGACATCCATCAATTCTCGCAGCATATACTTTCTTCGTCAGTCTTTCCTCATTCATTCTCTCCAAATGTCCAAACCATCTAAGCATACTTCTTTTAATCTTTACTTTCACACTTTCTCTTACACCACATTCCTCTCTAACAAAATCATTCCTTACCCTATCACTCCGTCTTTTCCCAATCATACTTCTTAAGTAGTCCATTTCTACTGTATGGACTTTACTAATCTCACTTTCACTCACCGTCCAAGCTTCACTTCCATATATCAGAGTGGGCACTAGTATACCACCGTGCACCGCCAGTCGAACATTTTTTGAAAGATTCTGGTTCTTGGCGATGCTAGCGGTAGCACCCAGTACGCACCTGCCTTTCATTATTCTTCTTTCAAATTCACCGATCATTCTTCCATCTTTTTCAAACTTACTTCCCAGGTATACAAACTCATTTACGACATCAACATTCATTCCATTAATTTTAAATTCATAATTCATATTTTCATCATCTCTTTCAAAAATCAATACTTTCGTCGTCAATACTTATGTGGAGAAAAAAAATATATCTAACATCAATGGCGGCAATCTATTTTTTATAACGCAAATTGAATAGAATTAAATAAACGTGGGAAATGTTTTTTTTTCGGAAAATATTGTAGTTTTCCAAATTTCGATTTTATTTGCCTCAGTGTAACGTTATGTTTTCAAACCAATACAGGGTTTTTCTTTTGATTTCGATTCAATCAATGAAAATGTAAAAATAAATCGAATTTAAGAAATCTACCATCACAATTTTTACATCCTTTTTACATTTTATCAAAACGAAAAGCACACAATTATAAGCCTTTGCAAGTACAGAAAAATAAATCTCGGGCTCGAGCCTCACTGAGGATGACAGAAATGATTTCCCATTTCGGTGTTTACAACAAACACAATATGAAATACAGTTTAATCAGCCTCCACAAGAAATGAGTACCAGCTCCTTCAGATGCTGGGAAACCCCCACTTCAACAGAAGTGGTTGGCGCAATTCCGCCGCCTTACCTGCCAAAATATACATGTTCACTCCCTACATGCGACCTCTTTGGAGAGAACGCAACAAGAAGTTGTGTAGCTTTGTTGTTTTTTTTTTATTTACAAACTATTTGGAGAAACAGATATATTCAACAAAAAAGGTGCCTTCGACTTGTATTTGAATAAACGTTCCCAAATAAACCCTTGTAGGTCAGTGAATAGCTTTTACCCCGTTTTGCTTAAGCTAACCCTGTCATGATCTGAAGTATAGATAATATGTTACTAATATGGGTCATACTATTAATATACATATTTCTATTAACATATCCATCTACAACAATAATATAAGATTATGATTATTTATTTGGTATGCGCTGTTTTTGTATGAACCATACTTCAAGAGCCTTCTACGAGCTTAGTTGTCGTGGTAGAAAGCGTCGATTCTCAAGCAAGACCCAGTTGCTGCAATACTGGATGGTGCTGGAGTGATATTTTCCGGGATCTGTTGCCGTGGTCTGTGGGAGCTGGAGCTTCCGGACGTTTCGCCCATTTCTACGATGGGCTTCTTCAGCTTGAAGTATGATGATGATCTTGATGTGACCATCGTAGAAATGGGCGAAATGTCCGGAAGCTCTAGCTCCCACAGACCACGGCAACAGATCCCGGAAAACATCACTTCAGCGTCATCAGCCGGCCGTGTAAGCCTAAAACTCGTATTCAATACTGGATGGACCTATGGTGACCGATCTTTGGTTACGACAAATTAAGTTTTCAGCCCAAAGAAGAGCATATTTGACAGAAATAAATTAGTGCTCCCCTGGCAATCGAACCGACTTTCTTCAATTCACGAGTCTAAAGCGTGAACCACCAGACCACCCCAATATGAAGTAAAACTGTTTCTTTTACTGAAAATTCATAGTTTTATTTTTGTACAAAAGGTTTCCAAAAACTAACACAAATTTAAAATATATTATCAGGAAACAATTATAAAATATAAGGTACAGTAGGGCGTCGATTAGCCGAACATCGATAAACTCTGTTTAAGGGAAGAGTGGCAAGAGATGCAGGATCATTTCACTTTTGGATTCGTGTTTTTTTTTTTTGTATCAACACATGCTGCATGTGTAAATTCGAAACTACACGTGTCTATTTGTCGGCATGCTTTAAAAATTTATATTACATTTTAGTATATCTTTAAAACATAGAGTATAGATACATTCAGCGAATGGACCATCGGAGCCTGGAGAAGACGATTGTGATGACGAACCCAGAAGGACGCAGGACAGTGGGAAGACCTCGAACAAGATGGCTGGATGGAGTGGTGGCGGATTTCCGTGCTGTGGGAATATGGGACTGGACGAGGAAGACGTTGGGTAGACAGCGCTGGCAGCGGTTGATGAGGGGTTGATGATGATGTTTTTATTATAAATATAAAATACATTTATAACTTAGATTATAGATAGATAAACAGATACGAGTAAGTATCGTTTCAGATGTTTATTTTGGATTTTCTAATTTTAGAATTCGGGTTTAGAATGTAGATGAATGGAAATAGGTTGAGCTCACGTCTGACCGGATTGGCTTTATAGAGAATCTTTTGTATGGACGGTTCCAAGGTACGTATTCGCAAGTATTCGCACAGCGATCCCATTATATCCAAATCCTTAGAATAATGCTCGCCGAGAATCTTTTGACAGAGATGTGATGAATCGTATGATTTATCTAGAAATCACCATTTATTTTCGGTGCCTACTCAGATTCTACCGAGACACACATGAGGGCTGTTCTCGTTTTAATTTTCAGTACTCTGCCCATTTATTTTTTCATTTCGCAGAATTACGTCACAGGTATTTATGATTATTATCATAATCCGTGATTTGAAAGGGCCCTTGAGGTGGGACACACATAACAAACGGCGCTCTTTAGTTATGTGTACTTATAATAAATAAATTATCGTTGTATATGTGTATAATCTGTAACTGTAACTGCATCCTGCCGCCGTTCTACTAGGGGTGGCCGGTACCTCCGCAGATGCGTCTCCACTTTTTTCTGTCCTAGCACGAGGAAGTGAAACTTTATTATAATATTAGGATGATTTATTTAGTGAGCACTGTTTTTGTGTAAAACACATTTCCTTGACTTATAGGTTGGTATGAGGCTGACCACCCATACTGTAAAAAATGGTTCACTTTGCCAATGTCACCCCTGTTTCAGGGAAGGTCGGCAAAAGTTGTGGGGCTTATGTTCATTTGAGGTTTGGATTTTATTTGTAAGTACACATTCAGCATTTGTAAGCGCGGACTACACTTGTTGGTTTGTGGGCATACATCTGAGAGCTTTAAATTAATATATTCTTGCAACTTAGATTATACATTTATTATTATAGACACCTCAAGATCCCTCTGCGAGCTTGGCCGTCGCTGTAGAAAACGCCAATTCTCAAGCAAGACCCAGTTGCTGTAAGGCTGAATGGGCCTTTAGTTACCGGTCTTTGGTAAAGGGATATGGATTTTTCCCCCAGCGAAGAGCATATTTGAAAAAATAAATGGGATACTTTTTGTGCTCCGTCGGGATTCGAACCCACAACCTTCCATTACGAGTCAGAAGTGTTACCTAACCACTAGACTACGGACTGGTCGTAGTATATAGTATATTATTTTTTTAATACAGGTCTTCACCAAATATCCGAAATTGCGAATGAATGGAATATCCAGAGTCATAATAAAAGAAGAGCTTGTATGAAAAAGGTTATGACTCTGGAGGAAATGAAAGAAGTATGTAAGGATAGAAAGAAATGGCGGTTGATCTGTGATGTTGGCGGCTAGGGTTTATTAAAGTGAAATTGGTTTTATGATTTAGTTTTTTTTTTTTTTTTAGTGTCCATGTTTATATTATTGTTTATTGATTTAAAAAATGTAATTTGCGATGTTTGTTCCTTGACTTATAGGTTGGTATGCGGCTGACCACCCAAACTGTAAAAATGGTTCACTTTGCCAATGTCACCCCTGTTTCAGGGAAGGACGGCAAGAGTTGCAAGGCTTATGTTCATTTGAGATTGGGTTTTTATATTGTAGGTCCACATGCGGCATGTGTTAGCGCGAAATTATACATATCTGCTTGTGGGAATGCATTTCATATACATCTTAAATGATATATATCTTTGCAGCTTAGATTAGATTAGATTAGATTAGATTACCTACTAAAGACTAGATGGTCTTTACTGTATGAGAATGTTTTGTTTTTGGCTACCGAGCCGGCAGGTAAACATTATTTTTATTCGCCTTTTTCCAAACACCGCTCCGCAATATTAAAACCCCGAGGTATTTAAGTGACAACATATTTACACGCAACATTATGAATGAAAACGGCGACCGGTTAAAACGAGCCTCACTCAAGTCGGACGAACTTTTTATGTTAAATTTGTGTGCGTCTGTCAGTTTGAGAACTTCTTTACAGCTCACACCCTCGCCGCAAGCATAAAAATTTAAGCTGAAACTCATTTATAAAAAAATCTGTATCGAAACTAAAACAGCGCTTCGGTGGAGCGTTTGAGTTTTGATTTATTTTTTGGTAAACGTTACGGTGGAGTTTTTTGGTGGTGTGGGGCTGTTTACCGCTTGGGGACGGCGACAATAAAAAATCTTACTTTTGTCAATAAAATTGAATGTTTCGATTTATGGTCCGCAATACGATCCGTAACAGGCCGCCATTTCGTGTATTTGTTTATGCTTCTACATATTATTTACAACCGTATTCAGAAACCCTGCTATGAGAATTTGCAATACTTTGACAACCTACGATACTTAAGGGTATACGAGAGCTTAAGAAGATTATTAATATCGGGACTAAAGAACCTCTTTAATTGTTTTATGAAACTAAAAGCGTAATTTTATGTCAAATAACTTTGACTGATCATGGGCAGATGTCGTTGCTGAAGTATATAAATTAATGTTCTATGTCAAGCATTACGTTTCATCAAAAAAATATGTAAAGTATATTAACGCTTTTAGCGAGCGTGTAAGTTTTATAAACTTTTGTTTAAACGCTATGTTTGAGTATTCACGACTGCATGTTTGGTACAGAAGTTATGCATGCAAAAATTGCAAAACGAAACAACTTTGCATAAGTATAATTCTATGTTGAAATAATTAAACATTTTTTGGCATCTTGAATTCAAACGTTTGTTGTGAGCAGAGCATATCTTTTGTTATAACAAAGGCGTGCAAAAGTACTATTCCGTCTGTCTCACACTGTATATTATGAACGTGGGTATTTTTTTTATATATCGCACACCTAACAAAAAAAAGCAATAACTCAAATATTAAGAAGGTTGGGAAGTTGCGTTCGAAGTTTTGCATGTTTAATTAATTGTCGCACTAAAGCCCACATCAGCCATGACACAAGTTAATAGTTCTCTTTTCTTTTAAAATAAAACTTAAATAGCTGTCAGCTGTAACTCTGTCGCCATTCCGCTAGGGGTGGCCAGAGCCTCTGCAGAGTTGCCTCCATTTTTTCCTATACTGACATACCTCTTTCAATTCCTTCATATCCATCACCTTTTTCATGCATTTTCTTCTTTTACGCTCACTTTGTATATCCCATTCTTTCACAATCTCCACAATCTGATCACTCCATACTTTTCTCGGTCGTCCCTTCCCTCTTTTTCCTTTCACACTTTCTTTGTATACATACTTTGTCAGTCTATCATCATTCATTCTTTCCACATGCCCAAACCATCTCATCACATTCTTTTGTATAAATTGTAAAAAAATATCATTGGTATAAATTTGACTTATTTCTCTTTTATCCGTAAAATACAGAAAATTATGTCAAAACATTATCCATTATTTTTTATTGCACTTTTTTTGAAAACATAATTGGAAACTGAAAAATAATATTTCACGTAATTATTTTAGTTAAGTGATGATAAAAACCGTGAAAAGTAAAACAAGGACTTGGCTTGGATACTATTTTAATCAAAATACACTTTCAGTCTTAAAGTTTGGCACATAAAGACAGAAACTAGTAAGGTAACAAAAAAATTAAAATAACATAGAAACTTCTAGCACAGGGGTGTCCAAGCCGGCAAGCCGGGTTTAGCACTTTTGTAATCGTGGCGGGTTACATTTTTTTTGTTGTACTTTAGTCCATAATAATTCTGTTGACGGGGGAGGGGGGGAGGGGATGGTAGACACGCAATTTTAAAAGTTCATATTGTCCATAATAATTCTGTTGACCGGGGGGGGGGGGGGTAGGCACGCAATTTCAATCTTCGCGCGCAATTCAAATCTTAATACTTATCAATATCAAATACAATAATCAAATAGTTCAAATTAAATGAGTCTTAATGAAGTAAGGACTCTTCAACTTACGTCTTGTATAATCTATCTATAATCTAAACTGCAAAGATATGTTATGGCTCATTTGAAATGCATGCCTACAGACAGGCACATGTAGGTTCGCGCCTACACATTCTGCATGTGTGCATACAAATAAACAAAACCTCACATGAACATAAACCTTGCTACTCCTGCCGCCGTTCCCTGAACCGGGGTGGCATTGGCAAAAGTGAACCGATTTTTACAGCACGGGTGGTCAGCCTCATACCAACCTACAAGTCAAGGAGGTCTTGCTAAGGCAATTTATAACAGTTGAGATCTGGAGCTTACAACAAAATCAACTTCAAAAACAACAATCAAAAACTCCTACCTTCTTTTCGCATTTTTATTGCGTTCTTCACATTGGTTCTTCATCAAAATCTCAATTTTCCCAATTTTTGAGTTATGGCTCTTTATTGTAAAGCGTGCGTACATCTTGCGTGTGCCGAAAACAACGAATCCCTTCTCCAAGTATAAATGTCAACGCTTTAACTATGCCGCGGCGCATACAAATAATGTATCTGACTCACAGCAGCACCTCTTACGAGCGTCTCAGTTGCTATACACTTTATAAACACTAGTGTCGAGTTTAAAACGTAATATTTTACGTTCAATATCCAATAACCCATGGCTGTATTATGTCAATATGCGACATAATACAGCGCTTACCAAGTATGACACTCCACGTTTTTACTTAATCATAACGTAAACAAAAAACCTATTAGGACTTATACAGCGCTTAAAGTTTGCGTCATAGTTTTGATGTATTTTGACAAAACGATTTATTCGAGTAACAACGTTAATTTGCTTTTCAACTTTTTAAAGCCAGCGAAATACATTTTATTCTCTTCTGCCATGCTCAGTGAATAATTATTATTTTCTAAGGTTCCCGAAGCGGCCGCATGGCGCTGAAATCAGTCAAAATTGTGTATGGAAATCTTTATTTTTCCATGATAAATAGAAATCGGGGGAGAAAAAATAAAACAAGTATTGCATTACAAACATAAAAAATATTACTTCAAATCCTAAAAAGAAAATATACCATTCAATGGCAAATTTACCTACACGATCGTATGCAAAATTTGTGTACTTTTTAAATAACTATAAAAAATCAATGAAAAGTATAAAAAAATAATTTTCATCTAGAAAAAATAAAACTAATCAAAATAAATGTTTTGAAATAAAAAAAAGTTATGAATTATTCATAACAACAGTAGAAATCTCCATTTAAGGTATCTCCGTAAATAAAATTATTTTGAATTGGTGTTTGATGGGAAAAAATACCTAATTTTATGTGTTAATTTAATCTGGAGAAAAAATGCTACCTTAACATTGAAAATATGGGTTATTTCGGTCATCAAAGTTGGGCGCGCTGACCTCTCAATCACCCTTAATGACAACTTTCAATACCTTGACAACTTGCAATTCTTTGGCAACTCACAATATGCTGTAACGAGATGAATTTGTTTGTTTGGTGGAATGGAACATTAGATTTGAATTTGAATGGAAAAAGGAAAACAAAAGAATGCAGAAAGACAGAGAAGAAGCTTCCCTGGCGGGAGAGCCACAAGCATGTGAATTTGGTCATAATTAATATTGCTGTGGTTTATTATATATACATTGTGATTGTGGAATAATAAAGTGTGTTTAAATGTTTGATTCCTTATCTGTTTTATAAGTGAATATTATTAAGTGATTTGTAGCAGAGCCACAAATGGTGTGAGAGAGTTCTCTTGAGCACGGCTTGAGTCTTGAAGCGGATTTTGAACGAAAGAAAAGTTAGCAGTGAATATCCTCACATATTACAAACATCCTAATTGAATACAATCAAAAGAAAAACCCTCACAATGCGCACTACAAAGGAGCTCCTGCCAACCATTTTAGCAGAGAGAGCTTATGTACTTCGGTCACATTTTGAGAAATGAGAAGTACCGTCTCCTTCATCTTATCATACAGGGTAAGATTGAGGGGAGAAGATCTCAGGGACGCCAAAGGACATCGTGGCTGGAAAGCCTGCGACAGTGGTTCGGCAGAAGCACCAAGTCCCTGTTTCGAGCCGCAGCATCTCAAGTCAAAATAGTCATGATGATCTAACAGATCTTCGATAGAAGTGGCGCAAAAAGAAGAATATCTGTAAGACTTTTCAGCAGTTAAGATGTATAAATAAATAAGTCAAATAATGTAACAACTTACAATGCTTTGACAATTTACAATTCTAAGCGGGGGTTCTAAACGTGCGATTAGTGAAAAAAACTTTGCTGCATTTACGTAACATTTAGAGATTTTTTTCCCTGCGTGGTCCCTGAAAGGGTAACGTTTTACGAGTCGTCTTCTTCTTCTTCTTCTTTAACCTTTAGCAGTTCACTCCAGGATGTAGGCATCCTCTGGTCTCCCCAACGCCTTTCAATCGGAGGCAATTCGAAATTTCAATGTGTGAAATGAATTGCGAATAAGCCACTACTTTGACAATTATATTAATTTTTAAAACTGAACAAATTTCAAAACTTAATTTAAATCGGATATTTAACGAACCGCTTAGAGAGAACTTACATCATTCTCGACGTTTCGTCAGCGACGAAATTGTGTTCATCCTCAGTCGTCGTGCAGTGAGGATGTTCTCCTGAAGACGTCGGCTACGTCGCTGACGAAACGTCGAGAATGATGTAAGTTCTCTCTAAACGGTTCGTTAAATATCCGATTTAAATTTAGTTTTGAAATTTGTTCAGTTTTAAAAATTAATATAATTGTCAAGATGTCAAACGACCGTAATTCTAACTTAAGTCACTACTTTTTCTAGACTCCCTGTTATTCCGTGTTAACCATGTTATTTCATTGTTACACTCCAGTTAAGCTTGTGGAGCATTTCTCTATGCTCCATTTTGACGTTACAGGTTTCTGTGCTGAGAGTGGAACATTTTATATTTTCACAGATAAAGGTAGTAGCGTTACGCCAACCATTTCTTATAAAAAAAGGGTTTTTCTGCTCTCAAAAATGCAGGTACACATTTCTTATGAAAGCCGAGTAAACCTTGTTGGAACTATGATATAGTGTTGAAATAAAAGCTCTGACACCCATGGTGATGAGTGATGGCTGAACCCAAATTTGTTGCTTTGAATACAAGCATCCTACCAACTGAGCTATTGACTGGACTTTAGCTTTCCGATAAAAAAAAGAAAAAAAAAAAAAAAAAAACGCAACTAAGCTACACATCTAGTGTAACTTCTTGCCTGCGTTATCCCCGAAGGTGTCGCATGTGGCGCTTCGGGACCTATTTATTTTTACAGGTAAGGGGGGCGGCCTCACACCATCCACTTTCAGTTGAAGTGGGGGTTTCCCAGCTCCCGGGAGAGCTGGTTCTCATTTCTTGTGAAGGCTGAGTAAACCTTTGAGATCGAACCCTTGCTCTCGGCATGAAATGCAAGCATTCTACCAATTGAGCTATCGACCTTTTTACGAGCTTGATCGTCGTCGCTACAAAGCGCCAATTCTGAAGCAAGACCCAGTTGCTGTAAGGCTGGATGGACCTTTGGTGACCGGTCATTAGTAAAGGTTGTATAAATTTTTCAACCCGGCGAAGAGCAAATTTTAAAATATAAATGTTTTTTTTTGTGCTCCGCCGGAAATCGAACCCATAACCTTCCCATTCAGAGTCCGCAGTGTTACCACTGAGCTACGGACCGGATAAATTTTGAGAAAAAAATAATGACCAGACAACTGACCAAAAGACTAATGGATTGAAAAAAATACAATGAAAATAATAAATAGCGTTCATTTTTTTACAGCTAGCTTCATGAATCTTTTTTTTAAATGCAATAAAAAAAATATGCTTAGTATTGTGGGGTCGCTTAGCATCATTTGTGAATAAGGGTTCCAGCCTTGTTGTATTATAATAGCACCCTCACACGAGTACTGATAAAATAGCACTAAAATAAAATGTTATATTATTTCGTCGCTCTCTTATAAAGAACCGTTTACACTGTCTTGCTGTGCCAATTCAATGTTCTAAAAATAAAAATGAATTTTACTTTCCATGGACTATTCTTTCCTCAAAATCCTCTACATCAACCATCTAAGTTGAAACTATATAATATTAACATTAAGATTCATATTAAACGCACGTCCTCAAGAAAACACTTCAAGCCTTAGTATATATTTGAAGATAAAAAAACATGGCAGTGCGTGAACAGCTGATCGTCCATATAAAATCCATATAAAATGCATTAGCTGTTGATGTGCCGCCATGTTTTATTCCGTCCTACCTTCAGATAGATACGGTAAGATCTACCAACGGCCGCCAAAACTTCCACCTTATTTAATTTCACAGGTAAGAAGGCCGGATTTACGCCAACCACTTGTGGTTGGTTGGGGGGTTCCTAGCTCCCGAGGGGGCTGGTACTCATTTCTTGTAAAGACTGAGTAAAGCTCGCCAGTATTTTATTTTGAGTTTGAAGTAAACACCGAAACTGATAGCCCTAGTAGCTTGCCGAGTAATTCATCACAGGTACAATAAAGACAAATTTGCAGGAAATTGTAATAAAGCAGACGGCCGTGCTGGCTCTCCTTGCCTTCGCTAATTTGACAATATACATGGGATCGCATGACTGATTGCATGAAGAGTAATTCGCGAAACGTTGCCGTTTCAAAGAAGACAAAGTCACAATTATAACAATGTTTTATCACACAAGACGCGGGAGTTGTCTCTGATATTAAATGTACACACAACCATGGAGGTGTATATATATGGAGGGGCTGTGAATGTGATTTAGTACCAATCGACATGATGCAACGTCTTTGACACCATACATTGTTAATAGTGCTGTCTCGCTCACGACATATGAAATGCTTTTGTTATTTTCTATGTAAGCAATGTGTCTCTACTCCGTCTTCAATCTATGTATATATCACCATGGAAACCCATGAAATCAGGATGTTAACGTGCTTGTTACTAGTGTTATTGAAAGTATGGAAATATCTGATAAATTCCGCATTCAAAAATGTTCCCACCTCATTATGTACGGGATGATTTTCACAAGTATCTACTACCGCGAGCATAGAAGTTACATATTTGAAGAAGCAAGTACCTACATATTTATTTGAACATCACTAGTTCTAGAAATGGCTGTCACTTTCGCGAACATAATATTTCGACAAACGAAAAATAAATTTTATCAACGTAATCATATAGAATAGTGTTTGAAGTGAAAGATTATTCCATGTTCTAAAACACATTTACTCTCTTTTGTAGGCACGTTTAGAAAATACCCAGTTTGGCATTTATATGGATTTTTTTCCAATTAGGTAACACACCTGTTCACAGTTGGAAGGTTACCGATAGACTGAATTTGGATTTTTGTGTGATGAGTGGCGAGGCGTATTTCTAATTCTCAAAGGATTGATTTCTTAGCCCATCCAGTTCTATATATCGATGCACACAACTCTAATTGTGATCCTGGTGTATAACTTTTAGAGTGTGGAAATTTAATACGTAAAAGTTTGGCCCAGTTAATGAGATAAGCTAACTAGTACATATTTATCCAGCACCCGTATTTTCAGCGAGAAATTTTGTAGAGAAAAAAACAGTAAGATTTAATTTTAAATTTTACATAATAAACGAGTTCTTGATTACAAAAATTCAGGAAAAACGCTAAAAGAAAGTCATTATTTTCTCCTTGTGTTTTTTTTGGGAAAGAATGATGATTTGTAGAGCGCCGTTTCGTGACAACTCGCTCCCCCAGTTCTTGTTTACCGTATAGACCAATTCTGTCAAACGTAACTTTTTAATGCAGTTGTCTTAAGAATCAAATTCTACACAATCTGAGCTAAGAAAAAACGTAAAACTCGATAATGCGAGAGTTGTTTTAAATATTTTTAAAATCAAATTCCTGTTTTCATAAGACACATTGGTCCAGTACACATGCAAACATTGCTCATTGAAAATTAGCTGAATGGTCTATACGGTAAACAAGAACTAAGGCAACGTACTGTCACTGCAAGGGCGCTGTAAAATGAATGATGAAAGACCGACTAAGAAGTACATGTTACAAGTTTAGATGGATGTTATAGAAAGTCCGAGAAAGATATGTTTGGACCAAATTCTATAAATAGCGAATGAATGGGATACTCAGTCATAATAAAAGGAGAGCTTGCTTCAAAAATATTATGAATCAAATGAAAGAAGTATGCAAGAACGGAAAAAATGACGGTCGATCTGCAATGTTGGTGGCTAAGCCTTATAAAGTTAAAATATTCATTCAAATTATAATTTTAGATTTAATACACTATTGTTTGTTTTCTTTATTATTAAATGTTTACATTTTTTTCTTTAACTTATAGACTGATATAAGGCTGACCATCCAAACTCTAAAAAAATATTATTTTTTAAATATTGCAACCATTTGTTTGAGATTGAAGTTTTTATTTCGTAAGCACACATGCACCATGTGCTATTACGAAGCTTACACGTATCTGATTCTGAGCATGCATTTGATATGAAACTTAAATGTTGTTTCTTTGAAAACCTAGATTATAAAGTTTCAGATATATTAATAAAAACCTTAAGTGACGTCTAATTGTTTGGACATTGCCGTTTTTATTAGAAACATGCTAAAAATAATAATTTTAAAATTGAATTCCTTGGTGTATTTTTTGATACAATTAGATTAGTATAATTGTTAAACTATGCAAATGCAATCATAGATTTTACTGCCACGTACATATGTACGCACCGCACGAGCACCTTTCTACAAAACACGTGCTAAAAAGCAGACTAAGCTTATTCAACAATTTAAAATAGCTGCATTAGAATTTAGATTGGATAATTGTTTTCAAGGTATACAGTACAAATCCCATTCAATGCTAATTCCCGAGACTGGTATCGTTGTTTTCTCGTCCGCCAAAAGCAGTAAGCTTTGCGGAATATTGTTTGCGGAAGACGGCGGTTATTTCCTGTTGTGCTAAAGCAAGTAATATGTATTCAGGCAGACGTGTCCTTGTTTTGACGACTCTTTCGGTATCACTTTTCCCAAGCATGGTGCATATCAGTGGCGAAGGTTGGCATACAAGCCGGTTCCCATCGGCTTCCCTTTAAAAATTATGTAACAAAGTAGTTAAAAAATATAGGCACAAAGTAAAAAAATACATTTAAAACCAAAGTAACAATACTTATTTTTTCCCCCCATTGAAACCATGCAGTCTACTTTATTATCATTTTTGCCTCATTTTAAACGGGAAACCGATAGAAATCGGCTTGTATGGCACCCTTCGCCACTGGTGCATATGCTACCAGAATCAAATGAAAACTAAGACAAATACATTCTCTAGAATATGTGTGCCTATCTTTTTACAAAACATTATTCTTCTTGCTCATGTTCAAATTCCTGCTGCTTCACCTTTGTTATTGCATATTTGTACCTCTTTGTCGTAACTCAATATTTTTATTTCTCTATGGTTTTTGTCTTGTCAATTTTGTAATAGTTCTTGATAATGACGTGAACAAGTCGAAATTACTCGAGGTGAAATAAACTCTCAATTTGTGAAAATAAAACTCTGTGTTCTTTTTAAGTTCTTATAATTTCTTATTATTGTTATTGTTATGTTTTGACTTAGGGTTCTTTTAATTAAATTCCAATTTAAATTTATTTCACAATATAGGTTACAATGTACTTTTCACTTTTCATTCTTTGCTAACAGATCTTCGCGTTACAATAGTCAAGGCGACTCTGTCTTCCCGCAGAATCTTTACTCTTATTCATATGTGCCGCAGAGACGGTGTTTGCATGTTCGAGAACATGGTAGATACTGGTAGATACTTTCATAATGGATGGTACTGGAGCATCGTTCTACACTATACCAGAGACGTCACACACACCAATCAGAGTGACTAGGCTCACGTCCGCACGAACTCATACGTTCTTAACATAATTATTTGTTATTCTTCTTCTTTTGATAAAGATTCGTAAAGAGTAATGCAATTCATAATGTATTTTGCCAGGACAGAAACAGTTGTTAACGTTATCAATTAATCATTCATTATTTTAATATTTTAATGAATTACTAATTAACAATTACCCAATGACATCTGTTTAATCAGGATCAAAGTTATTGTCGATAGGCGGGGCTCGAACTTGCGATTGTCTCAATAACGCAAACTCGAGTATTGACGCCTTACCCCCTTGACCATACCAGCGACATTCCTATTTTTCTCTTATTTTCCCTTCTTCTTCAGAAATATATCATACTGTAGTGTTTTTAGGGTCCTAATTTTTTTTAAATTTATAATATTGGTCTTCTTGATTAAAACTGCCAGAGATTTATTTTAAAGTAATTTATTTTAGTTCACAATTTATTTTACAATTCACATGTATGGTTGACTTTCGCTGACTTGGCCTGTAACGGCTACTAACACTTGGAGAGACTAACTGCCTGCAGGCGATTCACGCCTTTTATAGCAACGGCAATCAAAATTTCTAGACTTAATTTCGTCTGGAAACATCTATGATAATGAAGCATAAGCTTCCAATACACTTATTACTTATATAATATTCCCTTACTCTAGGTAATTAATAATAATTCATCCTACAGCTAGAATCTATATGCACCTACTCTATTTATTTTGTTTATTCCTAAGTACTATTTACATAACAATACTTTTATTTCATTAATTTTAGAGATATTTCCTTGCTATCTTTCATTTTACAAGATACACAAAAAACAGCTTAGTTTAAGATTGTTAAGTTCTTATTATGTTTCATTACAAGTCTATTTATTTTGTTTATTCCTTAGTACTATTTACATAACAATACTTTTATTTCATTAATTTTAGAGATATTCCCTTGCTATCTTTCATCTTACAAGATACACAAAAAACAGCTTCGTTTTTTTTTTTTTTTTTTTTTTTTTTTTAAGGAATCCTGTGCGGGAGGCTCCCCAATTCTTGAGAGTCTTGGGGGTCTATGTCACCCTGGAAGGGTGCCGCAGAGGTGTTGCTTGAGTTCTTGGTTCTGTCGTGAGGCGCTGCAAGGAAGTGGTGATTGATGTTGGTTTTGAATAAAACCGGATTAAATTGGGAAGGGAACACAGATACTGGTAGACCATTCCATAAACGGGCAGTTTGGCAAAGGAATGAGTCATGAAAACGCCAAGTTCTCATAGTTTTGAGATCGACTGCAAAGGGATGAATGAGAGTCGTACTACGAGTTTCCCTTTCTGAAATGAGAGGGGGAGGGATTAATGAATGGAGCTCATTAGAACAAGCTCCGTGGTAATATCGATAAAAAAGACTGAGCATTCCAACCTTTCTTCTGTGCTGGAGCGGCTGCAGATCGGATGTCAGAGAAGGATCACTGATCAACCTCACTGCCCTCCTTTGCACAGAATCAAGTTGGTCACTCAACTTCTTGGACATACCACACCAGAGATGGCTGCCATATTCGATAATGGGGCGGATTTGGGATTTATACAGAGTCAATAATTGGGCTGAAGTAAAAAACCTACGGGCTCTGTATAATATGCCGAGTCGCCGGAAAGCGGAAGTTGTGCGAGACTCAATAGCATCATGGTATTTTAACTCTGATGACAGAGAAACACCAAGAAGATTTAAGTGTTCATGGTTAGAGAGGGAGACATTGTCGAAAGTTGGGAGATAGTTGTTTGGAATCCTCTTTAAGGATATCAGACATGCTTGAGTCTTTTTGATGTTGAACTCTACAAGGTTGTCAGTGCCCCAACGGCTGACAGCCCTGAGATCTGTATTGATCTTTGAAGCTAATGATTCACGAGCAATAGATATCGTTGAACTATTTGGGGGCTTTGTAAAAGAGAAACCGTCATGAATTGTACTGTCATCGGCATAGCAGTGGATAGGAGCACAGGATAGTAAATCATTGATGTGCATAAGAAAAAGTGTCGGAGACAAGACAGATCCTTGGGGGACACCGGAATTGATTGGTAGCAGAGCTGATTTACTACCATCGATGACTGTTTGGATAGATCTGTCTTTAAGAAAGCTGGAAATCCATTCTATGAGGAGGAGGGGAAGTCCAAATGATGACAATTTGTTAAGGAGGCTGGAGTGCCAAACTCTATCAAAAGCTTTGGAAATATCAAGAGCAACAGCCTGTGTTTCACCCATAAGATCAAGGCGTTGGCCCCAAGGCGTTTAAGATTGTTAAGTTCTTATTATGTTTCATTACAAGTCTATTTATTTTGTTTATTCCTTAGTATTATTTACATAACAATACTTTTATTTCATTAATTTTAGAGATATTCCCTTGCTATCTTTCATCTTACAAGATACACAAAAAACAGCTTCGTTTAAGATTGTTAAGTTCTTATTATGTTTCATTACAAGTCTATTTATTTTGTTTATTCCTAAGTACTATTTACATAACAATACTTTTATTTCATTAATTTTAGAGATATTCCCTTGCTATCTTTCATCTTACAAGATACACAAAAAACAGCTTCGTTTAAGATCGTTAAGTTCTTATTATTTTTCATTACAAGTCTCGCAAACAAACTGTTTTCATCGCCAGGTGGTATCATTAATACTTGTATTCATTTATTGAATTCTGCAGACATGTATGCTATCTAAATCCATCTATAATCTTAGTAGCAAAGATATATATAAACATTCAAAATGTAATATATATAAACATCAAAAAAAAAATACTCACGTAATCGAAAACAAAGCTGTTTTTCTTTTATCATTAATGATGAACGATTACAAAGTTAATGCCTCTACAATCAATAAAATTCAAAATGCATATTAAATGCATGCCCACAAGCAGGCACGTGTAAGTTTGCGCTTACAAATGCTGCACGTAAACTTGAAAATTAAAATCCAAACCTCAAACTAACATAAATCCTGCAACTTTTGACGACCTTCCCTGAAATAGGGATGACATTGGGAAAATGAACCATTTTTTACAGTATGGGTGGTCAACCTCATACCAACTTAAAGTAAACATTCCTGATAGGTGGCACATCAATATTTGCCAAGCTTGTCACATAGGTGGAAGACGCTATTTCGGCTTCAGCTTCACCGTAGCGCGGGCACTCTAGCTCTGTTCTGTATGTAAATTATGACAATCCAGTTACGATTGATGACGTGTGCAGCAGATATCAGTCAATGCGATTAGGGGCATGTCAAACGGCGATCAAACCAACCCGACAATATTCGGAAACCATGCAATAAATACGTTTTTAATGCAATTGTTGATTGAAAATTGAGACAAATCTAATCCTAAAAGATAGAAATAGCACTATTATCTTCTTCTTCTTTTTGTGCCACTTTTATCGAAGATCGCCGATCATCTTGGCTATTTTGACTTTAGATGCTGCGGCTCGAAACAGGGACTTGGTGCTTCTGCCGAACCACTGTTGCAGGTTTTTCAGCCACGATGTCCTCCGACATCCCTGGGATCTTCTCCCCTCCAGAACTACTTTGGAAGTTGGTTTCTATGATCTTTTGGCGTGGTCTATTGAAACTGGAGCTTCCAGACGTTTCACCCATGTCTGCGATGGACTTCTTCAGCGGGATGAAAATGTGATATTGAAGAAACTGTTATGTTATGAGGACAGATCCTAAAAAAAAACTCTATTGTCACCAACGTCAGCAACGAGGCAAGAATTTGTTTATTTCATGAGCGCTGTTTTTGTGTGAATCACATCGCAATAGTCCTCTGCGAGCTTTACCGTTAGAAAGCGCCTTTTCCCAAGCAGGACCCAGCTGTTGTAACAAACAAGGTTGCAATGAAATATTACATTTAAGATTTATATTAAATACAATCACAAGCGGACACGTACCTATAAATTCGCGCTTAAATATGCCACATGTGGACTTACAACATAAAAACCCAATCTCAAATGAACATAAGCCCTGCAATTCTTACCGACCTTCACTAGAACAGGCGTGACATTGGCAAAATGAACCATTTGTTTACTGTATGGATAGTCAGCCTCATACCAACCTATAAGTCAACGAAAAATATGATTGGAACTATAGAATAAAAAAAACGGATTTTACTAACCGTGCAAAAGAGAAGAACGATTTTCTCTACGTTACGTCGGAGTCATATCCGACGTCCTCAGGAGGCGTGTAAAAAAAACGCAACTAAGCTACACATATAGTGTAACTTCTTGCCGCGTTATCCCCGAAGGGGTCGCATGTGGCGAGTTGAACCTATTTGAACCTATTTATTTTTACAGGTAAGGGGGCCGGCCTTACGCCAACCACTTCAGTTGAAGTGGGGGTATCCCAGCTCCCGAGGGGGCTGGTACTCATTTCTTGTGAAGGCTAAGTAAACCTTGTCGGTATTTTTTATTTCTGTGTTTATTGTTGAAATAAACACCGAAATAGGAAATCATTTCTGACACCCTCCTCGGTGGGATTCGAACCCGAGCTCACGGGGTAGAATGCAAGCACTCTACCAACTGAGCTATCGATCGGACCGGTGTGTCTTCTACAAATTGATAACTAAAAAATAAATTAAAACTTATTGAAACTACTGCGTTAACATGGTACATAAAATCTAATCAAATGATTATGCCAACGTTGAGAAAACCCATTTAAGTTTAAATTTCCCTGCATCGATTTGTATCGCATAAAACTTTTAGCATGCACTTTAAGGTACACAAGACAGTTTATATTATAGCAGAAAAATACCAAATGGACGAGCGTGTCAATGCGCCATATAAAGAAGACAACGTACTAGGCAAAATGTCTACTTATGTACAGAGTCGTTTGTATGAAAATGTAATATGTGGTTTTTTCGTGACGCTACTCGATATAACGGAGCGAATAAATTTTTCATTCGAAACAACCAAACAACAAATAACCAACTACAAAATTGAACAGCACTCTACCAAATGAAACAGAAGTAGAGTGATATTTTAATGTTGGTAGAATACACGCAACTAAGCTACACATATAGTGTAACTTCTTGCCTGCGTTATCGCTCTTCGCTGGGTTGAAAAATTAATCTGCCTTTACCAAAGACCGGTCACCATAGTTTCATCTAGCCTAACACCAATTGGATCTTGATTGTGAATTGGCGCTTTCCACAACGACGACCAGAGGGCTCTTGATGTGTGATTCACACACAAAAAGCGCTCACCAAATAAATCATCCTAATATTATTATTATTAGAAACCAACTCTTTTACTTTTTGTAAGAAACGTGCGATCAACCTCACACTTATCAGTTTCGCAGGAAAAACTTGTTATTGTATTTCTATTGATCTCCAAGAAAAACAAGAAAAAATGCCTGAAAGTGAACATAAAAAAAAAAGAGTTGTTGAGAGCTTGTTTATTAGCAGAGGAGAAAATTGGTTACTTTTACTTGCAAAAGTTATGTTTTTTCTCTCACCTTGTCGAGACATAAATCATACCGACTACGCTGCCTGCGTTTAACTGTGTATGTGAAACACACACACCCACGTTTTCGGCTTCTTTGCCTCGGATCAGAGTCTACCAAACTTTTTTACGTCACAGAACATTGTTCTTTAGCTCCACGACACACAATAATAATAATAATCTATCTATAATCTAAGTTGAAAATGTATATCGACGGTTAAAAGGCAATAGGGCATAAGCGACATAAACTAAATTATTCAGGAGAGCAGTTCAAAGTTTGACATTGCAAAACAAATGGCATATCGTTATAATCAAAACCGCTCTAAAATTAAAAAAAATAAACGCATTTATTGGCATTCCTATTAATGTCGTTTTAAGATGTTTTGTGATTTTTTTTATGTCACAAGCGCCTTTAGGACAAAAAAGGCCAAAATCTTGTCGGTAACACAAAAACCATACATCGAAAACGCAGTTGTTTGCTTGGGCATAAACAGCAAAAAAAAAATATCGTAGAGCTATGGGATTTAACGCATTAGAAAGAGCGGAAAATTTTGAGTAGGATAGCATTCATAAATCATTTTTGACCAATACGTCGCTTATGCCTATTATACTTCCTTTTAAACGCCGATATTAACATTTATGTATGTCTCATATTAAATGCATGCCCCCAAGCTGACACGTAAAGTTTGTGAACTCACAACATAAAACCCCAATCTCAAATGAACATAATCTCTGCAACTTTGGCCGACCTTTCCTCCAACGTGGGTAGCATTGGGAAAGTGTAGCATTTTTTATAGTTTGGGTGGTCAGCTTCCTACCAACCTATTAGCCAAGTAAAAAAATATGTTAAACCTCTATAATCTATATATATCCCATTCATTCCCTGTTTCAGAAATTTTGTCCATCTATATTTTTTTCAGTCTTCCTCTACCCCGGCATCCATCCATTCTTGCATCGTATACTATTTTCGTCAGTCTTTCATCATTCATTCTTTCCATATGTCCAAACCATCTAAATAAACCTATTTTTTTATCATTTTCTCTTACTCCACATTCTATTCTTACAAAATCACTCGTCATCGTATCAGAGTCATAATAAAAGGAGGACTTGTATGAAAAAGGTTATGACTCTGGATGAAATGAAAGAAGTATGCAAGGACAGGAAGAAGTGGCGGCTAATCTGCAATGCTGATTTGTAATGTTGGTTTATTAGTTTGCTACATTTTTTGCATAAGAAATTTTTGACTTTTTTTGTATAGATTTATTTTTAAGATTTTGTTGTTTTTTTTATACTTAAATGTTATTTATTACTCGTATTCCTTGACTTATAGGTTGGTATGAGGCTGACCACCCATACTGTAAAAAATGGTTCACTTTGCCAATGTCACCCCTGTTTCAGGGAATGTCGGCAAGAGTTGCAGGGCTTATGTTCATTTGAGGTTTGGATTTTATTTGCAAGTACACAATCAGCATTTGTAAGCGCGAACTACACGTGTTTGTTTGTGGGCACACATCTGAGAGCTTTGAATGAATATATCCTTGCAACTTAGATTATAGATTATAGATAGATCGTATCACTAAATTTTTCCCAATCATATTGTAAGATAGCTCAATTCAATTGTATGGACATTACTTATGTCACATTCATTCACCATCCAGGATTCGCTTCCATACATCAAGGCGGGTAGTAGTATGCCATAAAACTAGTATACAGTATTATACATAAAAGTTTTATTTTTAATTGTACTTTGGTATGAGGCTGACCCCCCTAGAATTTTGTTCACTTTTACGAATGCCACCCCTGTTACAAGAAAGAGCAACAGGGTTTAGCAAGGTTTATGTTCATCTGAAATTTGGTTTGACTTTGTATATACACATGCAGCATGTGCAAACGCAAACTTACATCTGTTCGCTTCTAGGCGTGCATTAAATATGAGCTTTAAATTTCGATATATGTTTGCAACTTATAATAAATAATCTATAATGTATAATCTAAGTTGCAAAGACATATCACATTTAAGATTTGTATTAAATTAATTAATAACAGTTAAGTATAAAACAAAAAGTCACTGAACATTAAAACAATAAAAAATTAAACCTACAAACAAAACTTAGATTAATTATCATAGATAATATAGAATTAGGTATATTAATTGAACTCATTTGAGACTTGGGTTTTCTTTTGTACTGACGCAGAATTTGTAAGCGTAAATTAGGCCACTTTTGCAACTTAGATTATATAATCTGTTTGCTCGATATCTCCTCTATGTTTGGTGAATGCTGGCATAAGAAATAATAAGTGGGACAGTAATATATCACAATAAAGACTCGGGGTATCCGACGGTTGCCTTTCTGCGCGGGAAAAACAAACGTACGCGAGTGCAAAGGAAAGGATGGAATTCGTACATTAAAAAAACCGGAAATAAAAATGAGGTAATTTGGCCGGATTAGTTACAAATCTGATGGCCAGAGGTGCTGGTCTCTCATCCATACAAAATCGTTTGAATCGAACAAAGTTGACAGCTGATGACATTTGGAGGTTATATAATCGAAGTTGCAAAGAAATATATTTTGAATTATTTAAAAAATTCAAATGGAAACAAAGTTTTAATTTACTTATTTTTAAATAAGTGAATTAAAACTTTGTTTCCATTTGAATTTTTTAAATAATTAAAAATGGCCTTTCACTGTGTTAATAAATCCACCCTAAAAAATAAA
Organism: Agapetus fuscipes; assembly: GCA_951799405.1. Lineage (NCBI taxonomy): Eukaryota > Metazoa > Arthropoda > Insecta > Trichoptera > Glossosomatidae > Agapetus > Agapetus fuscipes. The sequence goes on from OX637332.1 coordinate 26,871,042, forward strand.
ATATATTTTGTTTTAAAAGTAATATTAAATGCATGCCCAGTGCCCACAGGCACGTGTAAATAAAGTCGCGCTTATAAAAATATAAAAAATTCCAATGAAAATTAATACTTTCTCTTTTGTCTAACTTCCCTGAAACATTGATAAGATTGGCAAAGTGAACCATTTTTTACAGTATGGGTGGTCAGCCATCTTCTACCTACAGCTCTCTTGATTTCGTCTAGCCACCTTACTGTAAAAAATGGTTCACTTTGTTGAGTTTGGCAAGAGTTGCAGGGCTTATGTTCATTTGAGATTGGGTTTTTATATTGTAGGTCCACATGCGCGAGCTTATAACACGTTTCCTTATGGTAATGTGTTTAATATTAATCTTAAATGATTTTTTTTTAATTACTAGATTTCTTAAGCCTAAAATTATTGCTACCTACGGTGTACACCTATATTAATCTACTTTTGACATAATACTTTAATAACTATACTACCTAAGATGTACATTAATCTACTATTTACATAACAATATCTTTGCAGCTAATAAAAATATAGGCACAAAGTAAAAAAAATACATTAATTGTTAATTAAATAAAACGCAGTTTATATTCACTTTTATATTCTTTAACTGTGTCAAACGTTTTCGCCTAAAAAGGCATCATCAGGACAATCCACCAAACCCTTAAAAATATTTAAAAAATACATTTAAAACCAAAGAAACAATACGTATTTTTTCCCCATTGAAACCACGCAGTCTACTTTATTATCATTTTTGACTCAATTTAAACGGGAAACCGATGGGAATCGGCTTATATGGTATCCTTCGCCACTGTTATTAGAAATAGAATTTAATTTCATCTGATTTAATAACTCAATCAGTAAATCTAATTTGAAAAGATGACATTAATAAAGCAAAGAAAAACGCTGACTTTGGCCGCCAGGTATTAAGCCAGTCTTATCGTCCAATAAAAGCTAAACTGCCACCCGGAACGGACCCAGACCTTCATATTTTATCTCTTAGAAAGATGTAATAACGCTCTGGACTATTTACGTGGTTCATAAATTATATTGGGAGATTCTCTCAAACGGGTTCACGAAGTAGATTGGCTTATAAAGCCAACGCTCTTTTCTTGGAAAATGGATTTCCAGGTATGTTATACGGCAAATCAGTCACAGACAATCCGTCCACAGTAAGTTCAGCCATGGACCAATCAGTCACAGACAATCCGTTCACAGTAAGTTTAGCCATGGACAAATTGGTCACACGACGCAACTACGCGACGCAACTACGCAACGCAACTAACGCAACTAACGAAACTAAGCTACACATATAGTGTAACTTATTGTCTGCGTTATCTCTGTGGCGAATCGGGACCTTTTTATTTTTACGGGTAAGGGAGCTGGTCTCACACCAACCGCTTTCAGTTGAAGTGGGGGTTTCCCAGCACCCGGGGGGCTGGTCTTGTGAAGGCTGAGTAAACCTTGAGATCGAATCCTTGCTGTGGGCATGGAATGCAAGCATTCTACCAATTGAGCTATCGACCTTTTTGCGACCTTGGTCAGCGTCGCTACAAAGCGCCAATTCTTAAGCAAGACCCAGTTGATGTAAGGCTGAATGGACCTTTTGTGAATGCTCATTGGTAAAGGTTTATGATTCTTTCAACCCAGCGAAGAGCAAATTTGAAAATATAAATGTTTTTTTTGTGTTCCCTCGGGATTCGAACTCACAACCTTCCATTCAGAGTCCAAAGTGTTACCACTGAACTACGGACCGGTGAGTTTGTTTAATCGGCTTTTCGACCAAATATCTGTGAAAATACTGTAATTTCAATTAAAAGCAGTTTTTTGTAAATCTGTGGCCACCTTAAAGGTAAACTGAATAAGAGCTGATTCACTGATTTGAGAAATCACGGATAAGACATTTTATTTGGAGTATGTGGAATGAATGAATGATGATAGACTCGCAATGTATATATGCAGAAGAAGTGTGACAGGATAAAGAGGTAAGGGATAACCGAGAAAAGTAGGGAGTGATCAGATTTAGGAGATTGTGAAAGAATGAGATGTACAAGTGAGCGTAAAAGAAAAAAATGTATGAAGAAGGTGATGGATATGAATGAATTGAAAGATGTATGTAAGGGACTTTTTAAAGTTTGTGTATTCACACAGTGAAAATTCATTTTTATAAATAATTATAAAAAAATGTTAAAAAAACACAGAGTTTTATTTTCACAAATTGAGTATTTAATACCACCTCAAGTACTTTCTACTTATTCACGTCATTATCAGTATCTTAGTATCGTCATTATCAGTATCTTAGTATCTTAGAGTATCCTCTTGATAATGACGTGAATAAGTCGAAAGTACTTGAGGTGGTATTAAATACTCAATTTGTGAAAATAAAACTCTGTGTTTTTTTTATAATTATTTATAGGTATGTAAGGATATGAAGAAATGGAGGCAGCTCTGCAGAGGCTCTGGCCACTCCTAGCAGAATGGTGACAGAGTTGCAGTTACCGAATTTCTAATAGCAAATGAACTAATTATAAGGATTTTCACACAGTGTTTTCTTTGAAGAAGAAAAATGCATTTTTCTGAGAAACCCAGATCAGCTCAATATGTACTAACTTATTCAGTTTTACCTTTAAGGTGTCGATATATTGTAAGTATGTGACTGAAATGGAGATGACCGAAAAGTCCTAAGCACAAAATTTCGTGTGACTTACATATCCGTGACCGATGTATCTGTGGACGAGTTGTCGTGGAACCTTGTTGAGCGCTCATAATCTTCGTCGATTATCTATGCGCTTAATTTTAGTATGCGACTGTGAATGAGGCCGACAGTGAGCCTTTTAATCACCCAGCCAAGGTGGATTATTATTTATTGTATATTTGCTTTATTACCACAAATATATTACAAGATTTATTGAACGAGGTTGATTTTTAGGAACTGAATCAAAACGTTTCATCTCTTAAGAAGATATTTTTCATTGATTATTTTTGGAATTAAGATTATTTAAAAGACTTGCTAAGTCTGTATACTGAGGCAATGTTAAAAGAAAAAGAAGAAAAGGAATAGTTTGTTTGGATCAGATTGGTGAGATTATGAAAGAATGAAATATGCAAAGCGAATGTAAAACAAGGAAATGTATAAAAAAAATGATAGATTTGAATGAACTGAAAGAGGTTTGCAATGATGAATAAAAGAATGGGGGCAAATCGGGGAAAACGCGTCGGTGTTATGGCCGAGGTGGGCCAAGTGGGCTGATCTTTCTGGCATGTTTGGAATAGAGCAACGTTGGTTCGATCCCCACCTGGGTCATTTGACCATAACTTTGACCCTGGTTCAACAGATGTTATTGGGTAATTTTTAATTAATAATTAATTAAAATAAACAATAATAAATTATTAATTGATGTTATTAATACCTGTTTCTAGCCAGGCAGAATAGGTTGGTGAATTCAGTTCCTCTTCAAAAATCTATTTATTTAAAAAAGTTTCACAATATGTGCAGCTTAGTGGCGTGGCGTGTAGGTATGTAAAAAATAGAGTCCGTTACAAAGTTGGACTTTGAATGCGAAATAAATTGCAAAAGTCAAGTAAGTGCATTCATCAAGCGAACTGCACGATCCGCATTTCCCCGCTGCAGCGCATCTGTGAGCGTCTAATGATGTTACAAGACAAATACGTTTAAGCTTTTATATACAAATTGCACAGTCAGCTGATGCACTTACGCTGTTTTCTTTCATTCAAGGTTAACTAAGTATTTTTGCGAATGTGTATGTGTGTTTTTACTTGCCCGTGTTAGTATCTGAGATAAAGTCCGTGACGTCTCTAGATGTTAGATACTTTAATGATTGTGCTTGTATTTGTTCGAATATTCTGGCAAGGTCCCGCGTGTGCCAATTCCCAATCTTTCTAGAATAATTATTTAAAAACCTATAAATAGAGACCGAGATGACCACCCATACTGTAAAAAATGGTTAATTTTGCCAATGTCACCCCTGTTTCAGGGAAGGTCGGCAAGAGTTGCAGGGCTTATGTTCATTTGAGATTGGATTTTTATATTGTAGATCCACATGCGGCATGTGTGAGCGCGAAATTATGCGTGTCTGCTTGTGGGAATGTATTTTATATGAACCTCAAATGATACATATCTTTGCAACTTAGATTTAGATTTAGATTATATTAGATGCTTTATATTGTAAAAAAAACGTTTTTTTTTTTAATTAAAGAATTTTCTACAACACCGTTCTAAAAAAAATCCCTTTCTTTCATTTACCAATCATCTATGTGTTGGTGCCTTTTCACACTTAATAAATTATATGCAGTTGGTCCGTGGTTTTAGTCTATCTGCCGAATTATCAAACCTTTCCCAGGTTAAACTTTATTAGAAAACGGAAAACAGCCAAACCTGTTCGGCTACTCTCGATTGATGCAGTTACCAACGACAGCCAATGTGGTTTTATTATATTGACGATGTCAACTTGATTACTGCCTAGCGTAGATACAGCGTCAATTTTCAATATTTTCGATCCAATATCTCGAATGTCGACTGTGCAAGTTTCCTTGAAATGCTTGTTTACAATAATTGGTGCTTAGCAAAGAAGTCACATTTGCAGTGGAAGCTAGCATAAAATATTTTCAGTTAGTGCTAATTTTCTCTCGTAATGCAGAGAACTTTTCTTCATGTGGCCTTATGGTTTACCCAACGCAAACAAAGCGCGCTAACTTGGAAACGGAAGGAATGTATGCAAAGTGCACTAATGAAAAACTCGGGCTGTTTTATAAAATTTTACGTAAAACTTTTATAGGATGATAAGAGGTATCAACAAAAGTTTATACGAGTAACACACACACACAAAACGCTGAACATGTTTTTTAAGGAAGCCTGTGCGGGAGACTCCCTAGATTCAAGAGACTCTAGGGGTCTATGACACTTGTTATAGTGCCGCAGAGGTGTTGGTGATGTGGCAGTTGTCCTTATCCGGTTGCAGGGCCGTAACCATGTAATAATAATAAAAATATTAGGTTGATTTATTTACTGAGCGCTGTTTTTGTGTGTGTCACACCTCAAGAGCCACTTGCTGTGAGACTGGATGAACCTTTGGTGACCAGTCTTTGGTAAAGGTATAATATGCATTTTTAGATCAGCGAAGAGCATATTAGCGAAGGGTAGAGGCGCATGTTCGACTAGCGTATTTGTAACCGAATAACATTGGTTCGAATCTTGCGTCTATGCTCAAACCCTCCTCGTTCCCTTCCTATTTGTATGTGTCAGAAGGACCCACAGCACATGGACGCTCATACAAAGCTATATATTTTCTCAAGTGGCGGAAGGTCTTACCGTTGCCCACTTGATCATAACTTCAACAGATGACATTGCATGCCCACAAGCGTCTGCCTACGCATGAAGACAACTGGTTTGGCAAAATAGGTTGGTGGATTGCATTCCTTTCCACAAATCTATTTTAAAAAAAATGGTATTTTTTTGTGCTCCGCCGGGATTTGATCCCACAACCTTCCATTTACGAGTCTGAAGCGTTGCCACTACACTACGGACCGGTCTTAAACTGAGGAAATGATCACTAGACTGATGGTCAAAAAACTGATGGATTAAAAACAAATTAAACCGGGAATAATGTGGTAAAGTGCAGATCTCTCCATTGAATGGTAATGCACTATCAAAGAATATGATTTTTTTTGTTTTTCAAACAAAATTTTATCAACTCCGAAAAGTCGTGTCTGGCAAAAAACTTTTATCCGTCGAAAATAAGAAGAAAATAAAAACTTAATTAAAATCATTACCCTGAGTACGAGTTTTTTCAGCTTACTCGAAGTATTGAGTATTTGAGAAAAATGTATGTGAACTTGTAAAGCACCTCTGGCAAAAAAAGTTTCGAAACCTTTTTTGGCCAGGGGTGCTTTACAAGTTCACATACATTTTTCTCGAATACACAATACTTCGAGTAAGCTGAAAAAACTCGTACTCAGGGTCCAAAACCGGAGTGTCTGTTTACTGCCAACTACCAACATCAGTCATCGAGAGAATGACTTAGTTTTTTTTTAATGAAAATCCGGAAATGCATTTAAATCAGTTTGAACTTGTAGGAGTCTCTGAATAAATTAGCATGGATAAAGGAAGTTTTTTTTGTAAAAACGTTTAAAATTAGAATTTTTCTCGGCTAGCAAACGTTTATGCTACTAGTAACTATAACGAAACTAAGCCACACATATAGTGCAACTTCTTACCGCGTTATCCTTAGCATGTGGCGAGTTGAATCTATTTATATAGGGGCCGGTCTTACGCCAGCCACTTCAGTTGAAGTGGGGGTTTCCCAGCGCTCAGTGGGGCTGGTTCTCATTTCTTCTGAAGGCTGAGTAAACGTTGAGATCGAACCCTTGCTCTCGGCATGGAATGCATGTATTCTACCTATTGTGCTATCGAAATTTTTACGAGCTACAAAGCGCCAATACTCAAGCAAGACCCAGGTGCTGTAAGGCTGGACGGACTTTTTTAGTGACCGGTCTTGGGTAAAGGTTTTATTTTTTTTTTCAACCCAGCAAAGAATATATATACAACTTATATGGAAATATAAGTTGTAATTTTTTTGTGCTCCGCCGGGATCCGAATCGACAACCTTCCATTTTACACATTACCACCGTTGTTTCCATTTTACACATTACCACCGTTGTTTCCATTTTACACATTACCACCGTTGTTTCCATTTTACACATTACCACCGCTGTTTCCATTTTACACATTACCACCGTTGTTTCCATTTTACACATTACCACCGTTGTTTCCATTTTACACATTACCACCGCTGTTTCCATTTTACACATTACCACCGTTGTTTCCATTTTACACATTACCACCGTTGTTTCCATTTTACACGTTACCACCGTTGTTTCCATTTTACACATTACCACCGTTGTTTCCATTTTACACATTACCACCGTTGTTTCCATTTTACACATTACCACCGCTGTTTCCATTTTACACATTACCACCGTTGTTTCCATTTTACACATTACCACCGTTGTTTCCATTTTACACATTACCACCGTTGTTTCCATTTTACACATTACCACCGTTGTTTCCATTTTACACATTACCACCGTTGTTTCCATTTTACACATTACCACCGTTGTTTCCATTTTACACATTACCACCGTTGTTTCCATTTTACACATTACCACCGTTGTTTCCATTTTACACATTACCACCGTTGTTTCCATTTTACACATTACCACCGTTGTTTCCATTTTACACATTACCACCGTTGTTTCCATTTTACACATTACCACCGTTGTTTCCATTTTACACATTACCACCGTTGTTTCCATAATGAGCATGGTATATGTCCTTACACTAAGATATTGCTTTAATTGTGGAGATGCGTACACAAATAATTGAGTTGAATCTGGTAAATTGACAAATGTTAATTAATGAAAGTGGGGAGCGAGTAAATACCACATAGGCGGGCGGCACTTGTGATAACAGCCGCAAATGGAAGTCGCTTAAGACGTTTGGTAATTGGACGCATTACCATACACACATCGCGGCTTGTCTCGGGCCTGATAAACACATTACGGCAAAGGTCAACACACAGAGAGGCGTAAGCGACAAAATCCTCGCCTCACATGAAGGAATGTTTAATCTAGAAGATTTACATGTATTTTCAAGAGTCATATTTAATGCACGCTCACGCTTCACTATAAATTACTTGTTACTTTTAAATCTAAGCTGCAAATATTTTTATATATATCATTTAAGATTCATATTAAACGCATTCTTACAAGCAGACATGTATAATTTCGCGCTAACACATGCCGCATGTGGACCTACAATATAAAAACCCAATCTCAAATGAACATAAGCCCTGCAACTCTTGCCGAAATAGGGGTGACATTGGCAAAGTGAACCATTTTTTACATTATGGGTGGTCAGCCTCATACCAACCTATAAGTCAAGGAAGTTATTCATAGTAGTTTCCATGTTATTAATAGTAGTAATATTAGGATGATTTATTTGGTGAACGCTGTTTTTGTGTGAATCACACCTCAAGAGGAACTGTAGGAAAAAGTTAAAGGCTCAAATCGGATTTTAGAGCAATTGAAGAAGAAGAAGAATAGAAACGGCCAATGGCTGTCGCTTCTTATTCAAATCGATAATAATAATAATATATCATTGATTTGGTGAGCGCTGTTTGTGTACAAATCACTACTCAAGAGCCCTCTGCAAGTTTGGTCGTCGCTAGAAACAAGTATGCACGTTATCAATTAATAATCCATTATTCAATATTGTAGCTTAATTATTAATTAATAACTTCCCAATGATATCTGTTAAACCAGGGTCGAAGTTATTGTCGCTATATCATGACGCAGGCGGGGCTCGAACCAGCATTGCGTTGGTGCCACTAATTGAGCGCTGACGCCTGATCTCCTCGACCATCCCAGCGACTGTTTGTTTGTGTTTACTTTGTTATCATAAAATAAACATCTATCTTCGATAAGGCTCAATTATTCAGATTGTATAGTTCATACGGATACCCAGTACATAAACATTATACATCCATTCTGCTGAAACTAATTTAACTTTAGCGAAGGCTTACGTATCTACTCTCATAGGATATTTCCTGTACTTACGAGTGCTACGTAGTACTACCTACATGGACTTAAAACGAAAGAAAAGTGATTATTAATGATTATTGTGGCATACTAAATCATTATTATCACCGTCCCAGTGTACGCAGTGATTTGTGACAATCTTTAATAGTTAAAAATCACTCAATCCTTAGTCATTATACAGAGAGGTCGCCAACGCAACGTCGGGAAGGATATAAGTTCGATTTTTTTCAACAGTTTTGTCTAATATCTGTTTTTTTTTTTTATCTAATTGTAGAGTTATTATATTTGTTACTATTTATTAAATTTTCTAAATCACATGTGGCTTTTGTTTGTTGATTAGAGAAATTGTAATTTTCAGAACATCGTTTTTTTAACTTATAGGTTGGTATGAGGCTGACCACCCATACTGAAAGAAATGGTTCACTTTGCCAATGTCACCCCTGTGTCAGGGAAGGTTGAAAAGTTGTAGGGCTTATGTTCATTTGCGGTTTGGATTTTATTTGTAAGTACACATTCAGCATTCGTAAGCGCGAACTACACGTGTTTGTTTGTGGGCATGCATCTGAGAGCTTTAAATGAATATATCCTTGCAACTTAGATTACAGATTATAGATCGCATTGCAAGAAATTTGGAATTCGCTAGTTTAATTGTGAAACACACTTCTTTTTCCTCTGGTCTTACTTCTATGATAGATCGGATCGGCAGACATTAGATTTTTATTTTACATTCTATTCTTGATATAGGGAATTGCGAATAGGTTAAACAAACCACTGTGACTTTTGACTCTCTTCTCAGTTTTGTCTTGGATAAATAAATGCAATAGCTGGTATTTTTAATTTGTTGAAATTCGCCGAAGAAACTTGAGTTTTCTTTTTCACATTGGCGACAGGTGTTTTCTTTTATTGTTACAAATGTACAACAATACATTTGAGAGAAAAAATTGCTTTTTAAATGTTTGATAGATTCCAGTTTTATTTTTAGCTTACATTTATTGCATAAAGACCCAGTATTTTCAACGCTAGAAAAACTACGTTAAAAACTACCCATACGATTAGCATATAAGTGCTTCTTTGTCATTTAGCATAAAAACATTATGCTAAAGTTGAAAATACCGGGCCTTAGTGTAAAGTCCCTATGCTAAAGTAAAAAATACAGAGCCTGATAGAAGACATGAGAAAATCTACACAAATGAACTAAATTCAGCATTAAGCTCAACATAAAATACCGTTTACATCCAAGTGAAACCACAATAAATTTTCTATACTGCAATAATTACTTGTGCTGTCTTTTCGCCTTGAGCATAATTATCGTCGTCTGCAGATTCGTAGAGATGTGGTCAACAAAGCAATTTTGAGACAGACAGACAGACAGGCTCTAGTAGAAGGTCCCATTGGGACTCTTGTTTCACAGATGGCTGCAAACATTATTACGCTGATAAATTAAAAACTAACTTGTTCGAAATACATCATAACTTGAATGTTCTGACAGGCAGACTGCTTGAGATAATCACGCTTTAAGCTATTTTGTTTTTAAAGCTCTTATATATTTTTTACATTCTCTTCTTCTTAATCCTATTCCTCATTGCTGAGGTTTGTGACCTTTGTGGTAGCCATCACTCTTCTCCAGTTCTCTCCTGACTGCGTTGTTTGCAGCTATCCAACCCCCGAGGTGCCTGCTGCTGTTTTTACTCCATCGGTGAATCGTGTGCGGGATCTTCCTCATCCTCACATCTTCTTTAAATTACCGATCATAACCAGTTGTTCCAGTTTATCTTCATTTCCATGGATAAAGCTTCCGAAGAACTGAAAAATACGGCGTATACAAATACTGACTAGAGTCAAGATATCCAAGCCTAGCTTCCGACGCATTGCATCCTCCCTGTGACAACATATGGGCCTAGAAACCATCTCGCTAACCGCAGTGAGCGTCCATAAATTAAAGTGCTCACAACGATCCATGGAAAGACGGATGTTGGGAATAAGTCTTAAAGATAGAAAAAGAAACGAAGACATCAGACACCTAACAAAAGTCACAGACATCATGGATCGTATTGCAAAACTAAAATGGCAATGGGCAGGCCATATGGCAAGACGAGATGACAACCGATGGGCAACGAAAATCCTCAAGTGGCGACCATGGGAAGATAAAAGAAGCGTCGGCAGACCACAAAAAAGATGGTCAGATGACATTGTTCCAGTCGCGGGGCGGAAATGGATTCAGAGGGCACAGTATAGAAAAGAGTGGAGAAACATGGAAGAGGCCTATATCCAGCAGTGGAGAGATGGCTAAGGAAGAAGAAGAAGAAGAAGCTTCCGACGAATAGACTCGTTGCTACGTGGTAGCTCTTCATGGGATTCAAAGCATACACCTCCACATTAAATTTACATTATTTCTCTTTTAAAACATGTAGAAGACCTATTGTGGCCTACAGTATAGAAGTTAGAGCAGACATAATAAATTCTAATGGACAACTCAGCACATAGGTACGAAGTATTTTTATAAATGATTTGCAGGAATATTGCGAAATCTATAATGACCGCACAGTAATAAGCGTTAGGGCATGCTCTAAATTTTAGAATGAGTCCTGAGAGACGCCCAGCTGGAAACCTCCTAAAAGGTGGAAAGATAGCCGAATGTCTTCATCTCAGGATCCATGAGCAGACATAAAGTTGTTAGGTTTAAGTTGAAATTACGGTCGTTTGACATTTTGACAAGTATATTTATTTTAAAACTAAACAAATTTCAAAACTTAATTTAACTCGGATATTTCACGAACCGTTTAGAGAGAACTTAAATCATTCTCGACGTTTCGTCAGCGACGTAGCCAACGTCTTCAAGAGAACATCCTCTCTGCACGACGACTGAGGATGAACTCGACGAAACGTCGAGAATGATGTAAGTTCTCTCTAAACGGTTCGTGAAATATCAGAGTTAAAATTTGTTTTGAAATTTGTTTAGTTTTAAAATTCATATAATTGTCAGACATAAAGTTATTTTGCGAATCACTGATCGAAAGATGTGAATTAATAAAACGAAGACGTTACTGCTCAAAGATTATTTAGCAAAATTTGGTTATAATAAAAGTGCAAACAAAACAAAACAGTGTTCATTTTTTTTATAAAACTTTGAATCACATAACATTACCCAGTTCATAACTTTTATAGCTAGGTATTAACATTTTTCTAGGCAAAAATAAACCAAAAACTATTCACTTCCAGGCACTCGTATATTTATTTAAATTCAACGAAAAACAACTGCGGGTAATATTTAAACGTTGCAATTTTATTTTCAAAAAGCTGGTAGCGAGCCGTATACCTCTCGGCGCAAAAACAAAGCTTGCAACACTGTGAAAATTTTTGCGAGCTTGGCCTTTAAGAGTTTGGTTGCATTTGTTCTGTTTGTAAATAAATCAATTCGCATTTTATTCGACAACCGTTTCGTTTTTAGAGTTCGTTTGATAATTGAATTTCACCACGGCTGCCAATAGTTTTGTTGAACAATTTTGGGTAATTGAAAATTAAATGAAAAACAAGGAGAAACTGTTTTTATTCACCTTTTATAATTTGGTTGAAAATATATTTTTACCCCAATTTTTTATGTCTTTATTTTCAAAGTTACCCTTATCAACAATATTGGAGAGTTTCTCTCCGGAATCTGTTGCCGTGGACCATCCGTACGTTTCGCACATGTCTACGATGGGCTTCTTAAACGTTAAGGTGAAGTCTATTATCTATGCTGCAAAGATATATTACATTTTTTTTTTAAATAGATTTGTGGAAAGGAATGCAATCCACCAACCTATTTTGCCTGGCCAGTTGTCTTCATGCGAAAGCAGAAGCTTGTGTGCATGCAACGGCATCTGTTGAACCAGGGTCGAAGTTATCGTCGCGGGATTCGCACCAGCGTTATCCGGTTCCAAATAACCTGTCTTGATCCCCGCGGCCATAGCACCGACTACCTACTATTTAAGATTCATATGAAATGCATTCCCATAAGCAGATACGTATAAGTTCGCGCTTATACATATCGCATGTGGGCCTACAATATAAACCCCCTAATCTCAAATGAGCATACGTAAGTACTGCAACTCTTGCCAACCTTCCCCGAAAGAGGGGTGACATTGGCAAAGCGAACTTTTTTTTCACACTATGGGTGGCAGCGTCATACCAACCTATAAGTCAAGGAACGTATCATCATCATCGCAAAATCATTGAAAGCAGTAAACATAATTATACCTACTATACGATGTTCTACTCTATGCTATCCTGTACCCTTAGCACAAGTTGCAAAACTTGAGTAAAGTAAAATTTACGGAAAGTATTAAAGAGTGACTTTCCCCAAAATCTGCCGTTTTTGTTACAGTGATGAAGAAAATCAAGTAATATGCAAGAAAACAAGTAATACTTTTCGTAAACTTTACTTTACTCAAGTTTTGCAACTCGTACTCAGGGTACTGAAGCGCTATTCTGTTAAATTCGTTACGATCTTCAGGAGACGAGATAAGGGTTCGTGTCCAAAAATAAGGTGTGCTGTGATTTTTTAATTACGGATTTATTTCGCTAGCGCTAGCAAGCTCCGACTTGGATTGATATCCAAAGTGTAAGTAATTTTGCAAAATAGTCCTTTTGAGCTACTCCATGGTCTCGTTTAGCTACAAAAATACTCTCTCAGGAGGCATCACTGCGGTCTGCATAACCTAGCTTTTATTGTGGCCGGCAATTAGTTGCCTTCTTGCGTCCTGTTCCACGAGAGTTTCGCATTCGTTAACTCGCTTTGTTACCATAAGAATTAACGTCCGACTTGGGAATAATTCTAAATCGGTTATAAGTGCACCGCGGCGGGCGGGGATGTGAGTGTTCCTCTCTCTCTCTATCTTGCAGCAGCTGATCCTTTATGAAAACAAATGAACACCACGACACTTTCAAACACGAGAACAATGTTACAACTTAAACAATCACATTGTGAGTACAACTAGTTAACTTATAACAACTTTAATTCGAGGATCATAGTAATTTCTCTGTCTTCTTATATTTAATATTTTTTACGAATGTGTCTTTTAACTTGTGTGGGTGTGTCTGTGTCTCTAGTAGTGGCGAAGGGTGCCATACAAGCCGATTCCCATCGGTTTGCCGTTTAAGATGAGGCAAAAATGATAATAAAGTAGACTGCATGGTTTCAATGGAGAAAAAATACGCATTGTTTCTTTGGTTTTAAATGTATTTTTTTTAATTATTTAAAAAAATTAAATGGAAACAAAGTTTTAATTCACTTATTTATTTCTTTTTTGCTCGAATATTTTCGCCTAATGAGGCATCTTCGGGAGCAGAATAGTTACAAAAATATTTTTATAAAATAATTTTCAAAACAATTTTTTTCCAAAACAAAAACAAAATTCATAGTATTTTTTTTACTTTGTGCCTATATTTTTTAACTACTTTGTTACATCATTTTAAAATGGAAGCCAATAGGAACTGGCTTGTATGGCACCGTTCGCCATTGGGCTCTAGATAAAGGTGTTTAAATAATTATACCAAATATACCATTCCATATGTTCGATGGGGTGAGTATTCACTCGAATGTTCTAAATAGAAGTTCTAGCTCTCAATGCTTCAAGATGTATCGTTGCATTGTTTATGATTATGTTAAAATTGAGAGGTACCTCCAGGATTTACATAGGATACTTACTTCCGGCTAGCTCTCATCATCATCATCACTCAGGGCGTGGGAATTCTTTTCTATTGGTATTGCTTATCTATCTTGGGAAAGTTTTTTTAATTAAAACATAATTTTGATGTAAAATAACAAGGCTTATTAACTTAATATGGGAAATTGAGACCAGCACTTTGACGCTTAAGGCCTGTTGCACCAAACACCAATCAGACAAAAATCAAAATCAGGTGTGATTTTTCCCATCAAATCAATTTTTTTTAATGCATATACGTAAATCAGCTGATATCCACCATCATTCCTGTTCAAATTCCATTATTATAACTTACTTTCGAGAAATATTTAACCGAAGTCCTTTCCAGAATTAAGCAATCAATGTGTCAATCAAATATTGATTAAAGGTTTGTGCAACAGGCCCTAAAAAGCACTTCCACAAATAACCGTTTCGTTGGCTGGAGTCTCACCATAATGATGGAGACTAGGTGAGCTGAAACAAAGCTTTGGAGACAATGATCACGGCTCGGGGCTCAGTCCCCGAAAGCAGCAATCCACGAGGCTAACTAAATTTAAAATCTAAATCTAAGCTGCAAAGATATGTGTCATTTGAGATTCATATATATAATGCATTCCCACAATCAGACACGCATAATTTCACTCTTTCCCGAAACAAGCAAGTGTGTTTTACATTATTTTAAATCTAAATCTAAATCTTAATCTAAGCTGCAAAGATATGTATCATTTGAGATTCAAATTAAATGCATTCCCACAAGCAGACACGCATAATTTCGCGCTTACGCATGCCGCATGTGGACCTAAAATATAAAAAACTCAATCTCAAATGAACATAAGCCCTGCAACTTTTACCGACCTTCCCTGAAGCAGGAGTGACATTCGCAAAGTGAACCATTTTTTACAGTGTGGGTGGTCAGCCGCATACCAACCTATCAGTCAAGGATAATAAAATTTTAAATCCCAAATATTTGAATTGCGAATGAATGGAATATTCTGAGTCATAATAAAAGGAGAGCTTGAATGAAGATGGTTATGACTCTGGAGGAAATGAAAGAAGTAATGAATGTAAGGACAGAAAGAAATAGCGGTTGATCTGTAATGTTGGCGACTAGGGTTTATAAAATTGGAATTTGTTTTCTGTTTTAGTTTTGATGTCCATACATGGTATTATCTATTGATTAAAAAAAAAAGTAATTTGTCGTGTGTGTTCCTTAACTTATAGCTTGGTATGCGGCTAACTCTTGCCGTCCTTCCCTGAAACAGGGGTTACATTTGGAGGGGAAAGGTGTAAGTTTTGCCCCTCAGGGAGTATATAAATACAAAAAACCAACAAATGGAGAAACTGCAACGTATTCTCCAATGCGAGATATAAAATACACAGATCAATACACACACAATGCCTATGGTATTTTCTCTCTCAAACAAAAGCCAACCTTCAATAGGTGGCTTTCAATTTTGGACGACTTTCCCGTACCAAAGAAGCGAAAATCAAAGGACCGCACTCACCTCAATCGTGCTTCTGGTCCAAGATGATGCTCGTTCTCAGGATCCTGTGGGGCTGAGCTCTGTTCACAAACTGCCACACTTGCAAGTTATATGTAAAACAATTCCACTCACTCACAGATTTTAACGGTAAATTTCAAATCGGTCGAGAGACATATAAAAACGTGTCTACTTGCGAACACGACGGAAATGGAAGTCAATCCTTGCTAATCTCACGTTGCTCAGATGTCAAAAAAGTTGATACCGACATCTTGCGATTTTTATCCGCACTTTTTTCAGATTGTGAAAGACCAACATGAAATTCGCTTCTTAGACTAATTAATTAAAAATAAAACAGATGACGCTCAATTGTGCGTCACCAACATTGTAAAAGTGAACCATGCTGTAAAAATGGTTCACTTTTCCAATGTAACCCCTGTTTCAGGGAAGGACGGCAAGAGTTGCAGGGTGTATGACCATTTGAGATTTGGTTTTTATGTTGTAGGTTCACATGCAGCATGTGCAAGCGCGAACTTTTACGTGTCTGCTTGAGAGAGTGCATATGATGTGCGGTGGCCGGGCCGGTTGCCTGGAACAATTTGCCCGTCGGTGTTCGCGCGAACCAGCCTACCACCACCTTCAGAAAGGGACTGAAGACACTGTTTTTTTCCAGAAACTACGGCGCCCTTGAGATGATCCTGGACCATTAAATGGCGCCACAAGAAAAAAATCATCCATCATCATCATCATCATCAATGTGAATCTCTTTGCAACATATCTTTGCAACTTAGATTAGATTAGATAATATTAGATTAGACATTTTCATCATATTTCCATTTCCATAATGCCGAAACAAAAATTGGGATTAAAAAACTCTTAAAATCGATATTTTAACAAACAATCGCAGCCATAAGATTATTATTTCAGAGTCCATTCTCGAACAAAGAAATCCGCAAGACGCTTCATAAATATTCCGGCAGACAATCAGCAACTGATATTAATGATCAGTCGGCTGATAATGTTCAGACGCGAGCGAGGATCAAAGAATTGGCGGGAAAGAGAGTAATGAAGAAAAAGTCTTAAAGTATCGAAGTATCCGGAAATAGCCGGAAAAAACTTGAGCAAATAAATTAATTTATTCAACGACAAGGCTAAATTTCACTCGGCCTGAAGTTGAAATTTTAATTAGACCTTTTTGTTTTCATTTGTGAGCCCGCCCTTCAGTTGCGTTGTAATTGTGCCGGCAAAGCAGTAACGAGCGTAGGATATCTGACTAACTTCTCTTTTACAATCTATAATAATAATCTATAATCTAAGTTGCAAGGATATATTCATTTAAAGCTCTCAGATGTATGCCCACAAACCAACACGTGTAGTTAGCGCTTACAAATGCTGAATGTGTACTTACAAATAAAATCCAAACCTCAAATGAACATAAGCCCCACAACTTTTGCCGACCTTCCCTGACACAGGGGTGACATTGGCAAAGTGAACCATTTTTTACAGAGTGGGTGGTCAGCCTCATACCAACCTATAAGTCAAGGAATATTATAAATTACATTTAAATATCATTGTTTGTTTATACCTAAATGTGATTATTATTTGAATTAATTGACATTTAGGTTGGTATGAGGCTGACCACTCATACTGCAAGAAATTGTTCACTTTGCCAATGTCCCCCCTGTGTCAGGGAAGGTCGGCAAAAGTTGTGGGGCTTATGTTAATTTTAGGTTTGGATTTCATTTGTAAGTACACATTCAACATTTGTAAGCGCGAACTACACGTATTTGTTTGTGGGCATGCATTTAATATGAGCCTTAAATGTTAACATATCATTACAGCTTAGATTATAAATAGATAGATAATAGATCACCGTTCTTCGTTAAAAGAAGAAGATGGTTGATGGCAAAAATGTAAGACTTTAATGCTTCTACGGTAGAGCCGCCTCTGCTAGAAGTCAGCCGTATCACCGTACGCACGCAAAAACACTTCCCTGTAAAGTTTGCTAAATAGATATCTGTCCGTCTACAACTGCGCGGGGTGCAGAAGATATTACTTATTATTGTTTATCTTGAGATTCAAGGATTATCTACTTCAACTTCCAAAGCCTTTAGGCTTTTAATTAATTAAATTCTTCAAGTGTTTTATTATTTTTAAACGCTCCGAGTGTATTTCGAAATAATTTATTTTATTTATTGTCATTGAGGAAAAGGCGATCCATGTTTAATCAGGGATTCCCGTTAGTTTTAATGCCTAAAGAGTTATTTAGTTGTTTTTATTTCATTAAATGGTAGTTTTTTTAATTTGCAAAACTTTTAAAGCTTTTTTTTTCGTTTTTTTTGTTTATGTGTTCTATTTTGGAATTATTGTTTTTTCGTTTTAATTACATAATTATACAGTTTAAAATCTCGTAAGAAACCTATTTTTGTTATTGCGAATAGTATTAAAGTTAGAATTAAGTAAAACAATTAATTTTGATTCTTACTAATACGACTCATCTGTACAAAATTTCCTTAATTCTTTTCTCAAAACATTGTTTTTTTTATTAGATTCTCTTCGCTTCGTATTGATCCACATCAAGTTTCTGAAGGCAGCGAGCTTCATATCCTGTCTCTCTTATTATTGTGACAAAAAGTCAACACTTTGCGAGGTTTCCAGCTAAGAAATGACGCTTGTCAAGCCAAACATTCAAATTCAAAGTTAATTATTCACATAAATTAATAAACAAATGATCAACGCAAAACTTTTGCTATTGTTCTAGAATAACATTTTCTTATCTGTGTATTTTAATTTAAATATTCATAATATTGAGGAGAAATTTTAATATTCAGTAAATGTATTTATTTTTAGAGACGCTGACAACGTCACCCCTGTTTTACAGGAAAGTCGAGCAATTTGTAGAATATCTATAATCTACAATCTAAGTTGCAAAGATATATAAACATTCAAAACTCATATCAAATGCATGCCTACAAACAGACACGTGTAAGTTCGCGCTTACAAATTCTGCATTTGTACTTACAAATTAAAACCAAACTTCAAATGAACATAAACCCTGCAACTTTTGCCGACCTTCCTTGAAACAGAGGTGACATTGGCAAAGTGAATAATTTTCTACAGTATGGGTGGTCAGCTACATACAAACCTAAAAGTCTATGAATACAAATAATAAATAACATTTAAGTATAAAAAAATAACAAAACCTTAAAAGAAATCTATACAAAAAAAGTCAATCTTCATCTCTTCAGATCTTCGATACGACAACGACCCGCCGCTTTGCCCCCTGACATCGAGATTTGGAATTCTTGGAAAGGCAGCTGCCTTACAACCAGCTGACAGATAAAGAGTGAAGAGAAGACGGATCCAGTCCATCCTCGCCTGTAGAGCGTCAGCAACAATGATGTCTGCTCTATGTGTTTTTTCCCGTTTATTCGCCCCACTATAATCAAACACAACCCAACACGACTCAGCCGACAATCTATAAGAGTGGACATGTGCACGCTTAATGCCGTTAAGCCTACGTGTTTACCCGCCGGGTCGGAAAGTGCGCGCCAAGAGCACTATGGGAAGCGCGCGTATTAGCATTCAAGACCGCCCGCTGGGCGCATTAGTCAAGCTCACTGAATTTCAGAATAATTTTAAGTACATTTACAACCTCCGAAGTTGCCGGCGGATTTTACGAGCCCCACAACAAAACTACACCATGAAATATTCCTATGCCGCACTTGCATGGTGAATCGATTTGATCTGACATAACGTAAATTTAGTCACCTAAGAAATGATTTTCTGTTGCGGTGTTTATTTCAAACCTCAAAATAAAATACCGGTAAGGTTTAGTCAACAAGGTTTGCCATCCTCCCGTCTGGTATGTGTGTGTCAGAAGGGCTCACAGAGCACGGACGCTAATATAAAGCCACAGGCTATGTTTACTTTTGGGAGTATTTATTGTAATTAGATTTTTGCAATTGTTATATTATTATGGACATATTGATAGAAACAATAAAGAATTGAATAGGCGTGCAGAGGTTTTAAGCACCAGCCTACCTCAGTGGACTCTTCGTCATGGCTGTAAGACTTGTTGTGGTATCTTGACCACAGAGCTTATACGCTCATATAAAGCTATATATTTTCACAAGTGGCTCCTTGGCCTCCTATTCACCAAGTGGTCCGGTCGATAGCTCAGCTGGTAGAGTGCTTGCATTCCATGCCGTGAGCTCGAGTTCGAATCCCACCGAGGATGTAAGAAATGATTTCCCGTTGGGTGTTTATTTCAAACCTTAAAATAAAATACAGGCAAGGCTTACTCGGCCTTCACAACAAATGAGTTTAAGCCCTCTTGGGAGCTGGGAAACCCTCACTTCAAGTGAAGTGGTAGGCGTAAGTCCGGCCCCGTTGCCTGTAAAAATAGACAGGTTCCACTCGCCACATGCGAAACCCTTCAGGCATAACGCGGCAAGAAATTACACTGTATGTGTAGCTTAATTGCATTTGCGTGAGCTTTAGTGCTTGTTTTGAAAAAGTATAATTTTACATCATTTTATTCGTATCATCTTATCTTATTAATTTCAGTAACATTTCATCTCATTTGGTTTCTTTTCATTTCGTTTTATATCATTTACTCGTAGTTAGTTTACATACAAATTCAGCTCCCTCCCTTTCATTTCATAAGTCTTGTGAACACAACATTTCTACAGCAAAATAATATATAGCATATCTGCCGACATTTTCACCTGTGAAGCATTTTCTAAAAGCAGTGAAATTCCTTGGCTCTCGGGTACAGTCGTATACTTATCGGATTTTCACTGAATTTTCTTTTAAAATACACCAACTTACAAAGGAATTTACATAAATACTAAATTTAACCCACGCATGCTATTCATTACAGCAGAAAAACTAATCACATTAAAGATCAAAGGTTTTTTTTTCATTAAAAGTGTTTTTTCTTACATTTGAAAAACATGATATGAACGTTAAAATTTTTCTCATGAATAAGAACATATTTTCCTTCTTCATTTCTTTATTGAATTGATATTTTTTTTCTATAATTTTCCGATAATTTATCTTCAAAGGCTAGTCCCGTCGACAGCTAAGTTGGTATTAATCTTTCGTTTGTTCAGAATGCAAGAGTTTGATCCTCACAGTGTGGCAAAAATGATTTCCTTTGTGGGTTCTTCTTTCAAACCCAAAATCAAGTACCGGCAAGGTTTACTTGGTCTAGGAATTAACAGAAGACAAAGCATTACTATAAAGTATTCTAAGCGCTAGTAAGGCCTTCGGGAAGTGTTAGTAAGATTGATGAAGATGGAAGTTAGCAATTTATTGTTACAAATGTATGTGAGGGCTCTTGAGGTGTGATACACACAAAAACAGCGCTCACCAATTAAATCATCATAATATTATTATTATGATTGCATGTCTGTGTATGTGTATGTTTACTTATGACTGTGTGCCTGTGTATATTTTACTTCTTGCGTGTGTATGTCTCTAGATGTAGGTATCTGAATGGTTGTACTAGTATTCACTCGAAGCTTCTTATAGAGAAGATTCTAGCGTATGCCAAAGTAGCTCTTATACACTTTTAAATAGAGATGGCGATTCTTTGAAGGGGAATTAGTACCAGGGCTAGAAGTCCACGGTAATTCTTACCTACCAAATATTGGTAATACTTCTATGAAGACCTGTCAATCCAAGATGGCTGCAAGTGAACAGCTGATATTCAGTATAAGAATTACGGTGGTCATAAGACTTCCAGCCCAGAGCCGTTAAACGAGATAGTTCGAAAGTTTAACTGTGAACAAAATGTAAGTGAATCCTAAAATAAATTGTTTAGAATAACTTATCGAAGGTTTATTAAATTGAACCCAAGTAAATCGTAGCAGTTTATTAGTAGTTTAGAATAACTAATCGAAGGTTTATTAAATTGAACCCAAGTAAATCGTAGCAGTTTATTAGTAGATAATTTAATCCAGAAACAAACACTGCAACTCTGCCGAAATCGAGGGTCTTATCACACAGCCGAGTAGAGCGTGCGATCTATCGCGCTCAGCGTATTTCCGACTAATAGAATAAGTTGATGAGTTGCAGTTGCTTGGATCGCAAATTAGCAATGAAGTAACTTACGAAGGAGAGATCAGACGTCGTATCACCATTGAAAAAAGTGGCATGTCTAAGCTGGACAAAATAGGATAAACTGGGACTGACCACCTATACTGTAAAAAATGGTTCACTTTGATAATATCACCCCTGTTTCAGGCAGGGCTTGTGTTCATTTGAGATTGGGTTCTTATGATGTTAGTCCACATGCGGCATGTATAAGCGCAAATTTATACGTGTCTGCTTATGGGATTGCATTTAATATGAACCTTAAATATAATCTATATTTGTAACTTTGTTTAGATTAAATGAGATTAGATGATATACTCACGTTAGCCTTGTCTTATATCCTACCACCATTCCTCTAGGGGTGGCTGGTACCTCCACAAAGTGCCTCCACTTGGCTCTGTCCTTGCATACTTCTTTCATCTCATCTAGTTTCATCACTCTTTTCATGCACGCTCTTCTCTTGTTTCCACTCTGTAAATTCCATTCATTTGCGCATTCATTTGTATTCATAGTGAGAACTGGAAATGAATGATTTCTTCTTCAAGGATTACAATAATAATAATAATAATTTGACAATATTTTTAGTGCCGTTTTGTGAGTTCACCCCAAGGGCACTGCAGAGCCATAGTCCCTGCTGAAAAGACATGTCTTCAATCCTGAGTTAAAAGCATTTGCACTCTCCACAGCTCTCAGCTCGTGTGGTAAGGCATTCCACAGCGGAAGGCCGGCAATGCAAAAGGCACGATCTAAATAATTGGCCTTGTTGTTTCTGTGGGGAACCCTGAGTCTATTCACAGCAGTACTGCATGCAGATCTCATGTTCCACGCCTACCGTATACTGTGTCCCCAACACATAGCTCTGAGACATACGGTGGCGCAATGTTCTGCGAGGACTTAAATACAGTTAAACAGACCTTGTACTCCACCCCCTCCTTTATTTTCAGCCAATGAAGCAATACAGACCTAAGCAATGAGGAACAAGACGAAGAAGACAAATCCCACGGCTGAATAGAATCTATCGCGCTCGACGTACTCGTATATCCAAGTAATAGAATAAGTTAAAAGTAATTATATGAGACGGGGGGTAGGACTTGATGAATGGCAGCGATTCCGAATGTTTGACTACGGTGGACCCCCGTCAAATCCCAGCAGGGGTCGATAGCTCAAAGCCACGCAGAGTCAATGAAACGCCGGCCGAAAGGGTCAGACTACGCTGTAATCTTAAATAATCTTGCACTACAGATTTTGACTGGCTACGACCTTTCGTAGACCCTTGGAAATCGTAGAGCCATAATTAGAAGTGAGTGCGATGTGGAATTAATAATTATTATTCAAAAGTATGGACTTACATGGTTCAAACTAAACGTGGTGAAAGTTGAAACTAACGCTACCCTCTTTTCAGTCGTCACTTTTGATAGTCCATCGTTTATTTTGGTTAGTTATCAAAGTTGGTTGAGTTGTTAAAATTCAAAAAGTATTTTGTCGAAGAAACAAAAATATACCTTATGATTTATGAAGTTTGAAGATCCTTAAGTCGTAAATGCGCCCTCTTTTAAATATATAAAATTAAATGTTTAAAATATATACTCAGTCTTTTCAATAAAGAAGAACCTGCCCCTTCGGTAGCTGGAAAACTCCCACATCAAATACAGTGACTGGCGTAAGGCCAACCTCCTTACTTGTCTACCAATTATTCAAGAAAATGGCTTTACAAATAAGCATACTGTATTCTTATATGGTGTTTTATACGAAATCATAATAAATTAATAATAATAATAATAAGGTTTATTGTACACCACAAATAAATTACATTAATATTATATACAATATACTGCCTCTGATTGTTCTATCTATAATCTATAATCTAAGCTGCAAGGATATGTAAGCATTTAAGGCTCATATGAAATGCATGCCCACAGACAGGCACATGTAGGTTCGCGCCTACACATTCTGCATGTGTGCATACAAATAAAGAAAACCTCACATGGACATAAACCTTGCAACTCCTGCCGCCGCTTTGTTGGCGACATATAATTTACAATCACTCATCTATACGTATTTATACTTGTATGTTATTATACGTTTAAATCCGATCGCAGGATATTATCTAACCTATTATAATATCTAACTTAATTCCTAATATAGAGTCCTCCGCTTCGGAGAGATATCCATTCACTATTGCTTGCATTCCAAACAAAACCCATCAAACATTGAAATCAATGTTTGGACTAATATTCCGTGGATTTACCTCAAATCGCATTATCGCACTTGCTAATATATAGTTGCTTATTCTAGCTTGGGAAATTCTGGAACAGCCGAAGCCTGAAATTTCCCGCACAAACCTCTCCCCAAGTACTAAACTCCCCGTTTAAACTGAACCCCAGAGTTTTCCCAAATAATTCTGAAAATTGAATAGCTCGCGCGAGATGCTGTTTTCGTTTCTGTGCTGTTTTAGTTAACGCTGCCGTTGAGTTTTTGAATGTAAAGTTTGTTACTTGAAAACAGATTGACACTTCCCGGTTGCCGGTTCACCTGTCTTTCCCCTTCCAGTTATTGAATAGTTTAATTGAACAACGAACTGCTAATGTGAAATTACTCGTAAATATCCTCTCGTCGGCTCAACAAAGTTTCAAGGAGATAAACTTGATGAACTTGAGGAAGTTTTAAGGAAATATTTTAGGGTACAGTGAAATATAGATGTTTAAAGAAAGTATTTTAATTAACAATGTATGTAAGGACCGATAAAAATGGCGGCTTATCTGTAATACAGGCGGCTAACGCCAAGAATCAATTTTCATTTTTATAGATATTTTGTAGATTTTTTAGTGTTTGTTTGTTTGTATAACTGGATGTAATTAATTGCTTGTATTCCTTGACTTATAGGTTGGTATGAGGCTGACCACCCATACTGTAAAAAATGGTTTATTTTGCCGATGTCAACCCTTTTTCAGCGAAGGACGGCAAGAGTTGCAGGGCTTATGTTCATTTGAGATTCGGTGTTTATGAAATTATGCGTGTCTGCTTGTGGGAATGCATTTAATATGAATTTCAAATGATACATATCTTTGCAACTTAGATTAAGATTTAGATTTAGATGTAAAAATAAAAACGAAAAGTTTTCCTTCACTAGTTGATTTCTTTCCTCGAGAGCTTTCGATGTTATTTGGTGCCAATATTGCAAGCAAGACCCAGTTGCTGTAAGACTGTATAAACTTTTATGAACAGTTTGTTTGTAACGGCAGATAAATTTTTAAAACTAATAGGTGATTTAAAAAAATATTGTTATGTAAATATGAAATATAAATATTTAAAATAAGTAGGTATTAGTTATAGGAATTCTGTATTGTATTGTGTGGGTAGGAATCATTGAATAAAATACGTGAAGCATCGAGAAATAATAATGACTATGCCTTTCTGGAACTGTCTAGCAAATATAGGTCTAGATTGTACTGTTTTAAAGAGTATAAGAAGGGTGCGAGTGGCTTGCAGGGCCAGTAGTATCATACGAGATTTACAAACACATAGAACTAACTTGATCAGTGAACAGAAACCAAGTGGAATAGTCGAGAAAGCTTTGTGAAAATAAATTATTTAAAAGTGTAAAATAAACAACTGTATAAGAAGACCTGTGTATTTTAATTTGAAAGACTTTTGAACCCTAATTTCGTAATATATATATTATATTTTAAGACATTTTTTTTGGAATCGAACTCACGACCACGCGTCAAAAACTAGACTACGTGGAAATGTAAAAAACAAAAGGGTTATGAAATTTCTTAAATAACTAACCTGGCGTCGTAAAATAGATTCTATACGTATTTTTTAAATATTTAATTAACAAAACGACATTTTCATATTTCACACAGAAACGTTTCCTTGCTCAAGTTTCTTCATTTCCTGAAATGTTCACAGTGCAGGCAGCTATCACAAGTCCACCATCTCTTCTAATCTAATTTAAAACAAACCTTTGCAACACTCTCCTTAGTATTTAAAGTGTCAAAGACTTAAATATCTTGGCTTTATATAAAACTTGAACAATTTGTTACTTACACATATAAACTGTAAAATTCAAATGTAAGAAAAAGTCAAAAAACAAATATTTCCTCACTTCAACTGAAGTGGTTTGCAAAAAGCCAGCCTCCTAACCTGTAAAATAAATAAGTTTCACGCGTGATATACGGCTCCTTCGTGAAAAACGCGGCGAGAAGTAACACTTTGACCGATCCGTAGCTCAGTGGTAACACTGCGGACTCTGAATGGGAAGGTTGTGGGTTCGAATCCCGGCGGAGCACAAAAAATATACCATTTATATTTTCAAATTTGATCTTCGCTGGGTTGAAAAATTCATAAACCTTTACCAATGACCGGTCACCAAAGGTCCATCCAGCCTTAGAGCAACTGGGTCTTGCTAGAGTATTGGCGTTTTGTAGCGACGACCAAGCTCGTACACCTCTGCGGCACTACAACACTACACTACAACCCCTAGAGTCTCTAGAATCTAGCGAGTCCTCTGCACAGGATTTCTTTAAAAAAAAACTATATTCTGTGGTGAAAATCCTGTAAGTTGACAATTTTATTAATTTTCGGATATTTAACGAACCGTTCGGTGAGAACTTACATTATTCTCTACGTTTCGTCAGTGACGTAGCCGACGTCTTCAGGGACGTCGGTTGAAGACGTCGGCTACGTCGCTGACGAAACGTCGAGAATAATGTAAGTTCTCAATGAACGGTTCGTTAAATATCCGAAAATTAATATAATTGTCAAAATGTCAAACGACCGTAATTCTAACTTAAACCTAACTATCCTGTAAGTCGTTCATAAACATTTCCTTATAATTAGTTCACTTACTATGAGAAGTTTCCCTCAATAAAATGTTAAATCCGCGGTTTCTTAAATCAGTGAATCAGCACTAATTTAATTTTACCTTTAAGATAGTGATAAATCTGTAGCTCACCTACTTCAGCAAAATGAACCATACAAATATGTGACTCGTTATTATCGAATTTTTATTGTTTGTTTTTCTCTGTACTTTTTCAGGCAGTCTGCCATTAACTTTATTCTATGTTTACCGTGAAATCTCATACTGAAAATGTGAGGCGGCATTGGCCTACTGGTCCAAATTTTGACAATTTGTGTAAAAGCGACGAAGGCAGTATGGTTCACTAATAAGGTCGCGTTAGAGGCTGATAGTGATGGCTCAAACAGATGCAGGCAGTGTATAAGTTGCTAAGTGGAAAAAAATTCAAGTGAGCAGAAATAAATTAGCTGTAAGTTAGCTATTTTGAATTCTTCTTAATCCTATTCCTCATTACATAATCTTCTCCAGCTCTCCCTCGACTGCGCTGCCCACAACGCTCCAACTACCGAGGTGCCTGCTGCTGTCTTCACTTGATCGGTCCATCGTGTGGGGGATCTACCTCTTCCTCTCTTCCTCTCCAAGTTACCGATCACAACCAGTCGTTCCAGGCTATCCTCATTGCCACGGACAACGTGTCCGAAGAACTGAAGAATACGGCGTGTACACATGTTGGCCAGAGTCAAGCCATCCAAACGCAGCTCCCGACGAATGGACTCATTGGTGCGTCTAGCCGTCCATGGGATTCGAAGCATGCGCCTCCAGCACCACATTTCAAAAGCGTCAATTTTTCTTCTTTCTGCTGCTTTTATGGTCCATGTTTCAGCAGCATAGAGAAAAATAGAGTGGACCAGACTCCTGACAAGCTTAATCTTGGTGCTGTTACTCACACCCCGGTCTTTCCATATTTTGTCCAGCTTAGACATGGCACTTTTGGCAATGGCGATACGGCGTCAAATTTCTCCTTCGCAAGATCATTCGTTACTAATTTGAGATCCAAGGAACTGGAACTCGTTTATGATCTCCAAACCTTGAAATGAGTTTCCCAGATCACCAAACTTTTTTGATCGATCTATGATCATGATCTTGGTTTTACTCTGGTTGATCTCGAGTCCCAGTGCCTTGCTCTCGGTCTCTACTCGTTTAAGGAGATCTGCCATCTCTCTCGGGTTTTTGGCCAAAAGTGTTGTGTCATCCGCATATCTTAAATTGGACAGCTTTACGCCACCAATAGACACTCCTCCATCCCATTGGTACAGAGCCCTGCGCATTATTTATTCCCCATAGATATTAAACAGGTCAGGGGAGAGGATGCATCCCTGTCTTACACCTTTTTCTGTGGGAAAACTTGTTGTGTTCATGCCATTAATCCTTATGATTGCGTTACTAGGAGTGTAAAGTCCGTGGATGAGTTTTATCAAATGGGATGGAACCCCCATTTCCTTGAGAACTTTCCACAAATATTCCCACTTCACGCAATCAAAAGCCTTCTTGTAATCAATAAAACATAAAACAACTGGCGTCAGGAACTCTCTGCTCTTTTCAATAATCTGACGGATGTTGAGAATTTGTTCTCTTGTACCTCTTCCTTTCACAAAACCAGCCTGTTCCTTAGGAATTTGCCATCCAATATAGCTGTGCAAACGCGCTTTTAGCACATATAACAATATCTTGCTGGTGTGAGAGATAAGTGCTATCGTTCTGTAATTTGCACATTTTTTGGATGATCCTTTTTTGTGAAGAGGAATAAATACAGACTCTGTCCATTCTTGAGGCCATATTCCCGTTTTCCATACAAGGTTGCAGAGATCTAAAATTGTTTTTATGCCCTTATCCCCTAGTTCTTTTAAAAGTTCGGCTTGTAAGTAGTCATTGCCGGGGGATTTGTTGCATTTTAGTATTTTCAGTGCATCTCGAACCTCTTCTTCCAGAATGTCGGGTTCCATGGTCTGACCATCAAAAGTAGGACTTGCAGCTATTGAGGGGTCGGTATATAGCTCAGAACAGTAATCTCGCCATCTCTCTAAGACGCTATCAATGTCCGTCAAAGTGCTTCCATTGTGGTCCTCTATTGCCCATGTTTGAGGTTTGAAATTGTGGGTTAAGAGTTTGACCTTTTGAAAGAGATCCTTTGTTGTGACACTATTTGTTTTTGCTTCTATCTCAGCACAGATATTAGAGATTTGTTTATTTTTGTCCCGTCTGCAAAGTTTTTGTACCTCTTTATTAAGTCTAGAGTATTCCTGTTTTGTTTCTGCGGATGAGTTCCCTGTTATTCTCATAGCTTTCCGCTTTGATATCATGTCCCATGTGGGTTCCGATATCCAAGACTTCCTCTTTTCATTTCTGGGTTTATGATGTTTCTTGGCAGTTTGGACAATTTTGTCTTTGAAGCTGTTCCAGCACTGGTCAACATTATTGAGAGAGTTTATTTGGAAATCAGCATCTTGATTCCTAATATCCACTCCAAAGCATTTTATTTCTTGTTCATTAAGTTTTAAAGTTTTAAACACATTCCTTTTGATGATTTTAAATTTGACTCTATATAATCTATAATCTATAATCTAAGTTGCAAGCATATATTCATTTAAAGCTCTCAGATGTATGCCCACAAACAAACACGTGTAGTTCGCGCTTACAAATGCTGAATGTGTACTTACAAATAAAATCCAAACTCAAATGAACATAAGCCCTGCAACTCCTGCCGACATTCCCTGAAACAGGGGTGACATTGGCAAAGTGAACCATTTTTTACAGTATGGGTGGTCAGCCTCATAGCAACCTATAAGTCAAGGAATACGAGTAATAAATGACATTTAAGTTTACAAAAAAAAAAAAAAAAAAAACAACAAAACCTTAAAAATAAATCTATACAAAAAAAGTCAAAAATTTCTTATGCAAAAAATGTAGCAAACTAATAAACCAACATTACAAATCAGCATTGCAGATTAGCCGCCACTTCTTCCTGTCCTTGCATACTTCTTTCATTTCATCCAGAGTCATAACCTTTTTCATACAAGCTCTCCTTTTATTATGACTCTGGATATTCCATTCACTCGCTATTTCGAAAATTTGGTCCATCCATACCTTTCTCGGTCTTCCTCTTCCACGACATCCATCTATTCTAGCAACATATACTTTCTTCGTCAATCTTTCATCACTCATTCTCTCCATGTGCCCGAACCATCTTAACATACTTCTTTTAATCTTCACTTTCACACTTTCCCTTACACCACATTCCTCTCTTACAAAATCATTCCTCACCCTGTCACTTCGTTTTTTCCCAATCATACTTCTTAGATAGTCCATTTCTACTGTATGGACTTTACTAATTTCCCTTTCACTCACCGTCCAGGCTTCACTTCCATAAATCAAGGTGGGCACTAGTATACCACCGTGCACCGCCAATCTAACATTTTTTGAGAGATTTTGGTTCCTGGCGATGCAAGCGGTCGCACCCAGTACACACCTGCCTTTCATTATTCTTCTTTCAAATTCACCGGACATTCTTCCATCTTTTTCAAACTTACTTCCCAGATATACAAACTCATTTACGACATCAACATTCATTCCATTAATTTTAAATTCATAATTCATATTTTCATCATCTCTTTGAAAAATCAATACTTTCGTCTTACTTGCATTCAACTTCAAATGGTTACCTAACAAAGCTTCATTCAATCTAGAGAGCATTGTTTGCAATTCTACTGCTGAATCAGATACAAGAACTGCATCATCTGCATACAGTAGAACACTCACTTTGCTCTCTCCTATCATCAATCCACAATCATTAAGACTAGCATCTCTGACACACTTGTCCATGACTATGTTAAATAGCCATGGACTCATCACACATCCTTGCCTCACACCCTTATAAACTTCAAACCATTCACTATACTCACCATCAATACGAACACATGCCATACTATTTTCATAGTTCGCATGCACCGCATCTAGGAGAGCCCCATTTACTCCGTATGCTTTCAAAACATCCCATAACATACCTCTGTCTACTGAGTCAAAAGCCTTTTCCAGATCTACAAAGGCTGTGAACAGCTTTCCCCTCACCGACAATTGTTTTTCAACAAGTTGTCGTAGAGTAAAAATCTGATCAACACAGCCCCTACCGGCCATAAAGCCGGACTGTATATCGGAAATCCTTTCACTAGTAGTCAGAATCACATTTTTTATGATCACCTTACAGAAGACTTTTCCTGGTATACTGAGTAGACTGATTGGTCTGAAGTTCTGACAGTCTTTTTTGTCCCCTTTACCTTTGTAAATGGGAACAATGACTGCCTTCCTCCATTCCATCGGTACTACTCCTGCATTCACACAAAGCTTACATAATTCGTACATCCAATCTATCACACATTCACCTCCTGCTTTCAACATTTCACCATTTATACCATCAAACCCAGCAGACTTCCCATTCTTCAGACGTGAAATAGACACTATCAATTCTTCTTTCAAAATCTTCAATTCATTCTCTTCATCTATCTGTTCATAAATTCTTCTTTCACCCTGACCAAAAATTTCTTGAAAATAGTTCTTCCATCTCTTGCATACTTCTTCATTCTCCCATACCATCTCACCGGCAGCACTTTTGACTCCTGGAGTGGTCAATGCAGAAGATTTATTTCTATCCGCATTGATCCACCTCCAAAATTCCTTCTTACTGTCGGTGAAACTTCTGTTAATCCTTTCATCAATCTTTTTTTGTTCATTCATCTTGCTTTCATAAATTATAGTCTTCGCCATTCTCTTAGCTATCTTATATTCGTCTTCTAGCTTTCTATCATTTCTATCATTCAGCCAATTTTCATAACACTTCTTCTTAACTTTCACAGCTTCTTTTACTCTATCATTCCACCAGGCATCTCCTTTCAATCTTCCACCTTTCGTTACCCCACATGCTTTTTTAGCGCATTCAGTCATTCCTTCTTTCAGATCTTTCCACATACTTTCAATATCTTTTCCACACACACTCTTCTCAAGTTCACTCACACTT
Source organism: Agapetus fuscipes (assembly GCA_951799405.1). Taxonomy (NCBI): domain Eukaryota; kingdom Metazoa; phylum Arthropoda; class Insecta; order Trichoptera; family Glossosomatidae; genus Agapetus; species Agapetus fuscipes. Next base: position 26,902,794 of record OX637332.1, read on the forward strand.
AAAATTTTGTGGAGCTCTGATACATATTTCTCTTTCACATTTTCTTCATTCAACCTTTCTACTTTTATTCTAGGCAATCTTACTTGCCTCTTGCGTTTCTTCTTTCTTACTTCACCAATCATTATTTTAGCACATAAGAGATAGTGGTCACTGCCTATTTCAGGCCCCCGGTAGACACGGCTATCTCTTACGGCTCCTCTCAATCTTTCATCCACACAGATGTAGTCAATGATTGTGCGACTTCCCACAATCTGCCTCGTGTACAGATGCACATCCTTATGCCGAAACCAAGTATTCGATGCAAAAAGACTGTGCTCCGCACACAAAGCAATCAGATGTCGCCCATTATCATTGACTACACCTCTCCCACCAGGACCAATTATTTTCAAACATTCATCCCTCTGTGCACCTATCCATCCATTCATATCACCTAAAATTACAATGTTTTCATTATTCTTCCTTTCATGCACAACCGCATTCAATTCATTCCAAAAACTCATTCTCACCTCCATACACTCTGAATCAACAGGAGCATAACAGGCAACCAAGAAAAGTCTCAAACTGTTAATTTTGAATTTGACAACCAAAATCCTAGGAGAAATTCTTCGATAACCTGTTATACATCCTTTTACACACTCACTCACAATCACACCTACACCTTGCCTTTCATTCCCATCTTCCACACCTGACCAAATATACAATTCACCGTTCACTAATACTTTCTCACCATTCCCTTTCATTTTTGTTTCAGTCACACCCATTACTTTTATTCGTTTCTCTTTCATTACATTCATAATTTCTTTCTCCTTGCAATCATTCATCTTCCTTACATTCCATGTCCCGAAAACCCATTCATTCTTTCTATGAAAATTAGTGGCGGCATTTCCACAACGTGCACGTACAAAATTATTGTGAGTGGCCATTTCTACATAACAAAATTTGAAAAACTAAAATTAGTAAATATAGTACACAGAAAAAAAAAAAAATATATAGCTAACAAACATAAAATTGAAACAGAAAAAAGTTAAAAGTAAAGTTAAAAAAGTTAAAAGTAAGGTTAGTAAATATACAAAGAAAAAAAAATATATATATATTTATAAATAGTTAAAAAAACAAATATATTGTCCATATAAAAGTCCACAATTTTAATTTAGCGCCATGTGCCATGTTGTCCTCTTGAATCAGGTAGGTAGGACACAAGTTTTATTTTTTCCTTCCTGTAATTTGTTTTTGTTCCAAAAAAAATTTCAAAATAGTTGAGGTTATGTACCAAAATTTTTCTTCAAAAGATGCAAACACTAACTATTGCCTTTCCCTTTAAAAACTTCGCATCCATCCACATTGGTCAATTTAATTCGTTGGATCTGGACGTTTCGACGGCTGCATGTAAGTATAATTTTATTCTTGAAGTAGATCTCGAAATTTTGTAGTACTTAAACGGCCAAAACTATAGTTTAAATTTTGCACACAAATATGAGACTTTTTGTTCAATTTATGGCCGATAATTAAAAAAGACACTTTCTTTTATTAAATTTAGAGTGGTTTTATGTTTTTTGATGACTTTTTTGCCGAAATATTATTTTTTATTATGGATCGAAAAAAAATGTTTCTTAGTGATTTGACAGAAACAAGTGAAGCCTCTAATCTGTGCAATTAACAAATTATGATCAGAGCCGTAGTCAGCACCAGGATACGTTTTGACACTGCCTATTGAAGATCTCCAGCGCTTTTTTATCATGATATAGTCAATCTGGTTGCGACATCTATCACCTGGTGATATCCATGTGTACAGGCGTCTGATGTGCTGTTTAAACCAGGTATTCATGATTGTCATTTTTTCCTCTATGGCGAATTGGATCAGTCGTTCACCTCTGTCATTTTGTATGCCAACACCGTAATGGCCGACTGTGTTTTCAAGGTAGCTGTTAGATCCAACTTTTGCATTGAGATCTCCGATAACCAGCGTTATTTCTTTGTTTGGTATTTGAGCAAGTGTTTGCTTGAGAGTGGTATAAAAATCATCAATGGTTTCATCTGGGGCATCGGCAGTTGGTGCATATACTTGTAGGATATAAAATTTGCAAGGTTGGGTGTTCAGTTTGATGAGGATCATTCTGTCATTAATGGGATTGTATCCGATGACAGACTTATTTAACTGAGCTGTTAAAATAACTGCTACCCCGCTAAATGTTGCACCTGCATTGTCTGAGAAGTAGATGGTATTGCCATTGGCTGTTGTGAAGTGTCCATTTTCTGTCCAGTGTGTTTCTGAGACTCCGAGTATGTTTAAACTGTGGTTGGCCATTTCATTCTCAAGAATATCCGTCTTTCCTGGCAGGCGTAGTCCTCGGACATTCCAGGTGCCAATTTTGTGTTTGTCACGCACGGACACTCTTGGAAAGGAATCTGCCTCACCAGTCGCACATTTCCCACATGGTGCCTGGTGCGTCACACCGATGTGCCCGGTCACCGATTTCCCACCTCGGGGCCCGGACCCCCAGAGGCGCCGGGTGTCAGCCGGATCGCTCGACGGCCTTCCTATTAATTGGTTTGCTGTCATTTTGGGTTTTCTTGGGAAATTAGTGCAGTGGTTTCCCGTTGCCTTCTGCACCGCAGTATTCCAGTCGTTGAGGCTGTTGCAGCTGCGCCTGGAATAGTCTGTGAAGTAACCCTTCTGGCATCCATTGCCTCCGCTTACTTCCAGTTGTGATGGATACTGCTGCCCTCCATCAGTGCAGTAGCCCAGCTGACTCGGGCTGTGGACGCCGGCTATAGTTTCCTGGCAACCACCATCCTCAGGTACGCGGCCTGCACCGGTACCATCCAGGGAGCTCCTCGCCAGTTCAGTACTGACGCGAGCACCCCAGACCCCCGTCTCCCGTCTGCTCACCTACCCAGGCTTCCAAAGGGGTTGGTTACCGCAATCTCTTCCTGGGTTGCTAGGTTTAACAGGGTTCACCACAGGTAGGTGGGAGTGGAGTTGATGCAGAGAGGCCAATATGTAAAAACTTGCATAATTACATTGTGTTGCGCATCTGCACCCTAGAACCCCAAATGACGTTAAATGCATACCAATAAATAATTACATCAGAATCGAGATCAAAATTACTACAAGCTGCATTTTTCGACAGATAAGGATGTTTAAGTCATCAAAAACATGTGAGACCATGAATTTCTTAAACTTAATATTATTTCTGAAAAGCTATTATTCCTTGACTTATAGGTAGGGACTGGAAAATTTCGCGATCGCGATAAAACGAATTTATTCGCGAATTTTCATGTTTTTACGCGAATAACGCGAAATTTCAGGTTTTACGTAAATATCGCGAATTTTCGTACTTTTGGTAGAAATTGTGCGAAAAAGTTGTCATGTATCGCTTTTGCAACGCAACGATTTTGTGGGAAAGAAAAAAATCCTGCGAAAGCCCTTTGCAAGGTGCAAAGCACAGGAAAATTGGTCTCTTTCAACGTTTAAACACGCTAGAACGCTAGACGCGGGGTTCGATCCCCACCTGGGTCATTTTACCATAAATTTGACCCTGGTAAAGAGATGTAATGGGTAATTAAAAATGAATAATTCATTAAAATAAACAATAGTGAATTATTAATTAATTATATTAATACCTGTATCTGGCTAGGCAGAGTAGGTTGGTGAATTGCATTCCTATTCACAAATCTATTTTATTAAAAAAAAATAATGATAAGCAGAACTGTCCTGGTCATCCAAATAGACTTGAATCGTGACATCAATGAAGGAAAATACTTCAAAGAGTGAAGCTGTTGCTGGATTAGCCAAGAGCACAACTTAAAGCTTTCATAAAAGCCAACATCCATTGAAAAATGAGATAACCCTCATCTAGAGACTAAATGCATAAAAATTCAATATTTTAAAAGGATATTTGCAGGGTATTCGGAGTGTCATTGAAAAATTAATACTTTTTTCAATCAATGGTTTTTTGTACAAAAGAATTATTAAAAAAAAAAAAAAAAAAAAAATATTATGAAACTAAAATTAAAAAACATTTTTTTGTACCACTTGAGTATTTTTTAATGCAAAAACGTTTTCGGTGGGTACAGTACTTCCACCATCTTCGGTTGCAGATACTCGTATTGATTCAGATTTTGTTTATTCATTATTTTTGAAGGGAGATATTGTTGTTTACATAATAAATTGTAAATATTAGTAATATATTTTGTTTTGCAATAATATAAACCTTTATTTTGATCTAATCAACCCTAAAAATTATACCGAATCTCCCCATTTATCATGAAAAATAACGCGAATTTCCCTGTTTTTGACCAAAAATAACGCGAATTTCACTAAAAAATAACGCGAATTTCCTAAAAAATAACACCACTATTTTCCAGTCCCTACTTATAGGTTGTTATGCGGCTGACCACCCATACTGTAAAAAAAATTGGTTCACTTTGCCAATGTCACCCCTGTTTCAGGGAAGGACGGCAAGAGTTGCAAGGCTTCTGATCATTTGAGATTGGGTTTTTATATTGTAGGTCCACATGCGGCATGTGTTAGCGCGAAATTATACATATCTGCTTGTGGGAATGCATTTGATATAAATCTTAAATGATATATATCTTTGCAGCTTAGATTAGATTAGATTAGAAACAAAAAGTCGAAAATTGTAAAAAAAAAATTAGCCAAAATGTCTTTGTAAAAATTTGAAAGCTTTTTGTTTTCATGATCATTTCTTTACAAAGGTAATATGTATAATCTTAGTGGCAAGGATATACTAACATTTAAAATTCATATCAAATGTATACCAACAAACAGACCCGTGTAACTGCAAAACGTGCAACATTTTGCTGACCTTCCCTGAAATACGAGTGGCATTCGCAAAGTGAACCATTATTGTACAGCAAGGGTGATCAGCCTTATACCACCCTTTACCAAAGCAGTGTCTTCCTTGGCTTATAGGTTGGTATGAGGCTGACCATCCATACTGTAAATAATGGTTCACTTTGCCAATGTCATCCCTGTTTCAGGGAAGGTCGGCAAGGGTTGCAGGCTTATGTTCATTTGAGATTGGGTATTTTATATTGTAGGTCCACATGCGGCATGTGTGAGCGCGAAATTATGCGTGTCTGCTTGTGGGAATGCATTTAATATGAATTTCAAATGGTACATATCTTTGCAACTTAGATTTAGATTTAGTCTCAAAGCATCCTATACTTTCTTAGATGTTTTTTTAACAGTATTCAACTACTGTCCATGATGTCGGTACTGTCTTGGTCTGATATTCGCATATAGACGACATTTCTGCGGAAAACTGCGCCCATAAGATTATGGACGTCACAGTAATATATAAGTTTATCCCCTCAAAACTGCCAAGCCAAGACTATGTGCGGGCTAGCGATCTATTCTCAGGGCCGCAGTGGAGAAATTACATGAATAATATTGTTATGTTTTTACCGGGTTCAATTTAAACAAAATTGCGAGTTATTTATTTCAGATACGGTTCACATTCAGGTTCATACAAAGAGTTGCTTTTGAACTGTGTAGCTCGACGGCTTAGATACAAATCTGGCTTCAGAGCAACTCGGTCTCTATTTATAGGCGAGAACACCGATTATTTTCGAAACATTGGGGACATTCTTTTTAGTATATTCGTTTAAACACTCGCACAATATTGAACAAATACAAATACATAATTAATCAAATAAATATACTGTTTTAATTCACTTTTTTATTATTTTATTTTAAATATGTCTAACAGTTTTCGCCTAAAAAGGCATCCTCAGGACAAATCAAATTATTTGTCCTGAGGATGCCTTTTTAGGCGAAAACTGTTAGACATATTTAAAATAAAATAATAAAAAAGTGAATTAAAACAGTATATTTATTTGATTAATTATACAATGGACTTTCACTGTGTAAACCACCAAACCCTGAAAAAATAAAAAATAAAAATAAAATACAAAAACAATTATTTAAGTACCTACATCTAGAGAATCGCACAGACACACCAACTCACTCACACACACACACGCACAATTTCATATTCGAAACAATAATTTTAAAAAAAACACACAACTATCATCACTGGTCATAAAAGTTCAAAATATAAAAGAGGATTAAAATATTTACATATTTTTACGACCTGAAGTTTTAAGTATGGTTTAAAATCTTTATTGAGATTATTAGTTCAACAAAACATAGACAATATCATAATGCAGCTCAATATGCATGTGTGTATTTAAATATTTTGTTTTACGAGATACATAAAAAGTACTCAAGCATTAATATACAGTTAAATTAAATAAATCAGGTTATTTTTCATGGGTCTATTTAAATTCTTGATTATTTTCATGTATACATTTTTTTGCTTGTATTTTTTTGCACCTTAACAAGTTTTGATCATGTCTCGTTTCTTACGTCCCATTTCATTTTCTTTTCAGGTAAACTGTAAGCAAATCTTGTGATTTTGGATTATGAATCATCTGCTTTTTTCAAGAAATATCATGCGTTTGACACACCCAGACCAAAATATAAAAACTCTTTTTCATAAATTCGGGGAGAGAATTGCAATTCACTAAACTCTTTCGTCCAGGGCAGAAACAGTATCGATGTAATAATTCATCACGTTAACGCAGTAAATTGTTAATTAATTTCAAAAGCAAAGGTCAGAAGAGCTTCAAGGGAAGTGATATGTTATTTTTATTTCAAACACACGCTAGTCAAACTACCACTGATAATTTCGCTCGTTTAGTATACCGATACCTTTAAAATTATGAGATATAAACATATTCACATTATAATTCACATACATAAACACACGTAAGACTCTCCGACAGAATAAGGAACACAGAGCTACGGATAAGGTCGGGAGTAACCGATGTCGTAGAGAGAGTGGCAAAGCTAAAATGGTTCTTTGCGGGACATGTTGCTAGAACCACCGACCAGAGATGGACGAAGAGATTGGTAGAGTGGAGATCTCGGGAAGATAAGAGAAGCAGAGGGAGACCTCCCAAGAGATGGTCGGATGAAATAAGAAGGCTTGCTGGAGACTTGATTCAAAAAGCGTAAGACAGAGATGGATGGAGGGATATGGGGAAGGCCTATGTCCAACAGTGGATAGAGATGGCTGTATAAGAAGAAAAGAAAAAACAATTATATATTTTTTATAATTATTAAAAGAGAAACTTAAGCTCGCTGAAATGAAAAACGTATTCTGCCGTATTTTTCTAGGCTCCAATGATTTCGTTTACCTCAATAGACATTCTCATTATCAATTGTTGGGGGAAATGAGTCAATTTATATTTCCCCTAATTCAGTCCTGTCCGCTCCATTGATTAGAAGTTTGCGCAGTTATAACTTGCGAGATACAAACACACACTGCTCTGCCTGAGGGAGCTCTGTAAATATTCTCTAAATAATTGTTCCTGCGTGAAATCTCACGCGCGACAATATTGTTGAGCGACTTTAGTCTATTATCTGAGTCGCAAGGATAAATAATAAATAATATTAGGATGATTTATTTGGTGAGCGCTGTTTTTGTGTGTGTGTCACACCTCAAGAGCCCGAATGCATGCTCACATGCAAGCACGTGCAAGTTCTATAATCTATAATCTATAATCTAAGTTGCAAGGATATATTCATTTAAAGCTCTCAGATGTATGCCCACAAACCAACAAGTGTAGTTCGCGCTTACAAATGCTGAATGTGTACTTACAAATAAAATCCAAACCTCAAATGAACATAAGCCCCACAACTTTTGCCGACCTTCCCTGAAACAGGGGTGACATTGGCAAAGTGAACCATTTTTTACAGTATGGGTGGTCAGCCTCATACCAACCTATAAGTCAAGGAATATGAATAATAAATTACATTTAAATATAAAAAAGAACAAAACCTTACAAAGAAATCTATACAAAAAAAGTCAAAAATTTCCTATGCAAAAAATGTAGCAAATGAATACACCAACATTAGAAATCAACATTGCAGATTAGCCGCCACTTCTTCCTGTCCTTGCATACTTCTTTCATTTCATCCACAGTCATAACCTTTTTCATACAAGTCCTCCTTTTATTATGACTCTGGATATCCCATTCATTCGCTATTTCAGAGATTTGATCCTTCCATACTTTTCTCGGTCTTCCTCTACCACGACATCCATCTATTCTAGCAACATATACTTTCTTCGTCAATCTTTCATCACTCATTCTCTCCAAGTGCCCGAACCATCTTAACATACTTCTTTTAATCTTCACTTTCACACTTTCCCTTACACCACATTCTTCTCTTACAAAATCATTCCAAGTTCGTTATTATAAAACAAATCCTAGGCTTTAAATGAGCACCTATCTGCAACTTGTAGCACCCTGAATTAATGTATTTATTTCCTTTTAGTTCCTTAAATTATAGGTTAGTGTATGGCTGACTACCAACACTGGGAAAACTTGGTTCACTTTTGTCAATGCCACTCCGTTATCAGGGAAGGTTGGCAAAAGTTTCAGGGCTTATGTCCATTTGAGATTTGGGATGTTAAGTTCTAAGTTCACATGCGGCATGAGTAAGCGCAAACTTATAGGTTTATTATAAGTTTGCTAATACTACTTGTGGACATGCATTTTTCATAAGAATTCTAAATGATATATTTATTTTTTTAATTAAAAAAAAATAGATTTCTTGAAAGGAATGCAATTCACCAACCTATTTTGCCCGACCAGTTGTCTTCATGCGAAATCAGAAGCTTGTGTGCATGCAATGGCATCTATTAAACCAGGGTCGAAGTTATGGTCAAGTGGGCCAGACGCAGATTCAAACCAACGTTATTCTGTTTGAAATACGTTTGTCGAACATGCGTCTCTACCCCTCGGCCATAACACTGACTTATCTATACCTTTGCAACTTAGATTAAAGAGTAAAGACAGATAGAAAAGCTGCCAATAGAAAATGTTTAAAAATAATTTTCCACCTAGCGTCTATTATGAAAGTGAAAGCTTACAACTTAAGCAAAATGAATTTTTCAGAGACTTTTCTATTTTTATAAAGATTTCAAGAACAGCCCTCCATTTACCATTATCAGTGTGTACGCGTGGTCATTATTGGGATTAAGGAAGGTCCGAAAAGTTTCGACATAAATTTATAAAATGGGGATCTCTTTTCTTTTACACGAAAAAACCTACCGCTTTTAAACTATAAAAAAAAACGCAACTAAACTTCACATATAGTGTAACTTCTTGCCTGCGTTATCCCCGAAGGGGTCGCATGTGGCGCTTCGGGACCTTATTATTTTTACAGGTAAGGGGGACGGCCTTACGCCAACCACTTCAGTGAAGTGGGGGGTTTCCCAACTCCCGGGGGGCTGGTTTTCATTTCTTGTGAAGGCTGAGTAAGCCTTTGAGATCGAACCCTTGCTCTCGGCATGGAATGCAAGCATTCTACCAATTGAGCTATTGACCTTTTTACGAGCTTGATCGTCGTCGCTACAAAGCGCCATATCACAAGCAAGACCCAGTTGCTGTAAAGCTGGATGGACCTTTGGTGACCGGTCATTGGTAAAGGTTTATGAATTTTTCAACCCAGCGAAGAGCAAATTTGAAAATATAAACGGTATATTTTTGTGGTCCGCCGGGAATCGATCCCACAACCTTCCCATTCAGAGTCCGCAGTGCTACCACTGAGCTACGGACCGGTCGTAAAAAAAACCGGTAATAAACTATAATAATATATAATCAATGTTGCAAAGATACATGAACATTCAATATTCATATTTTAGGTTCACAGTAAAATTACGTGCATGTCAACGTTCATTAGCAAAATGAGAACCCAGCCCTTGAATGAACATTAATCTGCAACTCTTACGACTTTTCCTGAAACAGAGATGACATTGGAAAAAGAGACGTATTTTTTTGTTGAAAGCTCAGCTAATTCAAATGAAAATACCGATCAAACCAGTTAAAAACTAGTCAAAAAATTAAAACATATTTTAAAAATTACCCATATTAATATATACATAATATACGTACAAAAGCATATAATTACTACACGTAGATTTCCTTTTCTCATAGTTCCTTGACTAATAGGTTGTTAGGAGGCTGACCCCATTGTTGTAAAAACCTAGTTCACTTTTACCAGCGCGACCTCAGGTTCCGGGAAAAGCGGCAGGAGTTGCAAGGTTTATTTTCATTTGTAAGCGCAAACATACACGTGTCTGCTTGTCGGTGTGCATTAAAAAACTCCAAAGGATCAATATATATTTGCAACTTAGATTATAGATATATGTATTTAAAATAACTACAAAATAAAACTTACTTAAATACAAGCTCAGCATACTGATCAATTTATTATTCTATCTCTATAATTTTAAATAGAAGAAACAATTTTGGCTTATATTAATTTTAAGAACACCATTGTAATCACTTTTATAAAGCTGTAGTTTTCTCAAATAAATAAATAAATAAATAAATTGCTCTTAGTATGCAACTGATTTTTTACTATTTCAACATACATACTTTACATTTGTCATTCCCTTACAATAAAATTCTTCATAAATGTGGTTGAAAATTAGTTCTGTTTCCCTAGGGCCTAGAGCAAAGCATTGCGGAAACTCACCTCGTTTGCGTAAATCGAAAAAATTATGCAAACTAAGTCGCTCTCTAGGAGTGCCGTCGAATATTTCATACATTTTTTACTTATTAGTTTTATACTCGGCATCTTGTTTACAATTTATACGTCAAATTGCGTGCAATAAATCATTTCACGTTTGACATGCTGTAATCCAGGCGTAACCACTTAGCGAGGTTAATTTCAAATAAAAAGCTTTTTTACAAACGCCATCAAAAAATATATACACGAGTGTATAATATTTATTTTTGGATGAAGCGTTCAAGCATTGATTGAGTCACTGGAAAATGATAGTGCTTGACTGTAACTGTAACTCTGTCGCCATTCCGCTAGGGGTGGCCAGAGCCTCTGCAGAGTTGCCTCCATTTTTTCCTATTTTGACATACCTCTTTCAATTCCTTCCTATCCATCACCTTTTTCATGCATTTTCTTCTTTTACGCTCACTTTGTATATCCCATTCTTTCACAATCTCCTCAATCTGATCACTCCATACTTTTCTCGGTCGTCCCTTCCCTCTTTTTCCTTTCACACTTTCTTTGTATACATACTTTGTCAGTCTATCATCATTCATTCTTTCCACATGCCCAAACCATCTCATCACATTCTTTTGTACCTTAACTAACTACCTTAACTTGAAAAACTATGATATATAATATAATCTATCTAAAATAATATATAATCACTAGCAGACTGACCGTGCTGCGCACGGTTGTCTGCTAGGCCCTTCGGGCAGTGTAAGTCTGGCTTCGCAATAATTTTTCCTCACACCTCCTTCATAGTAATTAAATGCTTTAAGAAGTAATTTGAAAAAAAAATTGCGGTAAAAGGGTTATTTAGTTCTTTCATGATCTGAGTATCTTGTATGAAGCATGAGGTATGAGGCTGACCTCCCATACCTAAAAAAATGTTCACTGAACGAATGTTTCTCTGTTCCTGAAAAGGTCGGCAAAATTGCAGGGCTTATGGTCAAGAGAGGCTGAAATTTTTATTTGTAATTACACATGCAGCGTTTGTAAGGGCAAACTCACTCATGTCTGCTTGGGGGCATGCATTCAATATGAATTATAAAATGTATGTATGCAACTTAGATTTATATTCTAAAATTAAAAACATCAAGTGCCACAATTATATGTTAGCGTGAAAGAACATTTGCCAGCTTGTGGGTGTGCATTGTATTTGAATCATCAAAACTCTTTTTGCAACTTAAGATTATAAATTAAGATAACCGTCGTTTAAGGATTTTCAAACCCAAATTCCTTGACCTAAGGGTTAGTATGAGGCTTACCACCCATATCGCATAAATGGGTTCACTTAACTAATGTTCCCCCTGTTTCTGAATAGGTCGGCAAAAGTTGCATGGCTTATGGTTATGAGAGGCTGAAATTTTTATTTGTAATTACACATGCAGCATTTGTAAGCGCAAAGTCACTCATGTCTGCTTGGGGGCATGCATTGAATATGAATTATAAAATGTATGTATGCAACTTAGATTTATATTCTAAAATTAAAAACATCAAGTGCCACAATTAAATGTTAGCGTGAAATGACATTTGCCAGTTTGTGGGCGTGCATTCAATTTGAATCATCAAATAACTTTTTTTGCAACTTTAGATTATAAATTAAATTTAACATTGTTGAAGGATTTTTTAAACTCAAATCCTTGACGGATAGGTAAGTATGAGCTTGAATACCCATATCGCAAAAAATGGTTCACTTGACAAATGTTTCCCCTGTTTTTGAAAAGGTTGGCAAAAGTTGCAGGGCTTATGTTCATTAGAGGCCTTAATTTTAATTTGTAAGTTAACATGCAGCATTTATAAGCGCGAACCCACTCATGTCTCCAGGGGGGCATGCATTGAATATGAATTATAAAAGTTATTGTATCTGTGCAACTTAGATTATATATTCTAATATTTAAAAAAAATCAAGTGCCACAACTAAATGTTAGCGTGAAATGACATTTGCCAGTTTGTGGGCGTGCATTCAATTTGAATCATCAAATAACTTTTTTTGCAACTTTAGATTATAAATGAAATTTAACGTTGTTGGAGGATTTTTCAATCTCAAATCCTTGACTTATAGGTAAGTAAGAGCCTGAATACCCATCTCGCAAAAAATGGTTCACTTGACAAATGTTCCCCCTGTTTTTGAAAAGGTTGGCAAAAGTTGCAGGGCTTATGTTCATTAGAGGCCTTAATTTTAATTTGTAAGTTCACATGCAGCATTTATAAGTGCGAACCCACTCGTGTCTCGAATATGAATTATTAAAGTTATTGTATCTGTGCAACTTAGATTATATATTCTAATATTTTAAAAAAATCAAGCGCCACAACTATATGTTAGCGTGAAATGACATTTGCCAGTTTGTGGGCGTGCATTCAATTTGAATCATCAAATAACTTTTTTTGCAACTTTAGATTATAAATTAAATTTAACGTTGTTGAAGGATTTTTCAAACTCAAATCCTTGACGGATAGGTAAGTATGAGCTTGAATACCCATATCGCAAAAAATGGTTCACTTGACAAATGTTTCCCCTGTTTTTGAAAAGGTTGGCCAAAGTTGCAGGGCTTATGTTCATTAGAGGCCTTAATTTTAATGTGTAAGTTCACATGCAGCATTAATAAGCGCGTACCCACTCGTGTCTCCAGGGGGGCATGCATTGAATATGAATTATAAAAGTTATTGTATCTGTGCAACTTAGATTATATATTCTAATATTTAAAAAAAATCAAGCGCCACAACTATATGTTAGCGTGAAATGACATTTGCCAGTTTGTGGGCGTGCATTCAATTTGAATCATCAAATAACTTTTTTTGCAACTTTAGATAATAAATTAAGATTACCGTTGTTTAAGGATTTTTCAAACTCAAATTCCTTGACTTAAGGGTTAGTATGAGGCTTACCACCCATATCGCATAAATGGGTTCACTTAACAAATGTGTCCCCTGTTTCTGAAAAGGTCAGCAAAAGATGCAGGGCTTATGGTCATGAGAGGCTGAAATTTTTATTTGTAAATACACATGCAGCATTTGTAAGCGCAAACTCACTCGTGTCTCCGAAGAGGAGTGCATTGAATATGAATTATAAATGTTAATGCGTCTATGCAACTTAGATTGTATATTGTAATAATACTTTAAAAAAATTAAATGCCGCAATAAGTACGGTTTCATATAAAAAGTTGACCTAATCGATCGTCATTATTTCTAAAAAATACATGTTATAACTGGTTGAAGTATAATTTTGAAATAAATAAAGAATATAGGTAGGTACTCAACGGAATTCAACCGAAAAAGAATCGACTTGGCAATGGCAACGATGGCAACTTTGAAGTGCTGGCAATTTATTTGAAATTCGAATGTCAAAATGAGTTTTGTTTCTCGCATAGGTTTTACATAAAAAGGTGTTGTGATTGATCATGTTTATTTATTTAAAAAACAACAATTTAAAATCTACTAATGATGAGGAAGCACATCCCAAGTCCTGAACAATATTTGTTGTGAATATGACGTGCATCTGTTCAGGAGTTCTTCAGTTTGAATGCCATTAACGCACAACTATTTTGTATGGGGAGGCCGTTGCATTTTATATTATAGGGGGATTATAGGGGGATTAATCTATGTTACAAAGAGATGTATTAACTTTTTTTTTATAAATTCAAAAGGAAAACAAAGTTTTAATTCATTTGAATTGATTTTTTTGCTTTAACGTTTTCGCTTAATAAAGCATCTTCAGGAGCATAAATGTTACCATGTTATAATTGAAGATGCCTTATTAGGCGAAAACGTTTGAGCAAAAAAATAAATAAAAGTGAATTATGACTTTTTTTTCCTACTGAATTTAAAAAAAAAATACAATCGACTTTCACTGTGTTTACAGAAATACCCTTCAAAAGAGATATATTAACATTTAAATTCATATTAAATGCGTGCTCACAAACAGGCACGTGTAAGCCTTTTACAAGATAATTACCTAATCTCAAATGAACATAAGCCCTGCAACTCTTGCCGACCTTCCCTAAAACTTTGACATAGGCAAAGTGAACCATTTTCTTACAGTATGGGTGGTCAGCCTCATACCAAATTATACCTAGATTAATAATAATTAATCAATCTTATATTACAGCTCCCTCTATTCCTTTTCTCTTGCGTGTTTCTCAGGAAACGAATCCACGTATTCTATTTTTGGATAATATTTTCACATACAGACCTTTTTTCTTAGTAGGTACAAAATATATCACAAATTCCCCTACAACGCGTTACTGATAGATATATGAGAGATACAATAAAACTTAAAAAAAAAACCTTTCAATTTTGTCTACTAACTAAATGGTGTTGACCTGGCAACGGTCACACTCATTAAGGACCTTGGCTTAACATTGGATATCAAACTTTCCTTTCGCGAACACATTGATAATATTGTTAATAAGTCACTTAAGATTCTAGGTTCCATCCTTAGAATCACCTCTGATTTCAATAATGTACAAACTTTAAAAATCCCTTACTGTTCATTGGTTTGCCCACACCTTGAGTATGCCAGTGTTATCTGGTTTCCATTCTATGCTACCCACATTGACCGCCTTGAATCAGTACAGCATCGCGTTCCAAGACGAGTTGCTTGGAAAATGGGTCTAAATAGAGATGAGTATGACTATGAAAACATAGAGAACACCCTGGGCATTTCATCTTTAGTAACACGCTGGCAACATGCTCAACTCATATGCATTTATAAAATCATTAATAGTATTTTCGACTCACCTTATCTTTTACAATGTATCAAATTAAATGTTCCAACGCGAAGATTTAAAATAAATCAATTGCTCTCCCTCAACTTTCATACTTCAAATTTAGGCTACTATTCTCCTATTAACAGAATGTGTCGTCTTTTAAATGCTTCCTCTCATCTAGATTTATGCGGCGTGAGTCTGTCTGAATTCCGTAGAACTTTGTTTTGCTGAGGAAAGTATATATGTATTTATTTCACTGTGCTATTATGTAATAATAATCCGTGATTTTTTTTCTTTCTTTGTTATTCATTGTAAATTACCTTGTAATAAAATTATGTAATTGGACTATCATGTCTGTTAATAAATAAAATAAAATAAACACTCCTAATGAGTTATTTAGTTTTCATTCTCATTTTCAATTTACTTAATAGAAGGAAATTTTCTCGACGTTTTATACTAAAGGCCCTTGAATAGTATACCTAGTTTCTTGGTTTTTCTTTAAGCAATCATTAAGCACTCACGTTCAGCGTTTCTTCCCAGCAATTATTCTTTTGGCACTCATCATTTATCACTCGAACGCTTAACATCTTTCTTTTCATATATTCCACCCCAACCAATAGTTATTCACTCTCTCCTACCTGAGTAGTATTTTAACCGACTGATCGTTATAATCTTAGTTGCAAAGAAATATTAACATTTAAAGCTCATATCAAATGCATGCCCGCAAACAAACACGTATAGTTATAATAATAATAATCTATAATCTAAGTTGCAAGGATATATTCATTTAAAGCTCTCAGATGTATGCCCACAAACAAACACGTGTAGTTCGCGCTTATAAATGCTGAATGTGTACTTACAAATAAAATCCAAACCTCAAATAAACATACACCCTACAACTTTTGCAGACCTTCCCTGACACAGGGGTGACATTGGCAAAGTGAACCATTTTTTACATTATCGGTGGTTTTACATTATACTGGTCGGCAAAACTTGTAGAGTTTATGTTCATTTGAGGGTTGGATTTTATTTGTGAGTACACAATCAGCATTTGTAAGCGCGAACTGCACGTGTTTGTTTGTGGGTATGAGCTTTAAATCTTTGCAACTTAGATTATTATAGATATCCATGCACGTCGGTTTCAAGTTTCAATACACACCATCAATCCTATCAGTTTCAGAAAAAAAAACAGACAAAGTGGTTTTTTTTCGGTTCTCGGAAGCCATTAGCCGGAATATTTACAATTTCATTACCACCCATATGAATAGTGACACGTTCCTGAATTATTTGACGCACTCCATGTTTATCGCTTCATGTAAATTAGTGACTGAAAATCCAATGTGATAACTTTTCGAATTATTTCAAAAAAGTCGAAAAACCTTTTGAATTCATCGATGACTTGATTTTTTTTATCCACACACAATACCAATAATCATCTGTTTGAAAAATATATCATATTGTTACGAATGTGTGTCTGTGTGTTTTAACTTGCGTGTATCTCTAGGTGTACATAGGTGGTAAAATAATTGCCCTTGTTGTTGTAAAATAATTGTTCGATGGTGTAAGAGTTTGGAAGAATATTCTTAATAGAATATTCTTGGAATATTCTTAATAGAATATTCTTGGAATATTCTTAATAGAATATTCTTCCAAAATCTCGCATATCCCAGTTCCCAATGTTTCAAGAATCATCCTTATGCCATGCTATAAAAAGGGCCAAGCAGTCTATACATAATAAATAATAATCTCAAATACACAATATTTACTTGAGATTTAAATTATATTTTGTAATGTTCTGTGTTTCAAGTACCCACGTTGTCTCCTTAGTGATGGTTTGTCTTATGTCCATAAGATATAACTGAAACTACTAAATGAATTAAATTTTAATTAAATCAAAGAACACAGTTTTTCCATATTTACTCAAAAACTATTGATATTATTGAAAAAATGTTAAGTATTGAACCTAAACAATGTATAGTTCTGTAAGTAAAAAGCAAAAAAAAAAATCCAAAATACAGCACACGCGAAAAAAAAGCTAAAAATATAAAAAAACGCGTTTTTTTAAATATTTTTTTGTGGTTTCATTTATTGGCTTGCTACATTTTTTGCATAAGACATTTTTTACTTTTTTTGTATATATTTATTTTTAAGGTTTTGTTGTTTTCTTATACTTAAATGTTATTCATTACTCGTATTCCTTGACTTATAGGTTGGTATGAGGCTGACCACCCATACTGTAAAAAATGGTTCACTTTGCCAATGTCACCCCTGTTTCAGGGAATGTCGGCAAGAGTTGCAGGGCTTATGTTCATTTGAGGTTTGGATTTTATTTGTAAGTACACAATCAGCATTTGTAAGCGCGAACTACACGTGTTTGTTTGTGGGCATACATCTGAGAGCTTTGAATGAATATATCCTTGCAACTTAGATTATAGATTATAGATTATAGTGGCAATTCTTAAGATATATATTTTGTTTAAGCTTTATAATTAAGATAAAAAATTAATAAACATGCTTGATTTTTTTCATTACTGTAACTATTTTGCTAAGACCATAAAGTGTAAGAAACAAAAATGGCAGATTTAGCTTTATAACACGCCTTAAATCGACATACACCCTGCAACTCTTGCCGTCCTTCCCTGAAACAGGGTTGACATTGGCAAAATGATTCATTTTTTACAGCATGGGTGGTCAGCCGCATACCAACATAATAAAGGGGACGATATTAAAATTTAATCAACATTAGGAAAGTGAATCATTTTTCAGCCTCAAAACCATCCATGTATAAGTCAAGGAACAAAAGAAACCTCAGAAACATATTCGAATTCGGATTCGAACCCACAGAATAATTTCGATGTTTAGTTAATGGTTTGAAGACGCCATTGAGCGCCCACCGCACTGTGTGTCGAGCCCTTCCCGCACAATTTAATCCGTACGCACTACATTTGGGGGTAGCGTCATATTATGTGACATGTATACCATCGACCAACTAGTTGCCAATGGAGAAGGAATAATATCTTGCACGGATGTTAGAATTTACCTCAACGACGGTTCACTTTTCCTATGTCACCCCTGATTCAGAGAGGGTCGACAAGTGTGGCAGGGCTTATGTTCATTTGAAATTAAGTTTTATATTGTAGGCAGATGTTTAAGCGCGAACTTATACATGTCTGCTTGTGGGAATACATTTAATATAAAGCTTAAATGTTATTAATATTTGCAACTTAGATTATAGACGGTTCACTTTGTAAATGTCACCCATGTTTCAGGGAAGGTCGGAAAGTGTTTCTTTTGAAATTTGAAAACATAAATTGTCTATTTTTTGTGCTCCACCGGGGTTCGAACCCACAACCTTCCATTTACGATTCAGAAGTGTTAACCACTAGACTACGGACCGGTCAAAAGATAAACAACATCAAAGTGCATCTTCTTCTCCTTCCTCCTCAACCTTTCTCAGTCCACTCCTGGACATAGGCCTGTGTTAACCTCTTGACTGCGGACCGGTCATGTTCTAAATACATCATCCTTAGATATATGTATCACCTAAAAAACAGGCAAAATTGGCAGTTTTAAATGGCACGACCTGTAAAATCACCGTCACAATTACTATAGGAATGTGTGGAAGCGTCATGGAGTTATCAGAGAGTAGGGCGGGGGCGTGTAGGTCCCCTCACCCCCAAGTCTCTCCCACAGGAGCTTCTGTATAAATAATACGGGAATGATAATGAATCACTAGTCGTACTTCACATCCCTCATGCGCGTCAAGGTCGACTCTAATTAACAACCAAGGCAGGTCTAGATACAAGAGAGCCTTGCATTAGGAGGCCCTGTATTTGCAACAGGCTAAAAACGCATCTAAGCTACACACATAATGCAACTTATTGCCGCGTTATCCCCGAAGGGGTCGCATGTGGCGAGTTGAACGTATTTATTTTTACAGGTAAGAGGGCATGCCTTACGCCAACCACTTCAGTTGAAGTGGGGGTTTCCCAGCTCCCGAGAGGGCTGGTACTCATTTCTTTTGAAGGCTGAGTAAACCTATTTTGGGAAATGATTACTTACACCCTCGGTGGGATTCGAACCCGAGCTCACGGCATGCAATGCAAGCCCTCTACCAACTGAGCTTTCGACCGGACAGCTAAGGCTCAGTATTTTCAATTCAGTCTTATTTTAATTGGCCAATACTTTCAATTTACTCGATACACTCACGTGGATGGTTCGAGGGTTGATAAATGACACCAAATTTACGTCACTCAATGTATTTCACACGAATTTATTTCACAGATTTATTCTATACTAAATGCAAAAAACACAACTAAGCTACACATATTGTGTAACTTCTTGCCTGCGTTATCCTTGAATGGGTTGCATGTGGCGATTCCGGTCCTATTTATTTTTATGGGTAAGGGGGCCGGTCTCACACCAACCACTTTCAGATTAAGTGGGAGTTTCCCAGCTCCCGGGAGGGCTGGTTCTCACTTCTTGTGAAGGCTGAGTAAACCTGAGATCGAACCCTTGCTCTCGACATGGAATGCAAGCATTCTACCAATTGAGCTATCGACCTTTTTACGAGCATAGTTGTCGTGCGCCAATTCTCAAGCAAGACCTAATTGCTGTAAGGCTGGATGGACCTTTACTAAGGGTTCACAAGGCGTTTACTGGTGTTTGGTCCCGCCTAAAATCACTTATTCTCGGCTTCACTATATAGATAAAACTATCTGTATGCCATACTAGCCCCTGCTTTTATAGTTATTAAGGACGAATTTTCTAGTCAAGGGTTCTGGCGCTTGCTCGTAGGTAAGTCGCTCCCCCAGTTCTTGTTTGCCGTATACGCCAATCTTGTCAAGTTCAGTTGTTTTAAATATTTTTTAAATTTATTTTTCTTGTTTTCATAAGACACATTGGTCCAGTACACATGCAAACATTGCTCATGTAAAATTTTCTTAATGGTGTGTGCGGCAAACAAGAACTAAGACAGCGAAGAGTGCCATACAACTCGATTCCCATCGGTTTCCCTTTTAAAATGAGGCAAAAATGATGATAAAGTAGACTACATGGTTTCAGTGGGGAAAAAATACGTATTGTTTCTTTGGTTTTAAATGTATTTTTTTTTACTTTGTGCCTTTATTTTTTAACTCCTTTGTTGCCTCATTTTAAAAGGGAAGCCGATGGGAATCGAGTTGTATGGCACCCTCCACCATTACTAGGTACAATTCTTTGCCTATAATTATGGGTCTCGATATCTCTACGCTTCGTGGGAAATCGTACATTCGGTACACTATTCAAAATCTAAGGCGCGGTATTATTTTTCAACTTTGAGTCTTATTTTAGTTGACACAAGACACTCCAGTTTGAGTTTATTAAATACCGAATAGCCCTGAAGTGACAAGCGCCGTTCCAAATCTTTGAAATGATTACAATGTTTTTCAAAAGCTTTAAAACAAACAAATGGTAGTAAAAATCAGATGTCTACCACATAAACTGATAAATAAAATATCACAAAAGTTTTTATAAAACTTTACAAGTGTATTATCAAAAATGTAAAAGACATATAACACGGTTACTAGAAGCGCTATTTTAGTTTCAAAACAATTTATTTTAGATGCTACGCTTGACTTTGAATGTGAAATTTTATACTTTGGTGAAGGATCTTTTTCATAACGTCCCCGCAAGCCCTTTTTTATTTCGTTTTATTTCACTACTCTCTCTTTTGCACATTTCCTGTTGAGATATTGTGCCGCAGTTCTTTCCCTTCTAAATTGCCTGGCAGGTGAATTTATTCTTTTATTTTGCGACTTTTGTCTCAGTCAAATGTAAAAAATATGACATTTCAGTGTGATGGATTGTCAGTTGATGTTTGTCAGAAGGACAAGTTTTTATTTAACTTGGTACATTTATATTTCTTTCTTTATTTTATGAAAGATTTCAATATTTTTACTCTAAGTTTGTAGGGAAAATTATTGAATCAGTGAGAAATTTATGCTTTCACTTCTCCATACCTATTTTTTAACATTTTCAGGACCCAAACAGCGTTCTAGATTTTTTTTGTTAAAATTAAGTAATGATCCATAAGTAATGAGTCATAATAAAAGGAGGACTTGTATGAAAAAGCTTACTTACTGAGGATGAAATGAAAGAAGTATGCAAGGACAGGAAGAAGTGGCGGCTAATCTACAATGTTGATTTCTAATGTTGGTTTATTAATTTGCTACATTTTTTGCATAGATTTCTTTTTAAAGTTTTGTTCTTTTTTATATTTAAATGTAATTTATTATTCGTATTCCTTGACTTGTAGGTTGGTATGAAGCTGACCACCCATACTGTAAAAAATGGTTCACTTTACCAATGTCACCCCTGTGTCAGGGAAAGTTGGCAAAAGTTGTGGGGCTTATGTTCATTTGAGGTTAGGATTTTATTTGTAAGTACACATTTAGCATTAATTGCATTGATCTAAATAAAATATTATTTATATCGATGATTAATTGTAAACGCGAACTACACGTGTTGGTTTGTGGGCATACATCTGAGAGCTGTACATGAATACATATATCCTCGCAACTTAGATTATAGATTATTATAGATCCCATGATTAGGTTGCTTGTGCTTGAATAACGGTTGCTTGACTAATAGGTTGGTATAAGGCTGACCCCCCCCGTACTGTAAAAACTATTGGCATCGGCAAAAGTAAACTATTTTTTTACAGCATTGGGGGTCAGCTTTATACCAACTTATTAGTCAAGGAAATACGACTATTCATTATAGTTTTCTAACACGTGTGAGTTAGCGCTTACATTTGGTGCATGTGCACTAACAAAAAAAAACTCACATTCATATCAATCTTGTAACCCCAGCCACTCCACCCTGAAACCGAAGTGTCATTGGCAAAAGTGAAGTTTTTACAGCGTGGGGGTCAGCCTCATACCAACCTTTTAGTCGAGAAACTGCTAATATTCAGTATTGATTATTTAACACTTGAAGAGAAGCAACGATTTCATTGATATCTTTAATTTTTGTATTGAGGAATAAAGTTTTAAGCCCATAAATTATTCTTTAACGTCCTTCGGTGAGGGTTTTCTAAAGGCCTTGACTTCGCTAGGAGTATGATATAGGTGCGACCGTGACAGGTTAGAACGGTACAGTGACAAGACGACGCATGACAGAACAACACAATCATGCCAGAAAGACATATGACAGAGCGACACATGACAGAGCAACACATGACAGAGCGACACATGACAGAGTGACACATGACAGAACAGCACATGGCAGAACGACACATGACAGAGCGACACGTGACAGAGCAACACATGACAGAACAACACATGACAGAAAGACACATGACAGAGCGACACATGACAGAGTGACACATGACAGAACAACACATGACAGAAAGACACATGACAGAGCGACACATGACAGAGTGACACATGACAGAACAACACATGACAGAACGACACATGGCAGAGCGACACATGACAGAACAACACATGACAGAGGACACATGACAAAGCGACATATAACAGAACAACAGATAACAGAACGACACATGATAGAACATCATAATGACAGAGCGACACATGACAGAGTGACACATGACAGAACAACACATGACAGAAAGACACATGACAGAGCGACACATGACAGAGTGACACATGACAGAGCGACACATGACAGAGTGACACATGACAGAACAACACATGACAGAAAGACACATGACAGAGCGACACATGACAGAGTGACACATGACAGAACAACACATGACAGAACGACACATGGCAGAGCGACACATGACAGAACAACACATGACAGAGGATACATGACAAAGCGACATATAACAGAACAACAGATAACAGAACGACACATGATAGAACATCATAATGACAAAACAACACAGGAAATACATTATTATGACAATATTTTTTCATCTGCTTTTCATGGTATGTTCTGTTTTACGTATATGTGTCTTTTGATGTCTTGTGATGTTAGTGATTGTGATGTACATTCTTGTGATGTTTTGTCATTTAAATTAACTTTCCTGTCATGTTTTATCATGGTAATATTTTTTCATTGTGGTGTTCTGTGTCGTTCTGTTATGAGTCATTTTGTCACTGTGTCGTTTTACCATGAACCAGGTGCGTCCCGCTTTTCCGGCGGTGCTCTAGTACATTTTCTTTACAGCATTATTTCATCCTTAAGATCGCACATTCGAGATTGCATGATTTATAAGAAATCGCAAATGCCCTACCAATATTTAACCAGGAAAATATATCGATTATTTTACGAATATGTAGTTGTGTGTTGTGGATTGTCTGTGTTATTGTCTGTATAAATCTCTAGTTAAATAAGTAAATGTAAGGTACTTATGAGGATAATAATTTGTTCTATAGTAGTCGAGTCGATTGTTTTGGCAAAATATAACAAGGAGCAATTTTCCATGTTTCGAGAATGATCTTTCTTTTTTCTATAAATTAAAGACCGACAAATACCTTAAAGGTATAGCTGAATAAGTAACATATTAAGCTATCAGGGGTTTCTCAAATAAATACAGTATTTTTCCTATTTTTTACAAAACATAGAAAACAAAAAAAGGACTGAAAATCCTGTAGCTTAGAAGTTTGTCATGAGTATTTTTTTCAAAATTAGTTGACTCACTATGAGAAATTACCTCCAAAAAAATGTTTTACATACAAATTTACAATTTAAAGCATTTTATTTTATTTTTTGTAAAAAATAGGAAAAACGCTGTGTTTATTTGTCAATATCAATGATTTAAGTTTTTTCAGTTTTACCTCAACCATAAACAATAATTTTATACATGCATAGAAGTCAGCACAACTAATCTAATCTGATCTAATCTAAGCTGCAAAGATATATATTATTTAAGATTTATATTAAATGCATTCCCACAAGCAGACATGTATAATTTCGCGCTAACACATGCCGCATGTGGACCTACATTATAAAAACCCAATCTCTAATGAACATAAGCCCTGCAACTCTTGCCGTCCTTCCCTGAAACAGGGGTGACATTGGCAAAGTGAACCATTTTTTTACAGTATGGGTGGTCAGCCGCATACCAACCTATAAGTCAAGGAACAACAATTTTTTTTGGATTGTTTAATATACCTACTTATAGGTTGTTTTGTGGCTGACCACCCCTAATTTAAAAAATGATTCACTTTGCCAATACCTTCCATGTTTCCGGGAAGGTCGGCAAAAGTTGCAAGGCTGATGATTATTTATGATTTGAGTTTTTACGTTGTTGGTTCACATGCGGCTTTTGCAATCGTGAATTTATACGTGTCTGGTCTGGACATACACTTAATATGAAGCCCTTATAATAATAATAATAATAATAATAGCATACTTTATATGGCGCCGTTTAGTGGCACTAGCCACCCCAAGGACGTTGAATGTAATATATCCTTGGAGCTTAGATTATAGTGTTACAAATGTATAGGTTCATACGTGCGTGTTTTTATGACTGTGAGCCTAGTCGTGTTTCTTTGCTGTATATGTGTGTGTGTAGACGTGAGTGTTTGATATTTTGTACCTTGTCCTTCTCGCACTCTCTGGAGGCATCCATTCTAGAGGCATCTCGAACACGCGAGAATAACTTTTGGTCACATATAAATGTAGGCTGCGGTTCTGTGAAGCTTGATTGATCCATTAACGCCCAAACCGTAAAACTGACAGTGTAAAAGTTACAGAGTAAACCTTATTATTTAATTGATTTGTTAAAAATAAATACTTGAAAATAAATTCAATTTTATTATAAGTGAACCAAAAATCAATCATAACTATAGATTAAAGATGTAGAAATCTTGAATATAAGAAGATTCGAGAATCTGATTTCACACAGAATCCTCAGATGTTTACTCTCCACTGCAGTCGGATACATTCTTTATTTATTTACTGAGAACTCTAACTCTAGATGTTCTATACTTTGTCTCTACGTGCTGCTTCCCTTGGACAAGTTCTGGCGAGCGTTGCGTTCCATTATACTTGACAGCAAGCATGTACAATCTCCTCTGTAATATCGCATTGTAACTGTTTTTTTAAAGGAATCTTTAGCGGGAGACTTCCTAATTCTTGAAACTTGAAAGTCTTGGGGGTCTACGTTACCCTGGAAGGGTGTAGGATGTTTTTTTTTTTTTTTGGTGCACAACAGGTTGCCCTAATTACAGTGCACCCTCACAGCCATCAACAAGCTGGGAGGAACTCTTTTACCATACTTTTGAAGGTGTCTACATTATATTGAAATTTATCTATTTTTGACTCGTTAATGAGTTTGACACTCCGAGTTAAAGGATGCTGTGCCAAGACATCGGTGCGGCTCATTGGTACATCAAAAAGATCATGACCTCGCCCCCGATTATAGTAATTTGGTACAAACAACCTGAAACCCTCCAACAGGGTGGGACTGTCTACTAAACTATTGATGACTTTATAAGTGAGCACCATCAGGGTCCCGTTGCGCCTAGTTTCTAAGCTCCTGAGCCAGTTTCCCGAAGCAGGTCCTCATGGTGCATGAACTGAGGGTAGTTTCCCTGCGTTCTCATGAGTAGGTACCTCAGGAACTTCTTCTGGAGCTGTTCTAACATATTAATGTACTTCCGCTGATGAGGTGTCCACACCTCAACAGCATACTCTAATTAAGATCGAACGACGCACGACGCAGCTGAAGACATCCGCCATCGCCCTGGGCTCCGTAAACTGTTTACAGAGTCTAATAACAAAACCCAGAAGCCGATAGCATTCGGTCGTCAACTGCGTCATATGTTGCTTGATTTGTTGCTTCTGTCGTGAGGCGCTGCAAGGAAGTGGCGATTGATGTTGGTTTTGAATAAAGCCGGATTAAATTGGGAAGGGAACACTGATACTGGTAGATCATTCCATAAACAAGGCAGTTTGGCAAAGGAATGAGT
Source organism: Agapetus fuscipes (assembly GCA_951799405.1). Classification (NCBI taxonomy): domain Eukaryota; kingdom Metazoa; phylum Arthropoda; class Insecta; order Trichoptera; family Glossosomatidae; genus Agapetus; species Agapetus fuscipes. Next base: position 26,929,037 of record OX637332.1, read on the forward strand.
CATGAAAACGCCCCAAGTTCTCATAGTTTTGAGATCGACTGCAAAGGGATGAATGAGAGTCGCACTACGAGTTTTCCTTTCTGAAATGCGAGAGAGAATGATTAATGAAGAGGCTCATTAGAGTTGTCAATAATGAGCGGTCAAATGGCTCGTGGGAGACTTCATTCCATAGATGGGAATTTTCCAACAGACAATTTTCATAGACTTTTAAAATAAGTCAAAATTTAGTGTCTCTACGGTAAGAAGTTTCGGCTGAGATATATATATACATACATACAGACGGATGGACAAATTCGAAAAATATGGTTATTGTACATGTTCTGGTGCAGGACAACTCATTTCCGTCATAATTAAAAATTTCTTCATTTTTCATGAATTCCTTGTTTCATGTTCCTTTAAAGATTGATTTAAGGCTGACCACCCATACTGTAAAAAAATCTTCACTTTGCCACCCCTGTTTCAGGGTAGGTCGGCAAGAGTTGCAGGGCTTATGTTCATTTGAGATTGGGTGTTTGTGATGTAAGTCCACATGCAGCATATGTAAGCGTGAACTTATAGGCGTCTGCTTGTGGGAATACATTTCATATAAATCTTAAATTAAAGATATCTTTGCAACTTAGATAATATGTAGATAGATTAATACAAGGCTTTGTAATCAGTTCTTAATTAAATGATTATAAAATTAGTTTATTTTGTCTACCTAATTCGTGGTGAGATTTGTAATCCTGCTATTCTGGAGGAGGTTAGTCTATATGTTCCTGACAATTATTGTAGGCAACGTGAACATAGACTATTGCTACTCCCAAAATGCAGAACTAACCTACCTAGGGTTATGTCAATAGGGAGAGCAATAGCTATGCTCAATGAGATCTCCTCTTCGGTTGATATCTTCCACCTGATTATCAGTTTAGACAGAGGCTTACATTTCTAGATAGTTTAGCAGCTGATTTCACTTTTTATTTCAGTATTTCTTTTGTTTTACTTTTTAGTTAACTTTTTAGTAAAGTGTTTTTTTAATATCTATAGGTACGCATTAGAATTACTTGTAATGTACAATATTGTTATGTAAATAGCAAATACGTATAAATATTGAGGTAGGTAGGTATTTCATTGATAGCTGATAAGAGTGTATATAAGTAGGATTAATTATTACAAGTACCTAGGGTAAAGAGATATTAAAATGTATGTATGTACTGGAAGCTTGTAGAAGACCGTCGTTCTGGAAGGTTTCAGCAAAATTGGCTTTTAGTAACTACTCTCTTTGAAATATAAAAAGCTGCAAGAAGCTTGCAGAAGTCAGTCTATATACGACGCTCTGCTTTTGAACAAGAAAGACATTATCAGTGAACACCAACCAACTGTGAAATAAATGTAAATTGCTAAACCATAAATGTGAATTGTTATAAATAAATATATATTGTTAAATAAATCTTAGTGTAAAATAAATATCCTGTAAAGAAGACCAGTTTTTTTTTAATTTAAAGACTATTTTAACCATGGATTTATAGAACTCCGTGATTTTAACCATAAAAAACATAACAATATATTTCATGTGAATGAATCTAAATTCTAAAGGTATTAAATATAGAAAGTAAAGTAATCTTACGGATAAGTTTACTGCTTTTTTATAACCTTTTTAACTATCTTGAACTCGTAGTGCAGTGTATTTTCGCATCGCTGATAGCTAAGCTAGGGTTAACTCGGAAAGAGATGCGATCTAGGAAATTACAGAGTAAATAAGTCCTACGCTTCTGACGCCCCTTCGGGAGTACTCGGCAAGACAGAGCGCCGAGTTGCTGCATACAAAATGGCTCGCGAGAGCAAATATTGTGTTGAAACAAGTTCTGTCGCGGTGATTTGTAAAGATTTAAATTTAAAAAACCATTTTCTTTAAATTTTCCTTTTGTACAAGAAAACGCAGCATGACAATGGAGGCCAAGGAGAATTTTATTTTTGCTCTAAACGATGTTCAGTGGCTTTGCATGTAAAAAATGTGCCAAAAAGATTGGCATGAGAAAAGAGAGAATAGGAAGATAAATGGAAACTATGGTCAGGTCTTTTTAAGCGCTGAACTACTAATGAAGAAAGTGTACAGAGGAAAGCGTGGAAGGGGAAGACCGAGGAAGAAATGAATAGACCAAATAGGTGAGATTACGAAAGAATGGAACCTGCAGAGTGCGAACAAGAGAAGAGTTTGTATGTGGAAAGTAAGGAATGTTGAAAAAAAGTGGAGACACATCTGCGGAGGTACAGTCCACCCCTAGTGAAACGGCGGCAGGATACAGTACAGTAATACACTACATTTTAAAAAAACATGTATTTATTCTTACTCTTTTTAATTATAATGAAGCTTCATTGACTCATAGGTTGATATGAGGCTGACTACCCATACTGTAAAAAATGATTCACTTTGCTAACTTTGCCAGGAAAGGTCAACCAAAATTTCAGGGCTTATGTTCACTTGAGGTTTGATTTTTGAATTGTAAGTACGCATGCCTCATTTGAAAGCGCGAACTTACACTGTTTGTAGTTTGTATTTAATTTAAGTTATAAATTTTAGCATATTATCTTTGCAATTTAGATTATAGATATTATTTTGTGGTGCAGAAGCAGAACAGAGAGGAAGAGGTGCGTGTGGTGAGTGGTGAGGAGGTATTCTACCCGAACAGACTGCTCAAACCCGCGAAAATGTTCTGCAGGACACTGGAACAGATGCACCAATCACAATGTTATGTTAGCACTGCCTGCACACCAACCATTCTCCTTTCCCAAAATTGTAGATATCAAATAGCCATGGACTCATTTCACATCCTTGTCTGACACCCTTACAAACTTTAAACCATTCACTATGAAAATAATTTTTTGACAAAGAAATCCTACTGGATCTTTGTTATTTTCTGTCATAAATTTGACAATGAGAGGGATGCTTATAATATCGACCCCATGCAACCATTTTTGAAACTGTCCGCATCGCATTTTCGTATTTATGTAGGTCATAAAAACACATTATTGGAAATCTCTGCCACTGTGAAGACATAAAATAAAATATATATTTTTTATTTGCTCGTATCTTTTCCATCTGAGCCGGATTTGTCTTTGACAGCACTACACAGGTTCCCACTGTATTGAATTCTCGTATCGGGGATCACATTTTCATCGCTGCACTGATATCTAATAGCTCAGTGGCTGCTAAACTTTTGAAAAATGGCATTTTTCCCAAGAAACATAAAATGCGAATGCTATAACACGGGGTTTTGAAGTAGTGATAAAGATATGGACCGCTGTGACCGCTCAGGTACACCGCGTGTTGTTGGCATTTATTGGACCGGTCCGTAGTCCAGTGGCAACACTTCAGACTCGTAAATGGAAGGTTGTGGATTTGGATCCCGGCGGAGCACAAAAAATATACCATTTATACTTTCAAATTTACTCTTCACTGGGTTGAAAAATTCATAAAACCTTTACCAATGACCGGTCATCAAAAGTCCATCCAGCCTTTCAGCAATAGGGTCTTGCTTGAGAATTGGTGCTTTGTAGCGACGACGATCAAGCTCGTAAAAAGGTCGATAGCTCAATTGGTAGAATGCTTGTATTCCATGCCGAGAGCAAGGGTTCGATCTCAAAGGTTTACTCAGCCTTCACAAGAAATGAGAATCAGCCCTCCCGGGAGCTGGGAAACCCCCACTTCAACTGAAAGGGGTTGGTGTGAGGCCGGCCCCCTTAACCGTAAAAATAAATAGGTCTCAAATCGCCACCCGCGCCCCCTTCGGGGATAGCGCAGGCAAGTAGTTACACTATATGTGTGGCTTAGTTGCGTTTTTTTACAGTTTATCGGTCACTGTATTTGAGCAAAATTGACTATAGCACAAAATTCCTCTTTCGTGCAGCAGTATTGAATGTGAAAATTGTTATGATTATTGTCAATCTTCTCTGAAGAGGCACAAGAAGACAAAAAATAATGCACTTTGGAATTTTCTCAATGTACATTTTGGCGGTCTCTGTATTTGAGCGAAATAGAAAATAAAACAAAATCTTTTTTACGTGCCGCAGTCTCAATAATCTATATTTATATAATCTAAGTTGCAAATATATATTACAATAAGTATTCATATTAAATGCATTCCCATAAGCAGAAACGTATAAAAGTACATTTCAGTAGTAAAACTACTTGACTTATAGGTTTATAAAAGGCTGACCATTCATACTGTGAAAAATGGTTCACTTTGCCAATGTCTCCCCTGTTGCAGGTTCATTTGAGATTTGGATTGTAATCTGTAAGTAAACAAGCAGCATTTGTAAGCGCGAACTTACACCTGCTTGTTTGTGGTCGTGCATTTAATATGAATTTTAAATGTAAATATATTGAAAATCATTTTATTTCTTATTAAACGTTGTTTTATTTTCACAATAATATTTTCAATCTCGAGTACTTTCGACCTTCAATATTCAGGTCATTATCAAGAGTGATGTATAAAAAAATTATAATTATTAAGAACAAACCATAGATCAAAAATTATTATTATTGATCGAAATGGCGGATCTTTGCATCAAAAATGACCATACCTTTGGCATTGACGATGTAAGGGTTCTGCACTCGGAATGTAAATACAGGCAACTAAATGCCCTAGAAACAATTGAAATTCATAAATGTAAGCAGAATGGCCCTATTGTAAATATTCAAATTCCTCTAGCTTCCCCCCTGCTCATTGCTCCTCTCCGCAATCCGCCATAACCCAATCCCCTTAATTTTAGTTTTATTCTTTGTCATTTTGTTGTTATTATTATTATTTGTCTTTTTGTGTTGACTCAATAATTTTATTTGTGCTTTAAATATTTTATTTTATTTTTTGACCCTCGGATGTTTGAATTAATTTATTGTAATTATTATATATTATTTTATGTTTTCTTTCTTTTAATTTTTGACTGTTGTATTCAATTTTAATTAAGTTCATATTTATTGTACCTATACCTACCTATTTATTTGAATTTATATAATTTTGATCTATGGTTTGTTCTTAATAATTTTAATTTTTTTATACATCACTCTTGATAATGACCTGAATATTGAAGGTCGAAAGTACTCGAGATTCAAAATATTATTGTGAAAATAAAACAACGTTTAATAAAAAATAACTTCATTTTAAATAAAATGAATTTTCACTGTGTGAATACACAAACCCTACCAAATCTAGTAAATATATTTGTTTGCAACTTAGTTTATTATTTATTATTATTACACAGATTGGCGGTCACTGTATTTGAGCGGAATAGACAAGTTATGTTCTGGCTGGGGAAGAATGACGGCTGCGGCTTCTTTCACGCGAATAATGTTCAACAATGCAATATAGCGGCTATTTTATATAGACGTGAGTGTGCTTATTTAAAATTATTATTGAATTACCGCGTGTACGTGCTCGCATCAGGTTCATACGAGGAAATATTCATATTCTAAATAATGCCTGAATAACTTTTTATCATTACACTTAAATGCTTGTTGTAAAGTAACCTTATGAATCATAATTATTATGCCGGGTCGATGGCTCAGTTGGTAGAGTGCTTGCATTCCACGCCGAGAGCTTGGGCTCGCATCCCACCGAGGGTGTCAGAAATGATTTCCCGTTTCGGTGTTTATAACAACCCCCAAAATGAATTGAAATAAATGTTAAACTAAATAGGATGCGACCACTTCGGGGAAACGCGACAAAATCTTACACTATATGGGTAGCTAACAACATTCTTTAAAGTAAAAAAAATACTTACGAACGCATCGTTTATTTTTTATTGTATTTGAAACCAAAATCATTCGACATTCAATATCAATTTAAAAACGGTTTGGCATTTTTGTTTTCAATAAAACTTTATTTTACTGCAAGTTAATTTGTCATATTTTGTTATGTTTTTTTTGTAAACAGATTGAAAGTCAAACATTTTCTACTTTGCGCTTTTTTTCGCATGCGAATTATTTAACTGTATTCAAAACTAACAACGACTGCGCAATTGCAATTATTCTCGCGATAAACCTTTTGAAATTTGCACGGACAAAATTACTTGTACGTAAAAAAAATGGTCGTAATAAAAAAGTAATTTGCAAAATAAAATAAATATCTCTATCCTGGTTTAAATTCTAACTGGCAGTCCGACAGCTTTATAAAATTCTCATCATTAACCAGCCGTCAACTGTGAAAAACACTAATGGATGCATTGCCGAGAGAAAAACTTTCATAGTTCAACACGAACGTCATTCAACAGGTGACAAGAGAAAGAAACTGTTGCTCTTCAAACAGGGAGAATATCGCTGGAAATGCAGCAGTGTCAAAAATAAAAATAAAAACAAAATAACTTGGAAAAAAACTGCAAGTTGTCCCTTTAAAATTTTTACAATCTTTACTTCCAAAAAAATACCTTTACCAATAAGTGTGTACTCTTAAGAGACCGGTCAAGAAAATTTACTTAAATCGTCAGGAAATGTGTAGATTTAAGTCAAGATGGATCTTGTGAAACGTAATATCGATCGGATTACATTGATTTTACTCGGGATTTTTTTTCATTTTCCCCCTTTTGCGTCGTAGGACTACCCTTTTACTTGATGAAAAATATTGATTCCCTATGCTCAATTTGCATTATTTTACTATTTTTTATAAACTTCTAGTCTCCAAAGAGCGCTAAGCCCAAGATAAACCTCTGTTTGGTTTATCTAGGACGTTTATTGTGCGACAATGGTTCCAATTATGAGCAAAGCCCATGACAACGACCTTGTTTCTACAGATGTTTCTAAACCAAGCGGCAAACATTTTTCTGTACTAATAATCAAATATTTTTGATAAATAACTTAAACGCCTACATCTAGAGAAACAGACACACTCGCAACTCGCAACTAAGCTACACATATAGTGTAACTTCTAGCCTGCGTTTCTACGAAGGGGTCGCATGTGGCGCTTCGAGACCTATTTACTTTTACAGGTAAGGGGACCGGCCTCACACCAGCCACTTTCAGTTCAAGTGGGGGTTTTCCAGCTCCCGGGGGGGCTGGTTCTCATTTCTTGTGAAGGCTGAGTAAGCCTTTGAGATCGAACCCTTGCTCTCGGCATGGAATGCAAGCATTGTACCAATGCTATCGACCTTTTTACGAGCTTGATCGTCGTCGTTACAAAGCGCCAATTCTCAAGCAAGACCCAGTTGCTGTAAGGCTGGATTGACCTTTGGTGGCCGGTCATTGGTAGAGGTTTAATGAATTTTTCAACCCAGCGAAGAGAAAATTTGAAAATATAAATGGTCGCACCCACAACCTTCCCATTCAGAGTTCGAAGTGTTACCACTGAACTACGGACCGGTCTTAGAAGTAAAAACACACAGACGCACATTCATAACATTATGTGGGTAATTCTAGAACAATGCTACCTCTGCAATATCGTTTGACTGTCTTGCTCATTCCCAATAGTTTATAGGTTTTACGTTCAAGCCGTAAAAATAATCGAAATTCCACGAGATTTATGTACGCACCGCTATTTAAAGAGATTCTAAAACAGCGCCAACCACTGCGGCGGGTAGAAAATTTATTGAAAGTGGCACCGACAGGGATGAAAAATCTAAGAGTTATTTGCAAATTTATCCGTAAGGAAGTCGAAAAAAAATCTTTTGTTGAACATGAAAATTTTCTTGTCAAAGATTTCCGTTGCCTAAAGGTTTGCTGACTTTTGTTTTAAATATAAAACCACCTTTCCTTAAAACAGCAGTGGCATTGGATATTTTTACAGAATGGGAGGTCAGCTCCATACAATTCTACAAGTCAAGTATGAATTTCAAAATATTTAAATAAATATTAAGCTACGCTACCAAGCTACACATATAGAATAACTTCTTGCCTGCGTTATCCCCGAAGGGGTCGCATGTGGCGATTCGGAACCTATTTCTTTTTACGGGTAAAGTGCCAGGCCTCACACCAACCACTTTCATTTGAAGCAGGGGTTTCCCAGCTCCCGGGGGGCTAGTTCTCTTTTCTTGTGAAGGCTCAGTACACTTTGTCGGTATTTATTTTGGGTTTGAAATAGACACCGAAACGGGTAATCATTTCTGACAGCATCGGTGGAATTCGAACCCAAACTCACGGCATGGAATGCAAGCACTCTACCAACTGAGCTATCGACCGGAATAGTCCCTTAATTGTAATTAAGAAGACTGTGGAATTCCTTTAGTTTCGCTATATACTGCGAAATATCTGCAAATTCCTTACATTTCTAATAATCACAATCCTTTGAAGAAGGTCTTCTCTACGTATATTCAGTGTTTTATTACATATTATACAAAGTTTGATTGAATGGTGGTATTACTTTAATTACGATTTTGATAGCGGAGAGAAAGCAATTATGATTACAAATCAGCGGAACTAATAACTGTAATATGTCAAAGGAACTAATCTCCGTATATGTAGAAGGGTGACGAGGATAATAATGATTGTCGAATTCATGCTTTGCTTTTGCATCTGGGAACGGTTGATCTAGACGGCACAGCCTTGCCTAATTCCTAACCTGGGGTAGAAGTCTCGACGACCGTTGATAAATCTTACCGTATTTTTTTTTGAAGATATACTCTGTGCGAAGACTATTAGATTTTACAACACGTTAAACCCTTGATGTGGATATTTCCAAGCCTTAAGGCTTCTATAATCTAAGTAGCAAAGACATATTACATTTAAGGTTCATATTAAATGCAATCCCATAAGTAGACACATATAAGTTCGCGCTTACACATGCTGCATGTCGGCTTACAACTACTAATGTCAATGTCAATGTCTGCCCTCAAATCATGTATTTGGGTTTACATATCAGCTTATGTATCTACCGTCCTTCATCCTGACTAGCTTATATGACTTGCCCCATAGCTTTTCCACACAGTGCCCTGAGGCAGTTAAATGCAATTAGCGCGTAGTAAATATGATCGGGGACACGGAACCAATGTAATTATTACTGTAAAGAGATGCTACTGGTCAGAATATATACTGGCCAGTATCACGGGTATAAAACATTTACACAAACTACCCTCTTAATCTAATCTAATCTAAATCTAAATCTAAGTTGCAAAGATATGTCTCATTTGATAATCATATTAAATGCATTCCCACAAATTCCCACTGAAAAGACGAAAGTACTGATTTTTGACAGAACGGATGAAAATGAAGAATGCACGTTTATGTTGAATGGTACGAAAGTTAAAATTGTGGATGAATTTAGATGCTTGGGAAGTATGTTTGAGAAGAATGGAAAGATGACAAGAGAACTTGAGAATAAGATGTGTAAGGGAAAGCAAGTGGTCGGTGCAATAGGTAGAATAGCAAAGAACAAGCTGGATCTGAGAATGGCGGTACACAATGGCATATTGTTACCGACTTTGATGTATGGAAGTAAAGCATGGACAGTGAACGATAGCGAAATGAGTAAAGTATGTACGGTGGAAATGAAGCATTTGAGAAGCATGACAGGAAAAACTCTGAGGGATAGAGTTAGGAATGAATGGGTAAAAAAATAATGTAATTTGAAAGAGGATGTGAAAGTTAAGGTACAAAAGAATGTGATGAGATGGTTTGGGCATGTGGAAAGAATGAATGATAATAGACTGACAAAGTTTGTATACCTACAAAGAAAGTGTGAAAGGAAAAAGAGGGAAGGGACGACCGAGAAAAGTATTGAGTGATCAGATTGAGGAGATTGTGAAAGAATGGGATATACAAAGTGAGCGTAAAAGAAGAAAATGCATGAAAAAGGTGATGGATATGAATGAATTGAAAGAGGTATGTAAGGATAGGAAAAAATGGAGGCAGCTCTGCAGAGGCTCTGGCCACCCCTAGCGGAATGGTGACAAAATTAAAGTTACAGTTACAAGCAGACACGCATAATTTCGCGCTCACACATGACGCATGTGGACCTGCAATATAAAAAACGCAATCTTAAATGAACATAAGCCCTGCAACTTTTGCCGACCTTCCCTCAAACAGGGGTGACATTGGCAAAGTGAACCATTTTTACAGCACGGGGGGTCAGCCGCATACCAACCTATAATTCAAGGAACATACACGACAAATTACATTTTATAAATCAATAAACAATCTATATCTATGGACATCAAAACTAAAACAAAAAACAAATTTAAATTGCAATTTAATAAACCCTAGCCGCCCACATTACAGATCAACCGCCATTTAATATATACTGGCCAGTATCCCGCGTACAAAACATGTACATATAAACTACACTCCGGTACGTAAATCGACAAAACGTATGAAAACTAAGTCACTCTCTAGGAATGCCGTCATATATTCCATTTATTATAGTTTTTTTTAAGAAATCCTGTGCGGGAGACTCCCTAGATTCTAGAGACTCTAGGGGTCAATGACACTTGTTGAAGTGCCGCAGAGGTGTACGAGCTTGGTCGTCTCTACAAAGCGCCAATACTCAAGCAAGACCCAGATGCTGTAAGGCTGGATGGACCTTTTTAGTGACCGGTCTTTGGTAAAGTTTTAGATATGAATTTTTCAACCCAGCGAAGAGCACATTTGGAAATATAAATTGTATTTTTTTTTTGCTCCGCCGGGATCCGAATCCACAGCCTTCCATTTACGAGTCCAAAGTGCTGCCACTGGACTACGGACCGATCCAAGAAATGCCAACGACACGCGGTGTACCTGAGCGGTCACCCATCCTGGTAGCTTCGCGCTCAATGTTGCTTAGCTTCGGTGATCTAATGAGAACCGGTGCTTTCAACATGGTATCGTCGTTGACATCGAGATAGTTTACGCACTGCTATGCTCTTGGTACAATATATGAGGGAATTTTCTGACAAGGTTCTTGTTATTTACCAGTCTATTTGTTTGTTAGTCCTAATTTTACAGTTATAGAAAATTTCTGTAGAGAAGAATAAAATTTAGAAAACATTTTTATGATTTACGGGTTCAATTTAATAAATTCTTTCCGACACCTTTAGTTTCAGAAAGATCTTCCCGTTTCGATGTTTACTTTACACTCTAATCTAATCTAATAAGTTGCAAAGATATGTAACATTGGAGATTTACATTTTATGCATTCTCACGAGCAAACACACATTTTCTACAGCATGGGTGTCAGCCGCATACCAACCTTTAAGTCAAGGAACATTATACAACAAAAATTAATTTTTAAAATCAACAAATAATAATATATATGGACATCAAAAACTAAACAGAAAAACAAATTCTAATTTTAAAAAACCCTAGCCGCCAACATAACAGATCAACTGCCATTTTTTTATGACCTTTTTTTTTTTTTTTTAAGAAATCGGGAGACTCCCTAGATTCTAAAGACTCTAGGGGTCTATGACACTTGTTGTAGTGCCGCAGAGGTGTACGAGCTTGGTCGTCGCTACAAAGCGCCATTACTCAAGCAAGACCCAGTTGCTGTAAGGCTGGATGGACCTTTGGTGACCGGTCATTGGTAAAGGTTTATGAATTTTTCAACCCAGCGAAGAGCACATTCGAAATATAAATGGTATATTTTTGTGCTCCGCCGGGATCCGAATCCACAACCTTCCATTTACGAGTCCGAAGTGTTGCCACTACGGACTACGGACCGGTCCAACCTTACATACTTCTTTCATTTCCTCCAGAGTCATAACCTTCTTCATACAGGCTCTCCTTTTATTACGACTCTGGATATTCCATTCATTCGCAATTTCGGATACTCGGTCTTCCTCTACCACGACATCCATCTATTCTTGCACCATATACTTTCTTTGTCAGTCTTTCATAATTATTGGCAATCAAAAATGCATATCACTTCTACAAGAAACGCCACATGCTCTCCTGCAGTAATGTGTAAATTTCATTATATAGATAGGTACATGTTTTTTCACACGAAGTCAACACTTCAAATGAACTTGCTTAAAATTGGCCTGTATTAGTTTTACTCTTGAATTTGACATTTAAAATTCACAATGATGGGTTATACAATATGTTAGTTTCTCTCGTAGAACACTGTCAGGTACTGTATTGGATTTGGTTGCCTTTGTGTTACAGTGACAAGCAAAGGGAGAGGGCTGAAACCAAGACAGTGTTAGGGCAGTGCTGGGCAACTTCTCAAAGTCGACGTAACGACAAAACTGTGAGGCTGGAGATGAGCTGGAGCTATCTCGGGGACAGTATGTGGCTAATCTAGTTTCTGCTACAGAGACAACTAGTTGGGGATAAACTATGGTAGCGATTATAATATTAGCTGGAAGTTACTAGGAATACCTAAGCCATGTTGCAGAATATTTCACTGGTTTGTAGTGTGCGGTTAACGCTTTGGACACGCAAGTGGAAGGTTGTAAAAAGAAAACTATGATTTCCTTTTCAAATGTAATTCTTAGCTGGATTGAAAAATTGGTCTGCTTTAACTAAAGACCGATCTCTTAAAATCCTTTCGGTGAGCATCCAGTCTTAAAGCAACTGGGTCTTGTTTGAGATTTCGCGCTTTCTAAAGCGACAACCAAACGCACGAAATAAATCATTGAGCCACTGTCCTTGTTTCTGCTTATGCTCTTTTTGCCAGCAATAATGAACTAAGCTACATAGATGGCAGAGAGACGGCAAAGAACAAGCGCTCTTGCAGCGGTGCTTTGAAGTCCGCCAAAAACTGGCACAACCCGGTTCAGTGGGCAGCGCGAGTATCATGAGCAGGAACTGTGGTAGGAACGGGTTTACACTTCCCAACCAAATAGAGCTAAGTGTAATTCACACTAAAACAACGCTCATTCAATAAATCATCCTAATGCTTCGTTTACATTCTGCCAATGCTCCGCAGTAATGGTCGGAGCCACATAAACGGCAGTAAGACGGCAAAGAACAATGGATCGTGCACCGGTCCTTTGAAGTCCACAAAAACCGACAAAACCCGAATAAGTGGGCAGCGCGAGTAGCATGAGCAGGAGCTGTCAGAGGAACGCGTTTACATTTCCTGACTAAATAGAGCTTACCGTGTAAAGCTTAGTTATTGGAGAGCCTACAAAATATTTTGCTTTTTGTCATCATAGCCCAGCACGCGCCTTGCCCTGTTAAAAAAAAACAATATTTTACCATCTCTTATGATCCCTACTGTTTCGACCTTGAAATAAATTTACTGTCTCAATAATGTGGGTGTACAATTAAAATGCTTTTTCTTTGTTTGTTTCAGGTAAGTAACTCACCTTTATAGATTCTGGAGAGAACAAAAGAGAAATGAACTTCTTTGAAATGTAAGCCATTTTTCTTTTTTTCTGACGTCAAAGGACATAATAATTATTCCGAATGAGAAATAATAACTTTTTAAGTGTAAATCTATTAACACAGTGAAAGTCCATTTGTATTATTTAAAAACTCAATTGGATAAAAACAGAGTTTTAATTCACTTAATTTTTTATTTGTTTTTTGCTCAAACATTTTCGCCTAATGAGGCATCTTCCTGATGTTTGAGCAAAAAACAAGAATTATAATAAATTAGTTAATTAAAACTCTGTTTTTATCCAATTGAATTTTTAAGTAATACAAAATAATAACAATTGAAAAAATCAAAAATAAAATGAACACTGAACTTTCAAAAAAATGTTCTTCTCGTAGAGCAGCAGGAGAAAAACAGACTTCTCGTAGTTTCTAAAAAATAACAAAAATGCCACTAAAGTGTTTTCTCGGTGGTGATGGAAGCTTTTAGAATAGTGAAAAGACAGTCTCATTGTGACATTGCAATGGAGTGCTTGTTTTTCATAATTTCTATCTATCATTATGATGGATGTCGTGGAAGAGGAAGACCGAGAAAGGTATGGATGGACCAAATTTTCGAAATAGCGAATGAATGGGATATCCAGAGTCATAATAAAAGGAGAGCTTGTATGAAAAAGGTTATGGCTCTGGATGAAATGAAAGAAGTATGCAAGGATCGAAAGGCGGTTGATCTGTAATGCTGGCGGTTAAAGCTGAGGCTTTTAAATTTAAAAAAAATATGTTTTGTAGTTTTTTAATTTTTTACTTTTTAATTGTTTAGAGTTTATTTGTTTTATATATTTGATTGTATTAATTGCTTGTACTCCTTGACAGATAGGTTGGTATGCGGCTGACCACCCATACTGTAAAAAATGGTCCACTTTGCCAATGTCACCCCTGCTTCAGGGAAGGTCGGCAAGAGTTGCAGGGCTTATGTTCATTTGAGATTGGGTTTTTTATATTGTAGGTCCACATGCGGCATGTGTAAGCGCGAAATTATGCATGTCTGCTTGTGGGAATGCATTAAATATGAATCTCAAATGATACCTATCTTTGCAGCTTAGATTTAGATTCAGATTTAGATTAGTAAGTTCAAACTCTCCTCGTCTGTCATACGTGTCAGAAGGACCCACAACACACATACACTCATACAAAGCGCAATTAGATTTTTTTTTAACTGCCTAAAACTAAATTTACGTAACATTTTGATTTACCTGAGACAGTGGTTTGACAGAAGCCCAAGATCCCTTTTTTTCTCAGTATCTAAATCTAAATCTAAGCTTCAAAGATATACATCATTTATGATTCATATTAAACGCATTTTCACAAGCAGACATGTATAAGTTCGCGCTAACACGTGCCGCATGTGGACCTACAATATAAAAACCCGAATCTCACATGGACATACATCCTGCAACTCTTGCCGACCTTCTCTGAAAACAGGGGTGACATTGGCAAAGTGAACCATTTTCTACAGCATGGGTGGTCAGCCTCATACCAACCTATAACTCAAGGAATATTGATGGTGCTAATTGCTATGATGATCGTCCTTGACTTATAGGTTGGTATGAGGCTGACCACCCATACTGTAAAAAATGGTTCACTTTGCCAATGTCACCCCTGTTTCAGGGAAGGTCGGCAAAAGTTGTGGGGCTTATGTTCATTTGAGGTTTGGATTTTATTTGTAAGTACACATTCAGCATTTGTAAGCGCGAACTACACTTGTTGGTTTTTGGGCATACATCTGAGAGCTTTAAATGAATATATCCTTGCAACTTAGATTATAGATTATAGATTATAGATATCGTCAATCTTCACTGCAGAGGCACAGGAAGAAGAATAAGACAGAAGAGGCACGAAAAGACGAAGTTTGTTGATTACGTCTTTTATTTGTTGGTGATAAAACCATGGTTCAAACTGTTTGACGGGAACTATCATAGAGTTGATAAAATAGTATATGAAAAGAAGCCATTGATCAGATTTCAGGCTTAGACAAATCCATTTAGCATTGTGTATGAGTACAGCAGAGTCAATGTGCCGCAAGCAGCTGAATAATGCATTTGCGATAGTCGTGGCAACCAACAAATCGATTTCGTAAATAAAAAAATGTATGGAATATGCGACGACACTCCTAGAGAGCAATTTAGTTTTCGTATACTCTTCGATTTACGTAATCGAGTTGAGTTAACGTAATGTTTTATTCCAGAGGCACAGAGATACACACTGAGCCAGGGGCTCCAATCTGCGGGTCATATTGATTATTCCGAGGGCCAAAAATGTGGTGGGAACGCACTCTATCTCAAAAATGGCTATCAAATTAAAGTCAAAGGGGATTTCAAATCTAATCAAGCCTAAAAATGTTCCTTAACTTACAAGTTTGTACGTGGTTGACCAACCATCTATAATAATCTATAATCTAAGTTGCAAGGATATATTCATTTAAAGCTCTCAGATGTATGTCCACAAACCAATAAGTGTAGTTCGCGCTTACAAATGCTGAATGTGTACTTACAAATAAAATCCAAACCTCAAATGAACATAAGCCCCACAACTTTTGCCGACCTTTCCTGAAACAGGGGTGACACTGGCAAAGTGAACCATTTTTTACAGTATGGGTGGTCAGCCTCATACCAACCTATAAGTCAAGGAATATGAATAATAAATTACATTTAAATATAAAAAAGAACAAAACCTTACAAAGAAATCTATACAAAAAAAGTGAAAAATTTCCTATGCAAAAAATGTAGCAAATGAATATACCAACATTAGAAGTCAACATTGCAGATTAGCCGCCACTTCTTCTTGTCCTTGCATACTTCTTTCATTTCATCCAGAGTCATAACCTTTTTCATACAAGTCCTCCTTTTATTTAACCATAATGTAAAAATATTTAACTTTGACAATGTAACCCCAGTTTCAGGGAGGAGTTGCAAAGCTTATGTTAATTTGAGATTTAGATTTTTATGTCGTTAGTTCAGGTGCGGTAGGTACCTACGTGTAAGCGCAAACTTATACCTATCTGTCTGTTTGTGGGCATGCATTTAATATGAATTTTAAATGTTAATATAATATCTTGACAACTCATATTATGGATGTTAGATCCCAGAGATACGCGGATAAGCTATTCTCTATTATATTTCATGTAATTTTGTACAATTGCAAATCTCATCCAAAAGCAGCATGGTATTTTTTTTAAAATGATACGAATTTATGGAAACCATAATATTGTATTCTTTGTATTTCCATACAGTTATGTTAGCTGAAAAAATAACCTAGATTGCCGTATTTGATTCAAATTAATTGTTACGATTTACTTTGGGTTCACTTAATTAAACTTCGCTTGAATTTATTTTACACAATTAATTTTACAATTTGTTTACATTTGGTTCACACTTTAACTTTTGTACTGGTGGCTTCAAGGCTCGGACTTACTTGCCTACCCCTTCGGATATAACGCGGCAAGAATTTACACTATATGTGTAGCTTATTTGCGTTGAGCTACGTACTCCCTGCTGCAAAGCACCGCAGTCCGTATTTATGACTAGAATGACTTATATTTCTATAGAGAATTGAAGAAGTAGAGAGTTGTCTCGAACAGAAGCTTCCAGCAAACACGAGTAGATACGACTATCAAATACTTACGTCTAGGTACACACATATAAAAGTAAGTAAAAACACATACAAAAAACTATAAAAAAAACTATGTAGTGTTGGCAAGACTGACTATTTGGAACATTATTCAGATTTGAATAATTGATGTTCCACTGTCAATAAACAAGAGAGTGGACAGTTGAACATCGACCTTCTTGTTGTGAAGTGACATATTGATAATGGAAAAGAAAGAAATGGAAAAAGACTTTAAACCACAAGCTATTTCGTCTACAAGACTCGCGGACGTGATGGAGCCATTTGTCGGCGGGGAGTTTGACCCGTGGCTTAGACGTTTGCGATTGATGATGAAGTTGTACGGGGAGACAAATCTTTCTCGTTGCTTGGCATCTTTCTTGAGAGGTGCGGCGTTTGATCGGTTTGCTGACTTGCCAGAAGAGACACAGGGTGACGGGGAGAAGGCGGCTGAAGCACTCAGCTGTGTGTTTGGTGTCGGACGCTTCTCAGCTTGGAGTCGTTTCTTGCAAAGGCGCTGGCAGCCAGGAGAGGAAGTCGACGTCTTCGTGTCGGATTTACGGATGCTGGCTTCGCAAGCCGGAGTTAAACTGAGTGATAACATCCTCGCGCTCTCGTTGGTCGTTGGGATGCCCGAGTCCGTGTCCAGGGAGCTCCGCCTTCAATTGGAATCCGGGGATGGATTGCCACCGCTGCCAACTATTGTCGCTAAAGCGCGATTACTCATCTGCGAGTATCGTAGCCCATTTTTTTCATCGGTGGCTGTAGAAAGAAAAAAGCCCTTGAAGTGCTACAGGTGCGGAGGTCCGCACATGATAAAAGACTGTTTGAAGCGTGGGACGGACACTACCGTCACCTGCTGGGCCTGTCAGGAGTCTGGCCACGTGTTAAAGAATTGCCCAAAGAAGGGAAACGGGCGGAAGGAGGCTTGTGCGCCGGCAGCCTCCATGAAAAATTAACGGCGCTTCCTGTGGTGGAGGCGCGGCTACAGGGTAGGCGCGTCAGAGCCCTAGTGGACACGGGCTGTTCGAGGTCCATTGTCAGGGCGGATTTGTGGGCAGGAGAAAAGTCGGCGAGGCCCTGCGAGAGCGTCGTAGCAGTCGACGGCTCTCGAATTTCTTGTGCAGGACGGGCGGTCGTTGAGCTGGAGGCGCTCGGGATGACCGTGAGCTTGGATTGTTTACTCCTGGAAAAGGTGTTTTCAGGGGCTGACATAGTGTTGGGTATGGATTTTATTAGTGTGGCGGGGGGTGTTTGTGTGTCGAGTGGAAAAAATTTTCTCGCCAAAAATGAGTGTGGTGCAACGGTAGAAGGGACAAAGAACCATCACATAGAAGATAGAGACTTTGATGCCGTGTTCGATAGAACACATGGACGCTGGAAAGTTGCATGGAGGTGGAAGGTGGGGCCGCCAGAGCTAACCAACAGAGTCGCCGCGTATAAAAATAATTTTGATAAACTAAGTAAGGAAGCCTACGAGGACGAGGTCCAGCGATGGATTGAGGAGGGCTGGTTGAAGCCGACTTCAAATCAGGCGCAAGCAGGATTGCTGCCTCTGATGGCGATCGTCCAGGCAAATAAACATAAAGTTCGCCCTGTGCTGGACTATCGCGAACTTAATAAACATGTAGAAAGTCGGCCAGGTGTTGATGCAGCTGCATGCGATCAATCGTTGCGAGAGTGGCGGCGGATGGCAGAGCCCCTCGTGTTGGTGGACTTGAAGTCTGCTTACCTTCAAATCGAGGTGGACGAAACTTTATGGCCGTACCAGACGGTGAAGTTCCGAAATCAGACTTATCACTTGACTCGTCTCGGGTTCGGGCTTAATTGTGCGCCGAGAATAATGAGTCGGATCCTTGACTATGTTCTTAGTTTGGACGAGGCAGTTGCTCGGGGTACTGCTAGTTATATTGACGATATTTTGGTGAGTGAATGTGTAGTCAGTGCGCAGAGGGTGACGGAACATTTGAGGAGGTATGGCTTGGAGGCTAAGGTTCCGCAGGCGCTGGATGGCGGACGTGCCCTTGGGCTGGCAATCGCGCGGAGAAGCGATGGCCAACTGGAATATCGACGAGGGAATGAGCTCCCTTCACTTGGGGATAAGGCTCTTTCGAAGCGAGAGTTATTTTCCATTTGTGGTCAGCTTGTGGGCCATTATCCGGTGTGTAGTTGGCTGCGAGTAGCGTGCAGCTATGCTAAGCGTGTCGGTGAAGGCGAAGGTTGGGAGGATCCTGTTGGCGCAAAAGCAAACGCTTTCATTCGTAACATTGTGGCAAGAGTGCAGTTAGAAGATCCAGTGCGTGGTATTTGGAATGTGCCATTAACTACCTGTGGCAGAGTTTGGACAGATGCGAGCTCTCTGGCGTTGGGAGCTGTCGTCGAGATTGAAGGCGTTGTAGTAGAGGATGCAGCATGGCTTAGAAAAGGTGCCGATCTAGCCCACATCAATATCGCCGAGTTGGACGCTGCCATTAAAGGTGTTAACCTTGCTCTCAAGTGGGGTTTAACTAAACTTGAGCTTATGATTGACTCCAAGACGGCCGAGCGGTGGTTAAGGTCAGTCCTTGTTGGAGATTGTCGAGCCAAGGTGTCAGGAACCAGTGAGATGCTGGTCAAAAGAAGACTTGGCCTTTTCAGTGACCTCACTCGGGAATGTGCACTGGAGATCACCGTTACTTTTGTGCCGTCGGAGAAGAATAAGGCTGACGTGCTGACTAGGGTGTGTCAACGGTGGCTGGCAAAGGAGTCACTGGCATGTGTGGCCAATGTGGAGAGTCTTCACGCTATGCATCATTTTGGAGTTGATCGCAGTCTTCAGTTGGCCAAGATGGTCGATTCCTCAGTGACAAGGGCTGCGGTTGAAGACTGCGTGAGAGCGTGTGAGCAATGTGCGTCTATCGATCCAGCACCTACAACGCACGAAGAAGGAGTATTGTCTGTTGAGAAGACTTGGAGTAGACTGTCAGTGGATGTGACGCATTATGGCAAAAGCCGATTCTTGACTATTGTTGATTGTGGTCCAGGACGATTCGCTGTTTGGCGGGAGATTAAAACGGAGAGTGGATGTGAAATTTCTGGCAACCTTGACGAAGTGTTCCGAGAACGTGGTCCACCTGACGAGCTATTGATGGACAATGGCACCGCATTCCGCTCGCAACAGGTTACGGCATTGTGTGAGCGTTGGGGAGTAGCGCAGCGGTTTCGAGCGGCCTATCGCCCATCTGGAAATGGAATTGTCGAGCGTAACCACCGAACAGTAAAGCGAGTGGCAGCCAGAAGTGGTATATCCCCACTGATGGCAGCTTTCTGGTACAATTTGGCTAGTGAGGGGACACGGGGCCGAGACGCGCCGTCGTCAAGTGTCTACTCATACAAATGGCGGCATCCAGCGTCCTTACCAGTGGTGAAGGAAACGGAAGAGTCGTGTCGTTATCGGGTGGGAGATCGGGTGCTGGTGAAGCCTCCAGGAGCGCGCTGCACCACAACCTGGGATAGAGGTCATGTTGATGCCATTGTTTCAGATAATACTGTACAAGTGGATGGTATGCCAAGACATGTGCTGGATCTGAGGATGGCGCCGGGAGATGAGCTGATTGTTGATCAGCCATCATCAGAAAACCTACAGCTTTTGTCAGAGTTGCCCCCATTAGAGCTGGATCCAAGACCTCAGAGAGCAAGAGTGAAGCCGCGTTGGCTCCACGACTATGTTTAATGATGGTAACATCATGGGGGCGTGTAGTGTTGGCAAGACTGACTATTTGGAACATTATTCAGATTTGAATAATTGATGTTCCACTGTCAATAAACAAGAGAGTGGACAGTTGAACATCGACCTTCTTGTTGTGAAGTGACATATTGATAATGGAAAAGAAAGAAATGGAAAAAGACTTTAAACCACACATACACAATCATAGGTAAACATGCACAGACATAAACTTATACTTACATTCGTAACAGTATGAATACATTTTATTTTTTATTTTTCGTAGGCTTTCCACTCACTAGGTGGTTTTCGCATAAACGTCAAATAAAAGAATTCTTCTACAGCGTTTTGAGAACTTGAGAAAGTACCCCATACAATAAGTTTATTACTATCATGTACTGGTACTCTCATATTATGAAGCGCACGTTCTGTTTATAGCGCTAGAATTGCCAAAAACGAAACATCATTTGGCAGCCGACTTCAAGCAAACAACACTTTTATTAAAGATCCTACAATACATACGTAATATCACTTTTCAGTCTATATTATTCGTAGACATCTATGTCGATAGCAGGGATGTTATGGATAACCAAATTTCCTTGAACTATAGGTTGTTATGCGGCTGACCACCCATACTGTAAAAAATGGTTCACTTTGCCAATGTCACCCCTGTTTCAGGGAAGGACGGCAAGAGTTGCAGGGCTTATGTTCATTTGAGATTGGGTTTTAATATTGTAGGTCCACATGCGGCATGTGTTAGCGCGAAATTATACATGTCTGCTTGTGGGAATGCATTTAATATAAATCTTAAATGATATATATCTTTGCAGCTTAGATTAGATTAGATTAGATTAGAAATCTATCGGATATCCGAAATAAAAAAATACATTCGTATCCGTAACTAAAACCGAAATAAAAGTCTCGGATAATGGAGTGGTTGGTGTAAGGCCTTCGTTGACTGTAAAATAAATAGGTTCCACTCGCTGCATACAATATATTTGGGGAGAACGCAAAACGAAGATTAGTAGCGTTTTTTATGAAACTTGAGGATTTTTCATTATTATAAAGATTGTGAAAATACAGTAAACATTTCAATACATTTTCTTTAGTTCTATTAAAATATTTTGTGGGCTCACTGCCTATGAAAAAACTCTTAAAAAAACATGACAAAAGGGGTGGGGGGGATTTATTGAATGGATTGAAAGTGTGAAGGCGGCGAGGGATGAAATTTGAATAAATAAGCGTTTAATGAGCCTTTTTAGCAGGCCCAGATTAAGCTCACCACTGGTGCGGGGAAAAACGTGGGGACCCCCACCCCCTTTTTGTACTTTTTACAATTTAACTAATCTGAGTACTAATTACGGCGGTAAAAAGCAATTTATATGTCCATTTACAGTCAAGTTGTAATCCTACCTGAAGATGACCATATAGGTCGAAAACGTTTGTAAATTATAATTCAAATATATCAATATCGTGTGTGAAAATAAAACTATGTTTTAATCAGAAATTAGTTTTTTTTTTAAACATAAAAATCAATCAACATGAATTTTCACAGTGTTAATACACAAACCATAAAAAAATTAACAATTTCTATGCTTACTTATATGTATCCATGTACGCTTATTGGGGGAGAGAATTTAATCTTCTAGCGAATTGACATTAAAATTTGTCTTATAAAATTAAAAGGTGAATGCTCTTTATTGACATATTTTTAAAAAGTTACTTTATAATTTTTTTTTGATGTGTCAGGACCGATTTAAAAAACAACCATGTTACTTGCAAATATATGATGATGAGTCGATCGGTCAGTAGTTCGGAAGGTTGTGGGTTCGAATCCCGGCGGAGCACAAAAAATATACCATTTATATTTTCAAATTTGCAATTCGCTGGGTTGAAAAATTTATAAACCTTTACCAAAGACCGGTCACTGAAAGGTCCATCCAACCTTACAACAGCTGGATCTTGCTTGCGAATTGGCGCTATCTACAGCGACGACCAAGCTCGCAGAGGGCTCTTGAGGTGTGATACACTCAAAAACAGCGCTCACCAAAAAAATCATCCTAATATTATATTATTATTATATTAGAGTAACGTCTACGCATGGTGAGATGCTATTTTTTTATGTTTGTACGGAAGGGTGGACGAAAGAAAAAAAGGCCTTTGCTGCCTGCTTGTAATGTATCGATTTGCAAATGTTTTTTTTGAACGCGGGGGCCCTGGTGCGGTCGCACGCTCGAACCGCCTTCAATCCAGGCCTGCTTTAAGGATAAGGGGAGGGTTGACCTTTTCACTAAATAGACCCCCTTTTTATACACCCCTTCCCTTACCACAAACTTTTCTATTTTCTGTAAAAAAAAAACACAGTGTACAAATTATAAAAGATGTGCCGTTTGGATAAATAATCTTACAATACAAAAAGTTATTTATAAGAAAAAAATGTACATCAAATTCAAAGTAAATTTTGTTTATCGACTCATTCTACATAGTCCGGTCGAAAGCTCAATTGATAGAGTGCTTGCAATCCATGTCGAGAGCTCGGATTCGAATCCTTCAGAAGGTGTCAAAAATGGTTTCCCGTTTCGGTGTTTATTTCAATGCAATGCTTAATCAGCCTTCGGAAAAATGAGAACCAGCCCCCTTGGAAGCTGGGAAACCCCCACTTCAATTAAAGTATTTGGCGTGAGGACGGATCCCTTACCTGTAAAAATAAATAGGTCCTGAAACACCATACGGGACTCTTTCGGGTAAACGCAAGCTAGAAGTCACACTATATGTGTAGCTTTGTTGCGGTTTTAGTTACAATAATTTTCAAGGAAGGGACGAGAGGAAGAGGAAGATACCAGGTTTTTTAGACCGGTCCGTAGTCTAGTTGTTAGACTTCATATTCGTAAATGGAAGGTTGTGGGTTCGAATGCCGGCGGAGCACAATAAATATACGATTTTAATTTTCAAATATGCTCTTCGCTGGGTTGAAAAATTTATACACCTTTACCAAAGACCGGTCACCGGTCCATCCAGCCTTACAGCAACTGGGTGTTGCTTGAGAATTGGCGCTTTCTATAACGACGGCCAAGCTCGCAGAGGGCTCTTGAGTTGCGATTCAAACAAAAACAACGCTCACCAAATAAATCATCCTAACAACAAATAATAAAATAAATAAATAAAACAAAAAAATACCCCACACAATAGACCGATCAAATGAAGACAGCAGCAGGCACCTCGGTGGTTGGAACTCTGCGGGCAGCGCAGTCAAGAGGGAACTGGAGAAGAGTGGTTACTTCCACAGCCCTTCGCAATGAGGAACAAGATTAGGAAGAAGAAAACTTTTCCAGTGGCTCATGTACATCACTTTAAACAGAGTTAAGGCTCAAGTCTCGTTTCACTGTTCATAATGTGATAATGCAAATTCTTGTGGACAAATTTAGCGGCGAAGTGTGAGAAATGTCACTTCCCTTTATCGTAGAATTTAGAATGTTGCCACCCAGGAAATGGCTTCCACACCGAGCTATCTCTCATGCCAAAACTTCCATCAACGATGCCCTTGTACAAATAGTATATTATGCTCACTTTTTTTTTATCTATTCTGATTAACCAAATTTGTTTTTATCTTTCCCGCTTATAACTTTTGGTAAGCTTTTCACATAGCCAACCCTGTTTCAGGATTTTTTTTGTTGAAAATTTTGCAGACACGTTTGCCAATGCCACCCCAGTTTCGAATAGTTTATTATAGAGGCAGGAGTGGCAAGTTTTATGTCTATGTGAGTTTTGTATTTTTCCCCTATTGAAAAAACCCTATAATCTAAAATCTAAGTTGCAAAGATATAATTACATTTAGAATTCATATTAAATGCATGCTCACAAAGCAGACACGTGAAAAGTTCTCACTTACAAATGCTGCATGTGTACTTACAAATAAAAATCCAAACCTCAAACTAACATAAACCTTGTAAAGTTTGCCAACCTTCCCTGAAACAGGGGTAACATGTGCAAAGTGAACCATTTCTCACAGTGTGGGTGGTCAGCCTCATACCAGCTTACATTTCAAGGAATAAACATACTATAAATAAAAATCAGTTATATTCAGAGACCGTAATGTTACCTCTTACCTTACTTTATCTTACCTCTCTTTATTTATTCAAGATTAACTCTTAATTTGAATGAGATAATAAAATGAATAAAGTTAGTCTTATCACTGATAAACTTTACATTGTCCCTTAGTACAATTAACAAATAATAGAGTAAAACCTACACTTGAGGACTGACTCTGAATAACACAGAATATAATATTATCTACTTTGCCGATTGTGAACTTAGCACTGGACTTAGCGAAAGCGAGAAACAAAAAACTTTTCCTCGGTTTCCCTAAGCTCGAAAGAAAAATAATTACTTTAAAACCGCAAAAAAAAACAGTGCGTGCCCAGAACTCTTTTAAAATATTTTTTTATGAGTTATAACTTTTTTTTTTGTGTGAGAGAGTAAACATTTTTAGTGAAACATAGTATTCATTTTTAAAATTAGGGATATAGCATAATGTAAAAGCGAATATTGTTTTTAATTTCAAGAATTTTCCGAATTTTTTATATTCCTTGACTTTGGTATTGTTAATAACTATGGATTCGTTGGACATGAACCTTGGTACAATGGTTGGTGTGTGTCGAACAATCTGGTATGGTGTCGAATAATCCTAGTGGAAGTATCTAGCATGTTCGAAAGCATGCAAGAATGCCACCAATATATATGTATATATACGAGCAAAGATTCTGTGGGACAGAGAGAGTCGCATAAGTGTAACGCTAACACCCTTTCTTTAACTTCGTGTCACAGGTCGTCTTCATTGGACTTCTAGACTTTAAAATAAAAGCATTTCTAAATTTAGCTCTTTAATTAAAAACGATAAGAAAGATGTATATGTACATTTGTTTTGATTTTACTGCTGTATCGTGCTAGTGTGTCTTTAAATCGAACACAGAGGTGCGTGATGTCTGCACGCTTAGCAACAACTTCCAAATGCAACTAGCTCATCGAGTATTCTGCAGATTGCTTGAGAAGCTACACAGTCGCTTTTCCATTTTCATACAAAATTGTAAACTCGCGATGACTTTGTGACTCCGTAAAAGTTGTCAGAAGTGCGTGGTCAATCCGCCACCAAACCACGCAGATAGCATCACCTGGCCGTACAACTATCACGCTTAAAGATACTGCTTAGAAAATAGGACTGACCGTAGCACGATAAGAAGACTGAATAAGAGAAATGAAAATACACAATTATTTTGACATTCTGCCTCTTGTAGACAATCCTTCGACATTCATAGTCTTTGCATGCGTGCGTGGATAATATTCAACTATCACACAAAAAATACAGGATAATGTTATTCCTGTATGTGGTCTAGTGGTGACACTTCAGACTCGCAAATGGGAAGTCGTGAATTCGAATTCCGACGGAGCACATAAAAATACACAATCAATATTTCCAATAGTTGCACTTCTTTGCTTGAATAAATACCGGTCCCCAAACGTCCATCCAAACTTACAGCATCTAGGTCTTGCTTGAGAATTGAAATTTTCTACAGCGACAACCAAATTTTCAAAGGGCTCTTGGGGTGTGATTTACACACAAAAAAACAGTTTTCACCTAATGAATTATCCTAGTACTATCACTACCTTTCTGATGCAAAACATGAGTTAGTCGAAAATACCAAATCGGGAAATTATGTCTGACTCCCTGGGGTTCGATTTCAAAACATCTACATAAGAAATCGGACATTCTAGGACACAAAAATGAATTTTGTTCTTTCACTTTTAGATTGTGACGAATGGAGCTTCATTAAAAAAAAATAGCACTACAAGAATCCATACAAGAGTGTTGTGGGTTGAGCTATCGTCTGTACAGGGCATGAGAAATAGAACTGGCCGTTCCACGATAAGTTTACTGAATTAGTGAAATTTAAAAGAACGATTATTTTGACGATCTGTCTTGGATAGCCACGTCTAACCACGCTGACCTGTTTATTTTTTTTGTTATCACTCTCAGCAGACCATTTCCCGGCTAAACATTGACCGCATGGCTTTACGACTGTGCTAATCCGCTGCATCGGATTGTAAGAAAGGCCGTTAAGGAATTTAACTGTTTTAGGAGCTCAAAATCGTGTTTTATTTTAATCAAATGAGCGACTAAGTGGACGATTCTAGATTATAACAAATAGGGGTCACTAGGCTGATAAGTAAAGCTGTAAAAAAGGAGTACGTTTTTTTTGCAATCCCACAACTGTTTCAGGGTAAGTCCCTGCAGAGGTCATGCTGATTTTTGGTATAGCATGTGTACTAACAAAATAAAAACCTTCAATCTCAAATGTCGATCGTCCAGTGGCAACTTAGGCTGTCCAGTGTCCAAGCGGGAAATAGGGAGACTCTAACTGAGGTGGTGGAACGACATCAAGGGAACTGCTTTAAATGATGACCTTAGATACTATCGAAGTTTCAAAGATACTTTAGTATTGAAAATTTATATACAACTAGCAGACCAAACCGCGCTCTCGCACGGTTGGCTGCTAGGCCCTCCGGGCAGGTTTTAGTCTGGCTTCGCCATCATTTTTTGCCCATATGTTTTTTATTTCATTGAATGCTTTAAGCTATAATTTAATAAATTTTGTGATAAAATGGTAATTGAATTCTTTTAATGTTCCGAATATCTTTAATCCACGAAAGACGAATTTAAGTTAAAAAGCCTGCCTACTCGCTGCGCACGATAACGGCATTTTAGTTTGAAGTCCGGCTTCGCCAGCACACTTTACCCCTGCTCTGATTTTTAAAAGATCCATGAGAACTGACCAACAACAACAACAAAAAGTGGACAATTTTATGGTAGAATCCCAGGCCTGATCGTGCTACTTCCTATTGTTGTGCAGGTGCTAAAGTCTTTATCCTGCTTTTTATTTCTGCTCTTTATTTTTCTGGTGATGGTTAATAATGATGCTCGACCCGTTCATTATCATTTAAGTGTATAACTTGTCTTTTCTGCTCTTTTTCGTTTTGGTGGTAATAGTATCTTAAGCGTTCCTATGTTGCTTGCAATTGTCTTATAGTGGCATGAAACATGACTGCGTTTGCTATACGGCATCGTTTTGTTGGTACTGGTGCTTTTGTTATTAGATTGCTCCAGCTGCTCTTATTGTCATGAAATGCCTTCAAACTGCTCGTCCTGCTCTGAATTATCTTTTGACATCTTAAAACTGCTTGTGATACTTTTCACGATATTTTAGTGTCTCATACATGTCTCATCTAAGGCCGGTTGACATCTCAGCTGGTAGAGTGCTTGCATTTCACACCGAGAGCTCGGATTTGAATCCTACTGAGAGTGTCAGTAATGATATCTCGATTCGGCACAAAAAATGAGTACCAGCCCCATCGCGAGCTATGAAGTCTCCACTTCAACTTCAACAAAGGCTTGCAAAAATAAATAGGTTATAATCGCCACATGCGACACCTCTGCGGGAAAAATACGGCTAAAAGTTTCAGTAGGTATATATGTACCAGCTACAGCTTAGCTGTGTTCAGTAGTGACACCTCAAGAGCCCTCTCGTCGCTCTAGAGAGCAATATTGCGACGTAAGTAACCAAAAACAGCAATCTATGATTTGTTGCTCAAATTGGATTAGTACGAAAAAACAGGAAATACTATTTTCTGTGACTCCATGAATTTATTTGACTTTCGAGATAATCGTAGATCGGCCCATGGGTTTTATGCGAAAGACAATGTCTTAAAGTAAAATGTCATTTGTTGTGCTCATCCGCCGACATTTGAACCCAGGATGTTATTCCTTGACTTATAGGTTGGTATGAGGCTGACCACCCATACTGTAAAAAATGGTTCACTTTGCCAATGTCACCCCTGTTTCAGGGAAGGTCGGCAAAAGTTGTGGGGCTTATTTTCATTTGAGGTTTGGATTTTATTTGTAAGTACACATTCAGCATTTGTAAGCGCGAACTACACTTGTTGGTTTGTGGGCATACATCTGAGAGCTTTAAATGAATATATCCTTGCAACTTAGATTATAGATTATAGATACTGCTTGGTACCTGAAGATACCTTAAAATGCCTAAACTCACAATCTACAAAAAAATCTAAGTATGGGAAAACGTTCGACCCATCGACAGAACTCTAAGAAAAAATGACTTTTGAAAATTAAAAAAAAATAAACTTTATAACTTTTTTTATTTTTATATATGACACTTTGTATGAAATTTTACTTTTTAAATATTTGTTCAAAGAAATTTGCCGTAGAAAAAAAATTCCTTCCAACATTTATGGGGTTTACTAAAATGCATTTTAAATTCGAGTATGACGCCTAGACATTCAAAATGGCCGCCTGCAGAGCAATGTACTTTTTTAGTTGGTATCGCGGGTATGCAAAATATATACTTGGCGGGATTGTGCTATTACATATCATTACATTTTGCTAAATTATAATTGTTGTTGTAGCATCAAAACAGTTGATTTTTTTACTTATAAATTTGACTTTTTTGTGAAAATCAGGTTTTTCAAAATTTTGTTGGAAAAAAATTGTCATTGAAAAAAGTTTTCTTTCAAAAAATGTTGACATAATAAGCAAACCCAAATTGATGATTGAGGAAAAACCTTCAGACTTTTAAAATGAACGCCAGGAGAATGTTAAATATTGACGAAACCAAAAAAAATGTATGGCAGCTACTCTTAATCCTTCATGTATTTCATTGTTCTTTTAAAAATATTTAAGTCTGTTTATGATCAGATAGCATACCTAATTTCAATGTTCCAACTTAATGCATGCGCCCGTTGTGCCAACTGAAAGATATTGTTTTGTATTTTTTTCTATGTAGGTATTTACAAACTTTGTTTGAAGAATTTACTTTTTGCGAAAAAGTTTCTTCGAAAAGTTGTTTACATAACTAAGAGACATGACTGTTTCGAATATCAAGCCTGTAAATTTAAAATGGCCGCCAGCGGCAAGATTTCAATTTTCAGTCTGTATGGCAGGTATGCGAAAAATGCACGTGACGTCATCCGGACTCTAACAGTTGTTTAGCCACTAACATTTTATGGGGGTGTGCAAAATTTCAGCATCGTGCTGCAAACGGTCTGGGCGCCTATAATGGTACAAATATACAAACAAACAAACAAACAAACAAACAAACAAACACCAAAAATTCTGGAACACAGCGTTAGTTCAGTTTGTCAATAGAAACACTTGTTGGAAAAACATTTTTGCAAATTCGAAAAAAACAGACGCAAATACCCTCTCCTTTTTTATATATAAGAATGCATGCCCACAACAGGCATGTGTAATTTCGCGTTGACAAATGCTGCATGTGCACTTATAAAATAAAGACCCAAATCTAAAATAAGTATAAGCCCTGCAACTTCTTTCGGACTTCCCTAAAACAGGAGTGGCACTGGCAAATTGAAACAATTTTTACAGTACCTATGGGTAAAACTCATACCAACCTATAAATCAAGGAACAAAAATAATAGTACACATTTAACTATATGAAAAAGTCAATAAATGAAACAATCTATGAAATAAAATATGACAATGTCAAATTAATCAATTGCTATTTTGGCTCAATCAAGATATTTCCTTCTTGCTATTATATTTTTTTTCTTTCCTCTCACATAAATATATACCTTCAGTTCCTTATCATCCCTCTTTCCTAGATGCTAGAACCAGTTTACTGTTTTATTTTTATTACTAGCAGACCAAACCGCGCTCTCGCACGGTTGGCTGCTAGGCCCTACGGGCAGTTTGAAGTCCGGCTTCGCCAGCACACTTTACCCCTGCTCTGATTTTTAAAAGATCCATGAGAACTGACCAACAACAACAACAAAAAGTGGACAGTTTTACGGTAGAATCCCAGGCCTGATCGTGCTATTTTCTATTGTTGTGCAGGTGCTGAAGTCTTTATCCTGCTTTTTATTTCTGCTCTTTATTTTTCTGGTGATGGTTTATAATGATGCTCGACACGATCATTATCAATTAAGTGTATAACTTGTCTTTTCTGCTCTTTTTCGTTTTGCTGGTAATAGTATCTTAAGCGTACCTGTGTTGCTTGCAATTGTCTTATAGTGGCATGAAACATGACTGCGTTTGCCATACGGCATTGTTTTGTTGGTACTGGTGCTTTTGTTTTTAGATTGTTCCAGCTGCTCTTATTGTCATGAAATGCCTTCAAACTGCTCGTCCTGCTCTGAATTATCTTTTGACATCTTTAAACTGCTTGTGATACTTTTCACGATATTTTAGTGTCTGATACTGCTTGGTACCTGAAGATACCTTAAAATGCCTAAACTCACAATCTACAAAGAATCTAAGTATGGGAAAACGTTCGACCCATTGACAGAACTCTAAGAAAAAAATGACTTTTGAAAATTAAAAAAATAAAAACTTTTTAACTTTTTTCATTTTTATATATAAGACACTTTGTATGAAATTTTACTTTTTAAATATTTGTTCAAAGAAATTTGCCGTAGAAAAAAAGTTCCTTCCAACATTTATGGGGTTTACTAAAATGCATTCAAAATTCGAGTATGAGGCCTATGAATTTAAAATGGCCGCCTGCAGAGCAATATATTTTTTTAGTTTGTATGGCGGGTATGTAAAATATACACTTGGCGGGATTGTCTTATTACATATCATCATTACATTTCGCTAAATTATAATTGTTTGTGTAGCATCAAAACAGTTGATTGTTTTACTTATAAATTTGACTTTTTTGTGAAAATCAGGTTTTTCAAAATTTTGTTGGAAAAAAATTGACATTGAAAAAAGTTTTCTTTCAAAAAATGTTGACATAAGCAAAACCAAATTGATCAATGAGAAAAAACCTTCAGCCTTTTAAAATGGACGCCAGCAGACCTCTGAATATTAGAGAAACAAAAAAAAATGTATGGCAGCTACTCTTAATTCTTCATGTATTTTGTTGTTCTTTTGAAAATATTTAAGTCTGTTTATTTTCAGATAGCATGCCTAATTTCAATGTTCCAACTTTAGGCATGCGTCCGTTGTGCCTCCTGAAAGTTATTATTGTAGATATTTTTCTAGGTAGGTATTTACAAATTTTGTTTGAAGAATTTACTTTTTGCAAAAAATTTTCTTCCAAAAATTCTTTGAATTACTAAGAGACATGACTGTTTCGAATATAAAGTCTTTAAATTCAAAACGGCCGCCAGCGGCAAGATTGCAATTTTCAGTCTGTATGGCAGGTATGCGAAATATGCACGTGACGTCATCCAGACCCTGACAGTTGTTTAGCCACTGACACTTTATGGGGGTGTGCAAAATTTCAGCATCGTGCTGCAAACGGTCTGGGCGCCTATAATGGTACAAATATACAAACAAACAAACGGACAAACGGACAAACAAACAAACACCAAAAATTCTGGATATGAGGTTTAGTCCAGTCCGTCAATAGAAACACTTGTTGGAAAAACATTTTTGCAAATTCGAAAAAAACAGACGCAAATACCCTCTCCTTTTTTATATATAAGATTATATTATTTTCGATGAAATAAATCAACTCGGGAAGAAAAACTTTTCGTTTTATTCTTACATTAGTAATTTAAAATGAATCTTTACAATGTCAATACACAAACAACCCTTTCAACTTTCAAATATTTTCACAGCTTGTTATTTTAGAGGTATTTTCGTGTTTCAAAATTACAAAATGTTTTATCTTTACCGGTGATCGATTTCAATGAACTGATACTAGTATAAAATTCTCCAAGCCGTCCTGTTCCATGTTTTTGTCAGCAGTTTGATTCGTTTAATTTGATCGTATTAAATTATCCTCGTACATTTTCAAACCGCGCGCTAGACGAAGTGCAAAACTCATTTGGCGATTCTGTTTTATTTTTTCACCCGAAGCGTTACGGATAATCGCATCACGTACTCGTAGATAGGCCGATGAAAATTTAGTTCCAATTTATCCCTACGCGTTCAAATTATCTGATATTTTAGGTTGATATCATTTTTAATAAATCGAATAAATTTTATTTTTCATACATATTTAAATTGAATGCTTACAATTTTTTTTTATAAATACTGTGGAATAGTTAAGGACCACTATTTAAAGAGAAAAAAATTGTTTTAATTCGTGAAGGGTAATAAAATATAATATCATATGGTTATCATATTAGGATGTTTAGATGTTTTTATTATTAGGATTGTTAGAATCATATTAGGATGATTTATTTGGTGAGCGCTGTTTCTGTGTGAATCCCGCCTCAAGAGTCCTCTGCGAACTTGGTCGTCACCTTAGAAAACGCCAATTCTTAAGCAATACCCAGTTGCTGTAAAACTGGATGGATCTTTGATGGCTATGTAAAGGTACATGAATTTTGAATCCAGCAAAGAGCGTATTAGAAAATATAGAATGTAAATTTTTGTGCTCTGCCGGAATTTGAACCCACGACCTTCCATTTACGAGTCCTAAGCGCTACTACTATAATATAATTCATTTATCATGTTCTTTACCAGTCCGTATTGTGGGGTTTAACACTTCGCATTTGTAAATGAAAGGCTGTGGGTTTGATTCCCAGCAGAGCACTACAATATAACCTTTTAATTTTCTAACTATGCTCATAGCCGGTTTCTAATCTAATCTAATCTAATCTGAGTTGCAAAATATAAGTGACGATTCACATTATATGCATTTTCACAAAACAGACATGTTTAAGTTCGCGCTTAAACATGCCGCATGTAGTCCAACAATATAAAAACCCGAATCTCAAATGAACATACACCCTGCAACTCCTGCCGACCTTCCCTGAAACAGGGGTAACATTGCCAAAGTGAACCATTTTCTACAGCATGGGTGGTCAGCCGCATACCAACCTATAAGACAAGGAGCAAACACAACAAATTACATTTATATTTTTTGTTTGCATTTTACGTTTGAAAACTTCATATGAATTTGCCAAAGATCAGTCAGCAAAGGACCATCCAGCTGTATACAAACTGGTCTTGCTTGAGCAATTGGGGCTTTCTATAGCGACAACCAAGTGTGCAGAAAGCTCTTGTTTTTTTTAAATAAATAAAATTCTGAATAATCACTTTGATACAAAAAGAAAATATGAAATATTTTCTTATTTGTGGTCATCAATGTATAAAGGAGAGTAAAAATTCTTTTGTGGGGCATGTCACGTAAATGTAGCACAAGAAATTTCCAGAAGGTAAAATAAATAGGTGACCTCCTCATTAATATCAGTCGAGATAAAAATAATAACTATTTACTTATACGTCTATAATTCCAGAACAGACAGTCGTGCAGAAATAAGTACGTAGCTCTAGTTTCGTATGTAGTAAATATAGTTTCGTACAAAAATGTCCACATGCAAAAAACTAGATCCAATTTTCTTTTATCGTGAACCCTAACAGAATAAAAAAAACAATCGAAGCGAAATGTACGAGTACCTACGTTGTTTTTACACAAAAGGTAAACGGTGTGTTCTTGCAATGAACACTTTTAGAAAATAAAACAATTGAAAATGTGTAAAACAAAAACAAAAAAAACAATCGTAAATTTACTCTGGTGTGCTCTACACCAGAATTATCTTCCAATTTCAGTCGGCAGTGGGGAAATTCCTGAGAGGGAACCAACAAAAAAACACATTTCTCGTTTTGTTTTTATGAAAGTGCGGAACCGTCGTCAATTAGAAGAAACCCATTAAGGACTTAGCGAAACGCTATGACCGTAAAAAGAGACTGAGAGCGCTGCCCACCGTGCAAAAAGTGATTTCTCACGAGTATCGATTTTGCAACAATGCCATTTGTATTGGAGCCGGCTTGGCAGTATAGGTCGATGGGTTTCATGTTAGAACGACACTGTGACAAAATGACACATGACATAACAACACATGACAGAACGGCACATGACAGATAGACACATAACAGAACTGCACATGACAGAATGATACACGACAGAAACGACACATGACAGAACGACACACGACAGAACGACACATGACAGAATGATACATAACTGAACGACACATGGCAGAACGACACATGACAAAACGACACAGTGGCAAAACGATACATTACAGAACGGCACAGTGACTAGACGACGCATGACAGAACGTTACATGACTAGACTATACATGACAAAACAACACAGAAAATACATCACTTACACAATGTTTTTTATGTGCCGTGTATGGTATGTTCTGTTTTCTTTATGTTATTTTTTGTCATGTGATGTTTTGTCCTTGTGTTGTTTTAACAGGGATTTATTTTCTGTGGTTTTTTTCATAGTGATGTTTTATCATGTGATGTTATGTCATACATTGTTCTGTTATCTGTCGTTCTGTCATGTTTCGTTTTGTCACTCTGTCGTTTTGTCACTGTGTCGTTCTGTCACTGTGTCGTTCTGTCCTGTGATGTTTTGTCACTGTGCCGTTCTATTCTGTCACCAGGTCGACAGTAGCACAAAGCCGCGAATATAATTTACAACCGCCATACACTTTAAGTGGAACGATGGCGTCAAGGTTACGAACGGGGCTAAAAATAACCGCCTTTTCCTAGGTCAGTGTTTCCCAACTTGAGTTTATTTTACAATCACGCGATAGGTCACCAACACAATAGACATATTGTTTGGCTTTTCAGGTAAATAAATAGCATGAACCAGATCTAAAATTCTTATTTATCCGATTATTCTAAAGATCTGAATTACAGATTTTAAGGTGACTTAGTTGTCTGAAAAGATTTGTGGTCATTTTGACCTATACTGTAAACTTTACCAATACGCAACACAACTAAGCTACACGTATAGTGTAACGTCTTGCCACGTTATCCCCGAAGGGTTCGCATGTGGCAAGTTGAACCTATTTATGTTTACAGGTACTGGGCTGGCCTTACGCCAACCACTTCAGTTGAAGTGGGGGTTTCCCAGCTTCCGAGAGTGCTTGTACTCATTTTTTATGAAGGCTGAGTAAGCCTTATTTTTTATGTTATAGATTCGAAGGTATGTTCTTTCAGGATGTTCCTAAAGGATACTCACTCCGGCTAGCTATCATCGGCATCACTCTCAGAGCGTGGGGTTCTTTCTTTGTGTTGCTATCTTTTACTTTGGGAAGGGTTGTATATTGAAACATAATTTAAATGAAACAATAATAGGTTTATTTTATCACTTGACAAGGGACCGGAAATGGGAAACAATAAATGGCCAGACCTGTTTCAGAAAGCCTACACGTCCCTTCACATAACTTTTCTGTTGACTGGAGTTCCGAGGCAAGCTTACAATAATCTCGGGAGGTGATGATCACGGATCGGGGCTTCGCCCCCCGAGAGCCGCAGTCCATGAGGCGAATGCCTCAACACGTGGAGCCCCAGGGGGGAGGCTCCTCTGCACCAGGCTCCGTTCCATAAGGCGGGTGCCTTGGATGGCGGATGCTCCAAGTAGAAGGGGAGGGACCTCCATTGAAATGCCCTTGCACCACTTGGTGCTTGGTCGCCGACGTCTTGCTCAGAACTGCCGAGAACTGGCGAGCGACAATCGACGGCGCGATGACATCGCTCGGCGCAGTTTGGTTGCTTCTGTGACCGCCCGGCTCTGTTCGGCCCACGAAACATGCACTGTACACAATTTCTTTATTTTAAATGTTATTTAAAAAATAACATAACATATTTTATTTTGGGGTTTGGGATAAACACCGAACCGGGAAAACATTTCTGACACCCTCGGTGGGATTCAAACCCGAGCTCACGGCATGGAATGCAAGCACTCTACCAACTGAGACATCGACCGGATATACCTACTTATGTAAAAAGCAGTTACTTGAGAAGAGTGGATAAAGTTGCAGGATTATCTTCATTTCAGATTTGAGCTTTTATTTTGTAATTACACGTGCAGCATGTATCTAAATCTAAATCTAAATCTAAGCTGCAAAGATATGTATCATTTGAGATTCATATTAAATGCATTCCCACAAGCAGACATGCATAATTTCGCGCTTACACATGCTGCATGTGGACCTACAATATAAAAACCCCAATCTCAAATGAACATAAGCCCTGCAACTCTTGCCGACCTTCCCTGAAGCAGGGGTGACATTGGCAAAGTGAACCATTTTTTACAGTATGGGTGGTCAGCCGCATACCAACATATTATTACAAATTCGTGTTTATACATACAATGTATAAACACGAATAAATATGTTCCTTCGTTTAAGAATGCATTAAAGGTACACCTGAAACGTTTATACACCTTATTAATTTAGATTATAGACGTCTAATGCAAATCCAAAAAAAACTTGGTATTGTTGTAAGAAAAAGGCAAACCATTTTGAATGATATGAATCTGAAAAAAAAAATCTTGAGTTTGCAAATAAAATTATTGCACAATTCTCCTTTGACTTTTTTGACTTGACTACTCGTATTTTAGGTTAAGCTGCATGAATTTTAAAGTTTTCGATAAAGATTACAACTGTATAATATTGTCGTGTACTCAACAAAGAGTGATGAGTGGGTGTCACATAAATACATCAAAGAATGCATTACTGTCACCCACTTCATGATAGTCCTTAGACATGAAACATTCTGCAACTGAAACGGCACCTTAAAATAAAATATCTCATTAATGGTTGGGAGGGCCCTTGAGGTGTGACACACACAAAAACGGCGATTTTTTGTCATGTAAAAAAAAATAAAAAAATAAAATTATTGATTGTAGAGGCATTAACTTTGTAATCGTTCATCATTAATGATAAAAGAAAAACAGTTTTGTTTTCGATTACGTGAGTATATTTTTATATACCACAACCGGTTTCACAAACATCCGTTCGCATCATCAGGTGGATAAATTATTTATCCACCTGATGATGCGAACGGATGTTTGTGAAACCGGTTGTGGTATATAAAAATATACTCACGTAATCGAAAACAAATCTGTTTTTCTTTTATCATAAATAAATTATCCTCATATATATATGGAGAAATTGTGTATCCGAGGTTTACAGCCGTTAATCAACTTCTGACAAAGTTTTAAACATATTTTACGATATAACTTATCGTTTTTGTTTCTTATACTTTATGCTAGTAAAAAAGTGACAGTAGTGAAAAAAATCAGGCGTATGAAATATATATATATTTTTTTTAAATTATAAATGTAAAAAAAAAAACAACTTAAAAAAATATTTTTAAAATCTCGTCAGTTTCACATTTTTATCGTTTTTTTTCTTTGTGCTTTATATTTTGGATGTTTTTTTTCTTTTTAATTACAGAACTATACATTCAAGGCCCGGTATATTGAACTGTAGTAATATTTTAGTTAACTATTACTTGAATTTTCATTCAAAATACTCAATCTCGAGTTAACTAAAAGCGAACATTACCGAAGTATGAGGCCACGCCCCTTAATCTTGGAAATAATTAAAATGCCATTCAAAAGCTTTAAAACAAACAACTATTCATAAAAATCATATGCCTAACCTTCATTAAGCTAGAAAACGACACAAAAAATGTTCAGTTTGCAACAGTTTTGATGTATCCTTACATTAAAAAAGAACAGCTGCTGTCAGTGAAGCGCCGCCATCTTGAAAATCGAAAGTTAAAGTTACTAAATATTTACTGCCGAAATTCGGTGCGTGAAATATTATGATGATTTAACTAAAATTGCATTTTAGTTAACTTTACGATACTTCAAAATACCGGGC
The DNA here is from genome assembly GCA_951799405.1 of Agapetus fuscipes. NCBI lineage: Eukaryota > Metazoa > Arthropoda > Insecta > Trichoptera > Glossosomatidae > Agapetus > Agapetus fuscipes. The sequence continues at coordinate 26,967,283 of OX637332.1, forward strand.
CTATCGTACTGGGCCAACTTTTTTTAAATGTCAATAGTTTTTGAGTACATAAAGAAAAAATGTTTTCAAGAAATTTAATACATCGCCCATCCCTAGTCCCTGGTATACTCCTCAGTCACAGATATACTCTTGCAATGTTCACACCCGTGATCTGTGGTTCACACATAGAGTAATATAAACAGAGTCACAGTAACAGTAAATTATCGTGTTGATGACCACGTACAGGCTAACCACCCATACTGTAAGCAATGGTTCACTTTGCCAATGTCACCCTGTGTCAGGAAAGGTCGGCAAAAGTTGTAGGGTTTATGTTTATTGAAGGTTTGGATTTTTTTTAAATCCTGTGCGGGAGACTCCCTAGATTCTAGAGACTCTAGGGGTCTATGACACTTGTTGTGGTACGAGCTTGGTCGTCGCTACAAAACGCCAATACTCAAGCAAGACCCAGTTGCTGTAAGGCTGGATGGACCTTTGGTGACCGGTCATTGGTAAAGGTTTATGAATTTTTCAACCCAGCGAAGAGCAAATTTGAAAATATAAATGGCATATTTTTTGTGCTCCGCCAGGATTCGAACCCACAAACTTAGAGTCCGCAGTGCTACCACTGAGCTACGAATCGGTCGGATCGGATTGTAAGCATACATTCAGCATTTGTAAGCGCGAACTACACGTGTCTGTTTGTGGGCAAGCATTTGATATGAGCTTTAAATGTTAACATATCTTTGCAACTTAGATTATATATTATAGATGAAAATGTCGATGATGATGATGATGATTTCTCCACAGCTCCGTTTCAAGTTTCGCCTCCAAGGGCGCCGATCCATATGTTGTCAAATGTGGTGTCAGGTCCTACAACTTTAGACAATCTCAACTCGTAACTTCACAGCTAGCTCCCAAGTTGGCTGATCTTTCATTTTCCGTGAATTATCTTTTCGCTTCTTGTAATCGTTGAATTTTCTTTATCAATAATCTGGAAAGACCATATTAGAGCTTTTGATTCCCCTTATTTAATTAAAAAAGAAACAGTAAAGAGACTTTCATAAAAAAAAAAGTTTTGTTTTCACAAATTGAGTGTGTGAAAACAGTCAAACTTCAAATGAACAAAAATGCTTCAACTCATGCATTCCTTGACTTATAGGTTGGTATGCGGCTGACCACCCATTCTGTAAAAAAATTGGTTCACTTTGCCAATGTCACCCCTGTTTCAGGGAAGGACGGCAAGAGTTGCAAGGCTTATGTTCATTTGAGATTGGGTTTTTATATTGTAGGTCCACATGCGGCATGTGTTAGCGCGAAATTATACATATCTGCTTGTGGGAATGCATTTAATATAAATCTTAAATGATATTTATCTTTGCAGCTTAGATTAGATTAGATTAGATTTCACCTCAATATATTTCACCTCCTCTTGATAATGACGTGAACAAGTCGAAAGTACTCGAGGTGAAATTAACACTCAATTTGTGAAAATAAAACTCTGTGTTTTTTTTTTATAATTTATTATATAAATAGATTTTCACTGTGTGAATACACAAACTCTAAAAAGTTTTGTGAATATTTCATTTCGAGTTGGTACTTGAGAGATAGTAGAAATGAAATAATTTGACATTCTGTTGTCACCCTATTGGTTCAAAGCAAAAAACGTACAAATGGTGGATTTTCATCGCTAAATGCAACTTTATTGTAACTGTAACTCTGTCGCCATTCCGCTAGGGATGGTCAGAGCCTCTGCAGAGCTGCGTTCATTTTTCAATCGTTAATTGCCATTACGAGGCTTTGACAGTTAACGAATGTGAGTTAAGAGAAGTATGTACGGTTGAAATGGTTTACCTGAGAGCAATGACTGGAAAGACACTGAATAATAGAGTCTGCAATGATTGGTTGATGAATGTGTGTGGTAAGTACAAAAAAGCACAATGAGATGGTTCGAACATCTTGAAAGAATGGATGATGAACGACTATCGAATAAATGTACAGAGGCCATGTCAGAGGAAAGCGTGGAAGGGAAAGACCGAGGAAGAAATGGTAAGGCCAAATAGGTGAGATTGCGAAAGAATTTAACCTACATATTGAGAATAAGACAAGAATATGTATGAAGAAAGAGATGAAAGAGGTATGCAGGACAGAAAAAAGTGGAGACGCATCTGCGGAGGTAACAGCTATCCCTAGTGGAACGGCGGTAGGATACAGTAACAGACGGCAATGGTACTTAGTCCTTTTTTGCTTTATATCCAACAATTCAAATATTCTATCCACATCGTTCAAACAAGCGATGAATGCGAATCCAGATAGACACATACTATGTTGATGTGGTGCCGTTCGTATTTGAATAAATCAAACGGCCCTTAAGCCAAATTGTTTTCCGATATAATTTTTATGAAATCCTCTCACCATCAGTTTCGCGGCTCAGATTTAATACCGACGGTTAAAAGGAAGTAGGGCATAAAGGGCATATAAGCGACGTTTTTGTCAAAAAGAGGCTATCCTACTTAAAATTTTCCACTCTTTCTTATGCGCTTCCACTATTAGATTTTTTTGTTGTTGTTTATGCCCAAGCCGTAGCTCTGACCGGTAGCTTTGACCGGTCCGTTGCTCAGTGGTAACACTGCGGACTCTGAATGGGAAGGTTGTGGGTTCGGATCCCGGCGAAGCACAAAAAATATTCCATTTATATTTTCAAATTTGCTCCTCGCTGGGTTGAAAAATTCTTACACCTTTACCAATGACCGGTCACCAAAGGTCCATCCAGCCTTACATTCCAGCAACTGGGTCTTGCTTGAGTATTGGCGCTTTGTAGCGACGACCAACTCAAACTTTAAACGGCTCTCCTGAACAATTTACTTTTTGTCGCTTCTTCCTTTTAACCGTCGATATGATATAGACCGCGTATGCGACGCGCGTGCCATTACCACGAGTATAAAACAATGAGTAAACTCACCTCATGGTACGTTAATCGAATTTATGTATGTAAACTAAATCACTCTCTAGGAGTGCCGTCGCGTATTACATACATTTTAGTTTAACGCAGTGGAGTTGAGTTTTAAACATTTTTTTATACTCGGGGTAAAAGATTCCCTTTATTGATCCTCCTGTACGGAAGTATAAAACGTCGAAACTGAACAATAGCAGTTTGCAAAAAAATATATATGGAAATCTCCACTCACGTCAGAGGCGCTCTCTCATATGCAATACATTTTTTGGTAAATCTCTTCAGTTGAGTATAAACGTAATGCATTGTACTTGAGGTGCTGTTTTGTGTCCCTGGTAACATGTGTTTTTGAGTACTACTCTCATAAGCAGAGAAATTGAGACATTTTCACACAAAGTATACATTTTACCTGTGGATATGTCATGCTTTAAAGAAATATGTTGTATCCAAAAAATCTTAATCAAAGCTGCATCATTTAAGATTCATATTAAACGCATTCTCACAAGCAGACATGTATAAGTCCGCGCTAACACATGCCGCATGTGGAACTACAATATAAAAACCCAATCTCAAATTAACAAAAGCCCTGCAACTCCTGCCGATCTTCCCTGAAACAGGGCTGACATTGGCAAAGTGAAACATTTTTTACAGTATGGTTGGTCAGACTCATACCAACCTATAAGTAAAATAAATGTAGCATAAATAACGTCATATAATGTCATACAACTTAAAAATGGTAACAAAAAACTTGAGATTATAATATTGTATTATTTAGTTCTTTGACTTATAGGCTGATATGAGGCTGTCCACCTATTCTGTAAAAAAGGTCCACTTTACCAATGTTGGTAATGGAATTCAGGTAATATGACAGATATATTAGGTACATCTTAAATGTAATGTATCTTTATTATAGGTTATTTTAGTTATAGGTAGGTATGAGGCTGACATCCTAAAAACCGCATTTTTTATTCACTTCTCTAATATCCCCCCTATAATTTAAGTTGCAAAAGTATATAAATATTTTAGATTCCTATGAAACACATATCCAAAAGAAGACAAGTTTAAGTTTGCCCAAAATTACATAAACTGCATGTGTATTTACATACATAATAAAAACCCACAATTGAAAAAATTCTAAAATGCTATATAATACTTTTTTTAAAATAGCGTTTATGTAAAAAATAAAGTTAAAAAATTATAATCTGAAAAGATTCTAAAGACTTTATGGATTACTAAGTATTTTTTTTGCTCATCAATATCTTTGGTTCGGTATTTTCAATTTTAGTTTCTGTGATATAAAATTGATTAAAAAAAATTTCATACAGGATCGATAAAGTGGGTCCTTTTCATTCAGTATAAAGTCGCAATGCTGATGTTCAAAATATTGGATCTTACACCGCACTCACCTATTCCACACGAGTGATATTAACTTTTTATCTCGTCCACAAAATTGTTCAATTTGCAGTCAAGCAAGACATTTTGTTTTCAGTCACGTTCGCCAGATGTCAGCAATTGCATCGTATGTGAATAAACATCAAAGTTGCTGGTTGAAATTTTGCATCGAATTTGAATAAACTTCAAAGTCGTTTTTTGGAATGAAAAAAAAACGGATGTTACTGACTGTGGAAGGAGGAGAACGATTTTCTCTACGTTTCGTCAGTCATATCCGACGTCTTCAAGGAAGAAACATGAAAAGTTCGTATTTCTTCCTATATTCCTTGACTTATAAATTGGTATGAGGCTGACCACCCATACTGTAAAAAATATTTCACTTTGCCAATGTCACCCCTGTTTCAGGGAATTCGGCAAAAGTTGTGGGGCTTATGTTCATTTGAGGTTTGGATTTTATTTGTAAGTACGCATTCAGCATTTTTAAGCGCGAACTACACGTGTTGGTTTGTGGGCATACATCTGAGAGCTTTAAATGAATATATCCTTGCAACTTAGATTAAAGATTATAGAAGAAGACACACGCATCCTGAAGACGTCGGATATGACTCTGACGAAACGTAGAGAAAATCGTTCTTCTCTTTGCAGTATCGCAGTATATTTGTCAGTATCATCCGTTTTTTTTTTCATTCCAAAAAATGTCGAACGACCGTATCATAATTTAAAATTTTTATTCAAAGTCGTTGGTTGAAATTTTACAAGTTTAAGTAAAAAAAAAATTCTAACAAAGCAAGTTGCAGGAAAACGGCGCGGGCGTAGGAATTATTTTCAGGTTTGTAAGGAAATACGGTGATATGCTTGAAAAATATCATAATTTTGGCTCATTATTTTGCAACCAAATAATTTCCTGCGAAAGAAAAAATCATACAGGGCTTTTCACAAAACATTTAATCCGTAGCTGATATATAGATCATTGTTTTTTTTTTTTTGTATGTAAAATTTGGCTTTGGTGGAGGATGAGTTATAGGTTTATTATGTGTGAAAAGCACCGATATAATCTATACTCTAATTTGCAATTGTATATTAACATTTAAAATTCATACACAATTAGGCTTATAAATGCTGCGTATGTACCTCCAAATTAAAATCCAAAACTCAAATGAACATAAACACTGCAACTCTTGCCAACTTTTCCTGAAACAGGGGTGGCATTGGAAAAGCGAACTATTTTTTACACTATTGGTGGTCAGCCTCATACCAACCTAAAAGCCAAGCAATGAGGAAGCCGGAAAAAATGTTTTTCCAATCTCTACACCCTGAACTGTAACTCTGTCGCCATTCCGCTAGGGGTGACTAAAGCCTGTGCAGATTTGCCTTCATTTCTATCTTTGGATGCCTCTTTTATTTTATTCATATCCATCACCTATTTATACATTTTCTTCTTTGGCTTTCGCTTTTTATATCCAATTCTTTCACAAAATTTCCCCAACATGATCCAGCCGTACTTTTCTGGGTCTTCTCTGTCCTCATTTTCCTTTCACATTTCCTCCGTATATACATTTCTTCTTCATCCATTTTTCCCACATGCCCAAACCATCTCATCACATTCTTTTGCATCTATACTTTCACATCCTCTTTCAACTTACATTTGTCTTTTACCCATTCATTCTCTAAATGAGATTTCGCAGTGAAACCTTTGTACTAAACGAATCAATAAAATGTGTTTTTTTCACACAAAGAAAGCCCGGGGAATTTAAGCAGTAATTTGTGATGTACACTTCCCAAGAAAGTGGGAATTGGAAAGAGTGAAAAAATGGTACAGCGAAGTTGTATACGACACCACGTACCTACCTATTTCATTACTGGGCTCAGTGCAAATGAGATAATGGCAGAAAAAAAGCGAGGGCATTACAGTTTTCATACAGATGTCTATCTCCATATATCAACGAAAAAGAAGCATCCATACGAGAGCCGAAGGCATATCGATTCGGATGCAGGGTTGCCCAAAAAAACCTTATCTTGTTTACATTTTTTTAGTCACTTGTTTCTTACGTCTCGTTCTTTATAAGTAAAATGCACGCGTTTTGCACAACTTCTTCTTTCAGTTTTACCTCTATCGACGGTTTTCACCTTTATTTAAATTTAAAAAAATAGATTTGTGTAGAGGAATACAATTCACCAACCTATTCTGCCTGGCCAGAAACAGGTATTAATATCATCAATTTATTATTCATTATTGTTTATTTTAATGAATTAATAATAAATAATTACCCAATAACATCTGTTGAACCAGGGTCAAAGTTATGGTCAAATGATCCAAGCGGGGATCGAACCATTGTTATTCCAATCCAAACACGCTAGAACGATCGGCCCACTTGGCTCCCTCGGCCATAACACCGACAATGATGATGCGGCTTAAAATAGGGACTTGGTTTTATTATTGGACCACTGTCGCAGGTTTTCCAGCCACGATGATTCCTTGACTTATAGGTTGGTATGAGGCTGACCACCCATACTGTAAAAAATGGTTCACTTTGCCAGTGTCACCCCTGTTTCAGGGAAGGTCGGCAAAAGTTGTGGGGCTTATGTTCATTTGAGGTTTGAATTTTATTTGTAAGTACACAATCAGCATTTGTAAGCGCGAACTACACGTGTTTGTTTGTGGGCATACATCTGAGAGCTTTGAATGAATATATCCTTGCAACTTAGATTATAGATTATATTATAGATGTCTTCCGAAATTGCGAATGAATATCCAGAGTCATAATAAAAGAAGAGCTTGTATGAAGAAGGTTATGACTCTGGAGGAAATGAAAGAAGTATGCAAGGATAGAAAGAAATGGCGGTTGATCTGTGATGTTGGCGGCTAGGGTTTGTTAAAGTGAAATTGGTTTTATGATTTAGTTTTTTATGTCCATGTATATATTGTTATTTTTATTCTTTGATTTAAAAAATGTAATTTGTCATGTATGTTTCTTGACTTATAGGTTGTTATGCGGCTGACCACCCATAATATAAAAAAATTGGTTCACTTTGCCAATGTCACCCCTGTTTCAGGGAAGGACGGCAAGAGTTGCAAGGCTTATGTTCATTTGAGATTGGGTTTTTATATTGTAGATCCACATGCGGCATGTGTTAGCGCGAAATTATACATATCTGCTTGTGGGAATGCATTTAGTATAAATCTTAAATGATATATATCTTTGCAGCTTAGATTAGATTAGATTAGATTAGATTCCGGCCACCCTAAGTTCTTCTTTCCTCAATCTAACCCTGTATGGTAAGAAGGGGACAGCGGTATTTCTCATTTTTCATAACGTGACCGGACATCAGCTCTCTTTTATAAATGGTTAAACTGGTTAGACGCACATACATTTAGGATTCTTACATTTTTAATCTTACGATATGGACCGGTCCATAGTCTAGTGGTAAGCGCTTAAACGGATAGGCGTAGGCTTGAATCCCAGTAGAGCACAAAAATATACTTTTTTTTTTACAAATATGCTGTTTTTTAGGTTGAAATATACATATACAAATACTTTTACCGAAGACCGGTCAACAAAGCTCCATCCAGCTTAAGAACAACTGGTTCTTGCTTGCGTATTGGCGCTTTCTATAGCGACGACCAAGCTCTTGAGGTTTGATTTACACATAAAAAAACGCTCACTAAATAAATCATGGTAATATTCATAGATAAAAGAATAAATAATAATAATTATTTTATTTATGGTAATATTATTATTATGATTATATTATTTTCAGGTTGTCAGTTTTATTTTGTGTTTCATAAGATTTTTTTGAAAGTTCTTTAAAGTCTTGTATAAATAAAAAAATAATAATAATAAGAGAGAAAAAACTTAGGTGTCAACCCTGTTTGTAGAGGATTATTAGGCCGAGATTAAGTGTGGGCATGGCTCAGGGCCGCGGAGAAACTTGGGCAGTGATGGTCAACCTGGCAGCAGGCCACTAACGCGCCCGCACACGCACGCAGCTCCATCACTGGAAATACCACTTTCGATTTCCGATGCCACCTTTGCGTTCTTTTAATCTCGTGTATTCCACTCATAATCATAATTATTCAAATAAATTTCATAATAATATTCTTTATTCTAGCCCAGTCACGCGTAGGGTGCAATACGTGACCATAATCTATACTCAGCGCTTGCATTCCATACCGGGAACTCGGGCTCGAATCCCACCGAGGGTGTCAGGGATCACCAAGGATTTCCTGTTCCGCTGTTAATGTATATGAAATGAGTACCAGCCCCTTCAGGATATTGGGAAAATAGTGGTTGGCGTAAGGCCGGCCCCCTTACATGTAAAAATAAATAGGCTCCACTCATCACATGCGACCCTTTCGAGGAAAACGAGGCAAAAAGTTACACTGTATTTACACTGTATGTACATACAAGTTAAGTTACATTTTCTGAGGTAGGTATGTTTTAAATTAAAACGGTATGGTCCAAATAATTATTTAATCTTAAATATTTTTTTACCTTTTTTTAATGAATTCGTGAAAAGGAATGCAATTTACAAACTTAAGCAATTTATCAAACATTTTTTTTCCTTTTAGGTATTAAAATACTGGAATAGTCAATTAATTATGTGCATAAAAAAAACCAATTTAATTAAAAGTGCTTTCCCTATTCAACTTTTATTACACGTGTATAAAAATCTGGTTTTTATCTTTAAATATATATATAGCGTGTATTCTCAAGTATCCATACGGTAAGTTGCATTAGTTGTCCTTAGTGGAATGAAAGTTTTGTTACTTATATAATTTATCTGATTGGTAATCTTGTTATTTAATAAGAACTTCTTGAATTAAAAGAAAGTAGGTTTATTTACATACTTCAATCAATTTTTTTTCCAAAAAGAACTGACTGATATGTAATAGTAAATTAAAAAGAATGAGTGACACGTTCATGTTGTGTAAGCGTCAATATATATAAAAATATATTGAAAAAATAAAACAGCTTCGATATACATACATAAATATAATGCAATAATAAAACACGGTTATCCTCTTGATAATCGTATGACAATATTGAAAGTGCGCGAGGAAATAAATCAACTCGTGGAGAAAAAAAATGTTTTAAATTAATCTTTAAAATTGCAATAAAAAACATTTAAACTTTTATAAATAGGGATAAACAAGTTATAATGAAGCCATAAATTGAATTAAAGAAATGAGTTTTTTAATAGTTTTTTATGTTTATTGCATGATAAATTTCATAAAGTACCGTAAATGTTTAATTATAATTTAACAAAATACATTCATTTTGTGAACGCGTTAGCCTCATCGAAATGCAAAAAAAAGAATATTCAAATACGTATGGAGAAATAAATAAAATACACAGAAACAAACAAAAAAACATTTAAATGAATAATTATTTAAAAATTTGAATTTTTAAATAATTAAAAATGGATTTTCACTGTGTTAATAGATTAACACAAAAAATATAATTCAAATGAATATTCATCTTTAATATTGTTATCAGATTGGTATTTTATATAAATAATATTCAGTTAAAAAAAAAATAGTAATAAGGCGCTAAAAATGAATTTTTAAGAATTACATTGTTCATTAAAAAAACAATTAAAATTAGTTTATTTTTTATAATTTAAAGGTATGTTTGGTTCAGTCAAATGCAGCGATGCATATTGCAATTTTATTATGCATTGTTAAAGAACTATACTCCGAGTCTAAAAAATTACGTGTATGCTCAACGACAGCGACTAACCAAATAATGTATAGAAACGTAAAAGCGTACCTTGTGAATGTTTTAGTTTCTATATAATTTTTGTAAATCGCTATTAATTGTTTCATATATTTTCAAATATGCTCTTCGCTAGGTGGAAAAGTTCATATTCTACCATTACCAAAGACCGTTCACCAAAGTTCCATTCGTCCGATCGATAGCTTAGTTGGTAAAATGTTTGCATTCCTTGCCGAGAGCAAGGGTTTCATACCCAACTTACGGGGGTGTCGGAAATGATTTTCCGTTTTGGTGTTTATTTCGAAACCCAAAAATTAAATACCGGCAAGGCTTACTCAGCCTTCACAAGAATTGAGAACAGTCTCCTTGAGAGCTGGGAACCCTTTATTTGGTGTTTGGTCAAGTGGTTGGCGTGGCCGGCCCCCTTATCCGTAAAAGAAGTAGGTAGGTCCCGAATCGCCACATGCGAGTCCTTCGGGGATAACGCAAGCAAAAAGTTGCATTATATTTTTAGCTTATTTGCGTTTTTATGTTGCTATGGTTGATTTTAAGCGAAAAGATGTATATTGTATACGTATTACGTACCCTTCTTGGAGTACTGGACTAAATTGTATTTTGAAATATTGTTCGGAGAATTTTTCAATTTCGAATAAAAGCTCAAGGGATTGCCGAGGTGGCGATGTTTGCACAACTTGAGAAAACGCAATTCTAACATGCGATTTTCATGTATAAATAGTAATATTATTGCATATGACAAAAATATGTTTGCACAATATGGGTTATCGGAAAATGTAATGTGAATTTTGTTAAACATTTAAGAATGTCAAAACAGCTCAAAAATTTAAAAAATAAAGGCATTTTTGAGATTCATATTAAAGCTCTTTTATACGCTAAATCTGCCGTTTTCATTTCCTACACTTTATGGTATTAGCAAAAGAGTTACAGAAATAAAAAAAATCAAGCATGTTTATTATTTTTTTATCTCAATTATAAAGTTGGAACAAAATATATAACTTAAGAATTGCCACCACAAAACAATATTTAAAAAAAACATGTTTTCACATGTAAGGGTTTTGGTCTAAAAATGGTTCGGATTTAGAAAATGAGCAAGGATGATAGGGAAGAGAGGAATCCTGGGTAAAGGTGGAGAGATAATTATGCGTGTCTGCTTGAGGGAATGCATTTAATATGAACCTCAAATGATACATATATTTGCAACTTAGATTTAGATTTAGATTAGACTTCAAAAAAAGATCACAACCTTTAACGAATCGTTTGAGAGTGTAGTGCGATTTTAAAACGTGTTTTTGGCATGTTATTTTCTTCTTTTACTATTTTTTTGCGCATGAAAAATTTACTTCCTTTGAATGGGGAGTATTCTCTGTATAAAGGCTTTTCCGGAGGGTTCCATTTTTAGCGAGAGTATCTAAAATAGAGCAGTCACAATTTAGTCTGCTGTCGCAAAAGGGCGCTCGCTTTTGACTGCCGGAAAGATTTTACGGTGTACGAACTTTTGTATTATCGACGAACGCAAAAAGCTTAATCAAACTTTTCGTCAAAAGCTTTCATTAAACTTAGCATTTTCTCTGTCACCTGATTACACAATATACTACTTGCGTCTAATGGTATAAATTACTTTTTTCAAACTTTCGATGGTGTACTTAATGTAAGTAGCACTAAGCTGGAAAAAGTTTACTTTTTTAATGCATATTATAATATATTTTTCAGGAAAAGAAAATAAATCGTATTTCAATGAAAATCATCACATTTTTGTCAGTTCAATTGTATGCATTTCATTTGATATTTATAAGCTTTCATTGGTTGGTACGAGGCTGACCACCCGTGCTGTAAAAAACGGTTCACTTTTGCCAATGCCACCCCGGTTCAGGGAACGGCGGCAGGAGTAGCAAGGTTTATGTCCATGTGAGGTTTTCTTCATTTGTATGCACACATGCAGAATGTGTAGGCGTGAACCTACATGTGCCTGTCTGTAGGCATGCATTTCATATGAGCCTTAAATGTTAACTTATCCTTGCAGCTTTGATTATAGATTATAGATTGAATGCATGAAGTCTCTTTTTTTTGTAAAGCTAATCATAAAATTTATAGCGATAGTCTAAGTTAAAAAGATGTACTAACATTTAATTCATAATTAATTAATGGGTTTTCTAAATATACACTTTTAAGTTTGTTCTTACACATGCTGTATATTTACTTAGAAAATAAAAACCCAAATCTCAAATAAACATTTTAACCACGCGACTTTTATCATCCTTCCTTGAAACAAGACTGGCAATTGCAATGTGAACAATTTTGCAACAGTATGCGCTCTCAGACTCATACGAGTATCTATAAGTCAAGCATCATACTGTTAGATTGGTAAAACAATCCGAGGTTTCTTCGTATAAGACCGACAAGGTCCTATTCTTGCTCGGGATATACTTTGAATGTTTGGAGGAAAATGGTTACCATATGGGCTAATTATAGTAAATACAGTGCGCACCTCACTACCTGTCTGAACTGGTCACAAAAATGGATGTTACTACCCGCGGACGTGTCTATTCACGATAGGGGATAGAGTAGATTCATTTCGATTTTACCAGAAAAAGCAATAAATGGTTTTATAGTTTAAAATTTTTTTAGGAATTCAAAAACACTGTTTATTTTCACATAAATATATTTAAAAAGATTACAATCTTTAGAGTAAGTTACTAACGTTTTCGACCTTGCCGGTATTTAATTTCTAGGGCGAAAACGTTAGTAACTTACTCTAAAGATTGTAATCTTTTTAAATATATTTATGTGAAAATAAACAGTGTTTTTGAATTCCTCAAAAAATTTTAAACTATAACAGTATGAATTTTCACAGTGTTAATACACAAACAATACAAAATATAATAAATGGTATTGTGAGGCACAATACCTTTATTCCTTTTTCGGGGAAAATCGAGATGAGTCTTCTCTATCCCCTATCGTGAAAAGACACCCAGACACTCAGATCCAGAGACTCGAAAAAAAGTCTGCTCCAGCTGCCGCGCAGAGCCATAAGGACTATGTTTGGCGACCGAGCCTTAAGCGTTGCTGCTCCGACGGCTTGGAATTCTCTTCCTGCGACCCTCAGGGAGCTGAAGACTGAGGCAGCTTTTCGAAAAGGGCTCAAAATTTATTTCATCAAAGACAATTTACAAAGCGCCTTTGCAGTGACTCAGTCACGAAAACGCGCTATACAAATGTTTTATTATTATCCTTGACTGATAGGTTGGTACGAGGCTGACCACCCGTGCTGTAAAAATCGGTTCACTTTTGCCAATGCCACCCCGGTTCAGGGAACGGCGGCAGGAGTTGCAAGGTTTATGTCCATGTGAGGTTTTCTTTATTTGTATGCACACACGCAGAATGTGTAGGCGCGAACCTACATGTGCCTGTCTGTAGGCATGCATTTCATATGAGCCTTAAATGCTTACATATCCTTGCAGCTTAGATTATAGATTATAGATAGATTATTATTATTGTAAATAGATTCCATATACTCTCTAGGATAAAGCGGAAAGAAGTTTCATACATACGGTGCAACTTTGACTCAAGTACAACGTTTAGTTTTAGTTCTTCTCATCTTGGAATATTAATTTATTCCCCAGGAAACGCTTCCATGATGAAAGTTGAATTGATGCGCACGCAAGTGATGTAAAATGTATCTAAGTACAAGAAACTTGCCACGTTTGCTTGCGTTTCTAAAGTTTTTAATCACGGTGGAATAACGCATCGCTTGTATACAGTAAATATTCACACATATAGAAACTAAAATTAATTGTAAACGTCTTGTTTATGGATTTACGCTGTTGCTTGAAAACACCACTGTACCACGTGGAAATATAATCTGTAATCCAAGTTGCAAAGATATATTGACATTTGAAATTCATGATGAGCGAGAGATCGAAAGCGTTCGTGTATATTTATAAATTGAGTGAAAATAAAACATAATTTTAATAGACTTGCTTTGGTTCTATAAAATTTAGTAAATATTTAATATTCATATTGTCACATGTCGGTGTTATGGCCGCGGGGATCAAGACAGGTTATTTGGAACCAGATAACGCTGGTTCGAATCCCGCGACGATAACTTCGACCCTGGTTTAACAGATGCCGTTGCATGCGCACAAGCTTCTGCTTTCGCATGAAGACAACTGGCCAGGCAAAATAGGTTGGTGGATTGCATTCTATAATCTATAATCTATAATCTAAGTTGCAAGGATATATTCATTCAAAGCTCTCAGATGTATGCCCACAAACAAACACGTGTAGTTCGCGCTTACAAATGCTGATTGTGTACTTACAAATAAAATCCAAACCTCAAATGAACATAAGCCTTGCAACTCTTGCCGACATTCCCTGAAACAGGGGTGACATTGGCAAAGTCATTCCTTTCCACAAATCTATTTTTTTTTTAAATTACAAAAAAAAATATAAATTATATTACATGCTTGCCCACAAACAGACACGTTTAAGTTCGCGCTTACAAATGCTGCATGTGTACTTACAATATAAATCCATAAAGCAAATTTGTGTAAAAAGCAGACGATTGATTTAACGCTCAACTGAAAGGCGGGCCAGGACATTGGCTAATGAGTCCATGCAAAAGTCTACAACAATGTTTGATGAGCGTGATTCTGCAGTTACGACTCCAAGGCCATGGGACCACCTGAAATTTGTGGTTCGAGAGATTTCTGAGAGAAGACTCAAGGCCAATCTGCTCACTGGATCCTTTAGGGCACTCTTGGAAAGACAGTGTCACGAAACAGCGCCAACGCGATTTTATGACTCCGATTTATAGATTCACGTTCAAAGAAAATTTAAAAATATTTATTTACCTATTTACGAAAGAGTGCTGATTTAAGTTATTCATTAATTTCTGTACCTTAGAGCATAAACAACGGTAGTCACATTTAGTAAAATGTGCAGGAGACGAGTTTTAGTGAAAATGTGCACTTTTATAAAACCATCATAACTTCTAAACTAGACGAGATATTTTTGATCTGTAAAAACTGTTTATCTTCTTTTATCGATATTTATTTAATGTGAAGTAATGTGAACAACGTATGTGGAACTTCCGTGGTTTATGCTCGCACTTTTATGTGCATCCCATATTTATTACACTTGATATCTCAGTAACTATGAGTCCGAGGACTCCAATATTTTTACCACTTATAGAACAGCTAATTATAATAATTTCTGCATCATTAACTCAAAAACGCAAAAAAGTGGACTTCCGTTGTTTATGCTCTAAGTTACAGATTTACTCTCAACCCATTGCTTTTTAAAAAAAATAAGCACTAGACTTTCTTCATTTTAAATTGGTCAAAGGAGAAAAGAGGAAAAAGAGAGATTAAAACAAATCACGTTCCAGGACTTTTAATTCTTTTAAAAGACTCAGTTTCCCCTTTAGGTGAAACTGCGCTCAGTCGATGAAATACGTGCATACATAAGTGGTAGACGGTGCATTCTTTGCTCAGTATAAGACGATGGTGAATAAATTCAAGCTGCCGGATCGGCTGAGGATATTGGCGCGGAGCTTTTAGTTCTGCCGCTCCCTTTTGCTGCGACAGTCTGCCACTGGAAATTTTCTCAAAATCCAATGTCAACATCCTCAGAGTATCTTCTCATTCATCATAATGATTCAAAGAGCTCTCTCAAGGCTGTAAAGAGAGCTGAGCTTAATGAATCGAATATGATGATTATTTTTCTCGTTGGTGAAAGGATCACTTAATATTTTTTTTTTAATTGATTTGTGAAAAGAAATGCAATTCACCAACCTATTCTGCCTGGCCAGAAATAGGTATTAATATCTTATCTTAATCTAAATCTAAGCTGCAAAGATATGTACCATTTGAGATTCATATTAAATGCATTCCCACAAGCAGACATGCATAATTTCGCACTTACACATGCCGCATGTGGACCTACAATATAAAAAAACCCAATCTCAGCAGGGATGACATTGGCAAAGTAAACCATTTTTTACAGTATGGGTGGTCAGTCGCATACCAACCTATCAGTCAAGGAAATATCATCAATGAATAAACAATATGCATTCCTTGACTTATAGGTTGGTATGAGGCTGACCACCCATACTGTAAAAAATGGTTCACTTTGCCAATGTCACCCCTGTTTCAGGGAATGTCGGCAAGAGTTGCAGGGCTTATGTTCATTTGAGGTTTGGATTTTATTTGTTAGTACACAATCAGCATTTGAAAGCGCGAACTACACGTGTTTGTTTGTGGGCATACATCTGAGAGCTTTGAATGAATATATCCATGCAACTTAGATTATAGATTATAGTTTATTTTAATGAATTATTAATTAATAATTACCCAATAACATCTGTTGAATTAGGGTCAAAGTTATGGTCAAATGACCCAGGCGGGGATCTGACCAACGTTGCTCTATTCTATTCCAAACACGCTAGAAAGATCAGCCCGCTTGGTCCCCTCGGCCATAACACCAACTTACTTTGTTATCTACGTAGAGATCGCGAGTGGAACCTATAACTTCTTTCAAATTAGACAAATAAGGGTGACAACCTTACCTCAACCACTTCACTTCAAGTGGGGGTTTTCCTGCGCCGATTATCCGGCGTAGGTTTTCATTTCTTGTGAGTAATTCAAGTAAGTATGATTTTGGGTCTGAAAAGGGAAAAAAATATACTTGCTTGATAATGTCGAACCTTAACTCTTAGCTTTGAACGAAATCATTCTACTAACTGGGCTTTCAGCCGGTTATGGCTCTGATTAAAATTTAAAAAAATATATGAAATAGTAACAATTTAAATTATTTAAAAAAACGGACACCATGACCACTAACTGGAACTTTGTATATTATTATTGTTGGCGTTTATTTTTAGTGTCTGTATGGAGTGTTTGCTTTTTCAATAATACATAGTAATTAATTTTAAAATTTGGCACGAAGAATATTATTTTTCTTAAAAAGTGATTGCATTTTAATTATCTCAACAAATTTGAAATAATTCATCTTTGGTTTGTTAACACATGACGAAATGTCTATTTCATTGCCTCGAGAATATCTGTAGTTGTACGACAGGCATGTCAAACTTAGATGATATTGCGGGCCACATGAGGAAGACCGAGAAAGGTATGGATAGACCAAATTTCCGAAATTGCGAATTAATGGAATATCCAGAGTCATAATAAAAGAAGAGTCTGTATGAAGAAGGTTATGACTCTGGATGAAATGAAATAAGTGTGTAAGGACAGAAAGAAATGGCGGTTAATCTGTGATTTTGGCGGCTAAGGTTTTTAAAATTAAAAAATGTTTTCTGTTAGTTTTTGATGTCCATACATGTTATAATTTGTTGATTTTAAAAATGTGATTTGGTGTGTATGCTCCTTGACTTATAGGTTGGTATGCGGCTGACCACCCATGCTGTAGAAAATGGTTCACATTGCAAATGTCACCCCTGTTTCAGGGAAGGTCGGCAGGAGTTGCAGGGTGTATGTTCATTTGAGATTCGGGTTTTTATATTGTAGGACTACATTCGGCATGTTTAAACGCGAACTTAAACATGTATGTTTGGTGAAAATGCATATAATGTGAATCCCTAATGTTACGTATATTTTGCAACTTAGATTAGATTAGATTAGACATGATCTATTCTGTAATTAGTTAAGGGCCGCAAGTGGGCCGAGTGACAAATATTTCCGCACTCCATCTCATTATAAGAAACAAATAATAAGCCGTGTCTATTTCAGTTCAATTTCTATTTCAGTTGGATTGATAGAATTAGCGATAATTTCGATCCTCAAAGAGCCATGGTGGATATCTTCAACTGTGTTGTGCGTTCTAAATAAGTTTACACTGTCAAGGTTTGTATACTAGTTTGGGAAATTTTGATTTGTTAGAATAAATTCAGAGGAAGTTCATGAGGTACCTCCTCATGATTAAACATAGGGATTATCCTAAGGCTCGGTATTTTCAAAGTATATATAATGTGACCTCTAATCTAATCTAATCTAAGTCCAAAATATAAGTGACATTAGAGATTTACATTATACGCATTCTCACAAAACAGACATGTATAAACATGCCGCATGTAGTCCTACAATATAAAAACCCGAATCTCAAATGAACATACACCCTGCAACTCCTGCCGACCTTCCCTGAAGCCGGGGTGACCTTCGGAAAGTGAACCATTTTCTACAGCATGGGTGGTCAGCCGCATACCAACCTATAAGTCAAGGAACATACACAACAAATTACATTTTTAAAATCAACAAATTATAACATGTATGCAGATCAAAAACTAACAAAAAACAAATTTAAATTTAAAAGAACCCTAGCCGCCAACATCACAGATTAACCGCCATTTCCACCACCTTAAGATGATAAAAAAAAATACCCATACGATTGACATAAGTACGTTCTTTTCATTTAGTTTAATGTCGCTATGCTAACGCTGAAAATACTGGGCCTAAATTTGTGCACCATGAGAAGTTGCTTCACGAAACTAGTTCCAGAAGCCTTGAATATGGGCGCAACAGTGTTCTCTTATGAGTGTCACGAGATTATTAACGGCCTAATCGATAATCCCACACTGTTACAGAGTTTAAAGCTTTATGTGCCGGATGACTACGGCCAGGAAAGACCGGGCGAATGATTGTTTAATATATCACAATCCCGTATCGATGTCATTGCCCAACTCGAAGTGTAACTCTAACGAACTCCGCTGACACAGATATATTTCAGATCAATTTTAAATCGTTTAGAGATCTCTTCAAAGAATTCTTCTCAGATTGTTAAAAACTGTGTGAGGGTGCATCGTAATGAGTAAAACCTGTTGTGCACAAAAAAAAGCAAGTAAAAAAAGTTTCAGCGTAGTGGGACCGGTCCGTAGTTCAGTGGTAACACTTCGGACTCTGAATGGAAGGTTGTGGGTTTGAATCCCGGCGGGCGGAGCACAAAAAATATACCATTTATATTTTCAAATTTGCTCTTCGCTGGGCTGAAATATTCATAAACCTTTAACAATGACAGGTCACCAAAGGTCCATCCAGCCTTACAGCAATTGGTTCTTGCTTGAGAATTGTCGCTTTGTAGCGACGACGACCAAGTTCGTAAAAAGGTCGATAGCTTAATTGGTAGAATGCTTGTATTCCATGCCGAGAGCAAGGGTTCGATCTGAAGGTTTACTCAGCCTTCACAAGAAATGAGAACCAGCCCTCCCGGGAGCTGGGAAACCCCCACTTCAACTGAAAGTGGTTGGTGCGAGGCCGGCCTCCTGACTCGTAAAAATAAATAGGCCCCAAATTGCCACATGCGACTCCTTCGGGGATAACGTTGTTGCGTTTTCAACCTATTTATTGACGGACCACATCAGGCCTGCAAGCCGCGTGTTGGACTTACCTGTCTACTGGGATACCCTCATTCAGCAGATAGCACTATAATATACTTACCTGAGATTAAATCATTTGGAAATTGCGCAATTCGCCAGTAGTGAAAAAAATCAATTTACGATCTGTGTGTAGGGGAATGGATCATTATTTAATTAGAAAGAGCGGATGCCTGTTTGAGTAATAATTCAATACGAGCATGTACTTGTGCAAGTCATTTATTTCGTATGGGAGAACCGCCGCCTCGTGGGCTTTCACTGGATAATACGATTAATTTAAAATTAATTGTATAACACACACGTATGTACCATTGTAGAAAAAATACAAAAAGGTATGTGGAAAAAACTATCTAGAACGAAAGAGTTCCATTGAAATATATGTTGCAAACTTAAAGAACTAGATCACATTTGAGTTCACTTATTTATTTAAAGTTGATGTGGTCCGGTAAAAGTCAGCAGACTGCATTGGTTGGGTCCCATCCATTAAATGGACCACTGGAATTGAAAAAAGATGGTTGTGATGAAGATTTCAAAAGGACACAGGACAGTGGGAAGATCCAGATCTAGATAGCTGGATGGTATTGGAATACTGCCGTGCGATAGGTTTATTAGTCAAGAAAACAAGGACGCCAGGATCTACCCCTGGCTGTATTACCAATGATGATGATGCTGATGATGGTGCCACTTCATCTTGATCTAGATAGTTTAATCAGGTTCCTTCTGAGACTTAAGCTCCTCTTACTAATTCATTGTATATTTTAATGAGAGAGCAAACTAATAATTTAATGAATAACGCAACTAAGCTACACATATAGTGTAACTTCTTACCTGCGTTATCCCCGAAGGAGTCGCATGTGGCGATTCGGGACCTATTTATTTTTACGGATAAGGGGGCTGGCCTTACACCAACCACTCAGTTGAATTGGGGGTTACCCAGCTCCCGAGGGGGCTGGTTCTTATTTCTTGTGAAGTCTGAGTAAGCCTTGCCGTATTTTGGGCATGAAATAAACACCGAAACGGGAAGTCATCTCTGACACCCTCGGTGGGGATCGAACCCTTGCTCTCAGTATAGAATGCAAGCATTCTACCAACTGAGCTATCGACCGGACTTCTTACGAGCTTGGTCGTCGCTACAAAGCGCCAATTCTCAAGCAAGACCCAATTGCTTGTAGGCTGAATGGACCATTAGTGACCGGTCATTGGTAAAGGTTTATGAATTTTTCAACCCAACGAAGAGCAAATTTGATAGTATAAATGGTATTTTTTTGTGCTCGGCCGGGGTTCGAACCCACAACCTTCCATTCAGAGTCAGAAGTGTTACCACTGGACTACGGACCGGCTATAATTGTCTAAAAAAATATTGTACACTTACTGCATGGTGATATAGATTATAGATATCAGGCACCTTTCAATTTCGAATAAGAGACGATAACGACTAGACCACATTTCTAAGAAGAACCCTCATGGTACTTCTTAAGCCTTTATGAGTAGACGTCTTTTGAAATCTCAATCAAATTTATTAATCTCAGAGGAAATTGGTTTTATTTTATCTATTCGTATACTTTTGTAAAGTCTTTTACTTAAAATGTGCACTATCAGCACTTAATCAATTAAAATGTGCGGATATTAGTACAAAAGTATCGATAATGATTCAGTTGTTTTTTTTTTAAGTTACCTGTTTCAAAACTAGGGTGCTCTATTTTTTTCTTTCATAGAAAAACTCACCTTTTTTTACTTCAAATTAATGTATTTTTTCAAAGTAGTCTCATTTAAAAGCTAAAATGTATGCCTGGCTAAATAAAGTATAAATTCTAAAATGGAACATGAACTTACTAAAAAAAAAATTTATTTTGAAATGAAATAATATTTTTGAGTATTTTAACTTTCAAACCTGCTCGTTTGGTCAGAACTTCTTGCATGTGTTATTAAATAATATTATTTAATTCTAAATTTAAAAAATGCTATGGTTCTTTGTGTTGTCATTGTTGATGTTAAGATATTATGATTCACACAAAAACAGCGCTCACCAAATGAATCATCAAATTTATTATTTTATAATTTACTATTATGTATTCTGGTTAAAGAACCTGAGACTGTGGTTTGGCAAAAGAACAAGATCCGTCTTTCGTGCAGCAAAATGGAAAGCATCAAATTGATTTGATGCACCTAAAAGATACAAGAAAAAAATAAATTAAACCATAGCTTAAAGCGCAAATCTCTTAATTCATCATTGATTAAATCCTTCGGGGATAATGCGGCAAGAAGTTACACTATATGTGTAGCTTCGTTGCGTTTTGCATCATTTAGCATAAAAAAAAAGTACGTGTATAATTTAAAAACAAAAAAATCACCCAACGTTTCTCACGTAAACGAAAAAAAAAGCGTAGTAGATTTTTTTGCGATGCGAGAAAACTAAATCACGAGTAAATGTTTTGTGCTGTTGATGGCCGTTTGTGAGTCAGAACTTACACGGAAGCGAGCCGTCAAAAAAAAAACAACTTGAAAAGTGACTCTCACTCGGAGCCCATAGTGATACACACAACCATAATTAATAATATTATAAATCTCCAAATGAAAGGTGCAGTAAAAACGCAGCAGTTGGGTTGCGGGCAACCTTTGTGAGCGGAGCTGTTTCTTCTTAAAATCAGTACAGGTTGGTGTGACGTCTGAAATTTTTAAGGAAAAGTGTTGAATCCTATGTCTTGCAGTGGACAATCGAAGACTCATATCGACGCTTAAAAAGAAGTATAAGCGACGTTTTGGTAAAAAATGAGTTATGAATGCTATCCTACTTAAAATTTTCCTCTATTTCTAACGCGCTAACTCCCATGGTTCTACGATGATTTTATTTTGTAGCTTATGCTCAAGCAAACAACTGGTTTTGGTGTAAACGACAAGATTTTGGCCTTTTTTATTCTAAAGGCGTTTGTGATATGAAAACATCGTAAAACCACATTAATAGGAATGCCAATAAATGTCTTTATTTTTTCATTTTAGAGCTTTTTTGATTTTAACGATATGATAAAAAATAAAAAAGTTATGCCATTTTTCTGCAATCTCAAACTTTAAACTGCTTTCCTGAACAATTGTTTTTGTCGCACTTCCTTTTAACCGTCGATATGATGATAAGTCAATTTATTGTACCTACCGCTAGTATTTTTTAAAGTAACGAAGTTTGAAAATGGTTTCTTAGTTTTGTAATTTCTCCTGAGATGCCTTATTTTGAGTGAATTGAATTGTACTTCAAGTGATTTTCAACTGTTTTTTGATGGGATGATATTTGTTTTATTTTTTAATTAATGAAAAAGTTAATTTAAAAACGGCTCTGCATAGTCAAAAATTTAAAGTATTTTTTTTTTTTTTTAAATAGATTTGTGAAGATGCCATAATTCCCCTCGATTTTCATGTTTATTTTTTATTTTTATTTTTATAAATAGATTTGTGAAGGGGAATGCAATTCACCAACCTATTCTTTCTGGCCAGAAACAGGTATTAATATCATCAATTAATAATTCATTATTGTTTATTTTAATAAATTATTAATTAATAATTACCCAATAACATCTGTTGAACCAGGGTCAAAGTTATGGTCAAATGACCGATCGTAAGTCAAGTGACCCAAGCGGGGATCGAACAAACGTTATTCTATTCCAAATACGCTAGAAAGATCAGCCTCTTGGCTCACTCGGTCATACCACCGACTTATGTTATTTATTCAAAAGAGGTACTAACCATTTGACCGGTCCGTAGTCCGGACCGGTCCGTATTCCGTAGTGGCAACACTTCGGACTCGTAAATGGAAGGTTGTGGATTCGGATCCCGGCGGAGCACAAAAATATACCATTTATATTTCGAATGTGCTCTTCGCTGAGTTGAAAAATTCACAAACCTTTACCAAAGACCGGTCACTGAAAGGTCCATCCAACCTTACAACAACTGGGTCTTGCTTGAGAATTGGCGCTTTCTACAGCGACGACCAAGTTCGCAGAAGGCTCTTGAGGTGTGATACACACAAAAACAGCGCTCACCAAATAAATCATCCTAATATTATTATTATAACCATGGATGTTATATAAATTAAATATCCGATCTGAATTTCGATATATGGGAATAATATTATATTATTTTCAAATAGGTATACTACACGTTGATATTTAAGTAATTACTAAGGTTATAAAAATAATGTCCAACATAAACTTAACGTGTTTAATTTTGGCTCCACTCTGCCGTTAGATATTTTTAAAACACGTCATATTTCTAAATTTAAACTCTTTTTTTTAATAATCATAAAAATGAAATGTGACATTTTGTTAAAAATTTTGTATACATAATAAAACATTTCTAATAAAGAGAAATTTTACAAATTTAGAAACCTAATTAAGAAATGTATTTTTTTTCTAATTTGAATGTGAAGCAGAACCAAAATTAAATCTAAAACTAACAATAGAATAAAACTGTTTAATTAAAAGTGTCCATTTAAATATTTATTTTGTACACTTTAACATAAATTATGTTTTTATTCATTTTTGGATCGCAGGCCATCAGTTTCCAACTCGAGAATCGATCTCTCGAGCACTCCTTGTTTTTTTTATTCTGTATAATTGTATCGGTTTAAATTTTGTTTATTACTTCTATACATGGCGTGCTTAGATCATACTCGGGGCGCTGTCGAATTTAATAATAAAAAAAAAAATGCTATAAGGTGCAGAGATTGCTCGAAGTTGATCGCAAATCTCTCTTGCAAAAAAATTATGTATTAAAAAAAAAGTGAATGAAACGTTGATGATTTTCTTCAATACAAAAAAAACGTTATAGTTCGTAAAAAAAAAAAATTGTCATTTTTTTTTTATATATTTAATACGATGGTGTGAGGCTGGCCACTACATATTTAGTTCTCTAGTTCATTAATTTGAATTTGCCAACCTTGAATACCAAAATTGCAAAATTGAAATAATATTTCGTTTGTGTGCGATTTATCATTTTGGCGAGTCAATGCAAAATCTTGATTCGTGGTCATTTTATTTTATTCCGATATGAAGTACTTAATTTAGAAACGAAATTACTGCAATTTTACTTTTTTGCGCACATTTATTAGCGCTCAGAGAAAAAGGTCAATTCTCTATTCAGTCTGTTTTCTATTCAGAACAAAAATTACCTTTGTTATTCAAAGTAATGGGCAAAATAATCAAACATTGACTTTTAAAATCTTTGTGGACTTTATTTGATATAATCAAAACATTTTGCAAAGTGTGAATCTTCTACGTTATTTTTTCCATTCTTATTTTTGTCTTTTGACAAGGTTTGAGGCTGAAGAGAGAATGCTTTGTTTTTGTTAACTTTGAGGACAAAAAAGTGCCTGAGCGGTTTCCTGATGCCTTTCCTTCCTTTTCATTTTTTCGCTTTTGAAACTGTTATAAAATCAACTGTTTACTTTTAAGGACTTAATTTTTCACATTTTTTGTATGAAATGTTCTTTAATGTTAATTTCTTTCAACGCATGTACCTAATATATATTTTGAAAATGGATTTATCTTGAAATTAAGTGCGTACGTTTATGGAAATAGAAGATTTTCCAAAATGTCATAATTCCTACACTGAATGATTTTTTGATGGATAATATCGACTTTTTTGCCTCGTATCCTGTGAGAATATTTCCTTTTGCCTGTAAAAAAAAGCAAGAAATTTGTAGTATTTACGCAAAAAATGATCAAATTAAGCACTTTCATAGAGATGAAATTTAGTATTTCGCCATCGCAAATAATAAACCAAGTAACTTAAAACTATTGCATATTACCATACTGATACATAAATACTACAAATTTCTTCATCGTTTTCAATAAGCCCTTGACTTGATTCCTCGCAATTGCAACAAAATTTAATAAAAAAAAAAAAATTGTCTAATATTTTACTTTTGCAATTATTAGTAAATAATTGTGTCTTACTCTACAGCAATCCATCACAGCAATCTTTAATTTTCCTTTCGATAAAATGTGCTGAAATTTAAGCGAAAGCAAATTAAAGCCAAAGTAGAGTTGTGTAACAATCATCAGAGGATGGAAGTGTATGGAGGCTCAAGTCATTAGCCGCGTTTTGCAATGGACAAAAAAATATAAAAAAATACATTCGCAAAGCAACAATCATGCAGACAAAGAAGTAATCATTTGTGGTTAAAATCGTGACTGCGCATTAAGTTAAAAGACAATACAGTTTAGTTTTTGGTGAAATGTTTTCTTTTATTAAAAATAAATGATTTTTCCAAAACATAAATAAGCTTTAGACATGTACCTACAAACTATAAGGCTATTCAGAGTCATTTTCAATATTTAACAGTCTCCAATTCACTTGGATTTCATTCTTTCCTCAACTTTCATGAAATCTTTTGGTGGAGTGTTGAGTGGCGAGCGCAGGTGTAGATTTTGAGGATGACTCCGTATAGCCGCGTATTATTTACACAACAATCGAGTTAGGTGTCGATTGAAAAGTCGTGACTTAGGTGATGAGAATGATTGACACAGCGATATTATAACATTATGTGATGAAGTGCAGGAAGTTAATGAATGGGTGATCCAGGTACGTGGCCCGGAGGACCGTACTGAGAGGCTCCTCCTTCTAGGCCTCCGCCGAGACCTCCGAATCCACCGTCTCCGTGACCTCCACCGAGTCCTCCTCCGAGTCCTCCTCCGAGTCCTCCTCCGAGTCCTCCTCCAAGTCCTCCTCCTAATCCTCCTCCTAATCCTCCTCCATGACCTCCACCAAGGCCACCTCCAAGGCCACCGCCAAGTCCTCCTCCAAGACCACCTCCGATACCACTGGCTGGGTATCCACCGCCACCTCCAGCTTCCTTGTGAGTCTTGTACTTGATGAAGTAAACTTCTGGTTTTGAGGGTTGCGTGGGAGCTGGTGTGGGAATGATGATATCGGGCTGAGCCTCTGGTTTCTTGACCAAGACGTAGACAAGAGTCTTCTCTTCGTTTTGTGGCTGCAGGGGGATGATGGGTGCAGTTGGTTTAGGAGGTGAAGGAGCCTTGATGAAGATGATCTTGTAGTGCTTCTGGGGGGGAGCAACGTGCGGGATGTGCTGGGGTCTGTGCTCTTGTGGCTCTGGAGGAGGGACGTGGACGTAGATGTGCTTCTGGACTATGGCTGACTGGTATCCGCCCCCGTAGCCACCGCCGCCGCTGTAGCCGCCCCCACCGCCGTGACCGCCTCCCCCCTGGGAGAACCCGCCCCCTTGAGAGAAGCCGCCTCCGCCCCCGTGCAGTCCGCCCCCGCCCCCTGAGAACCCGCCTAGCCCGCCTATCTGCGGCGCCCCATAGCTGCCGGAAGGCTGTGGGTAGCTGTAGCCTGAGGGGGGCTCGGGTCTAGCGACCGCGAGCGTAACGGCGCTCGCCAAAATCTGCAACATCACAACATGTTTTTTTTTTTGTAAAATAGCAGTTAAATTCAATTCACAAGAGGTTTTGAAATCATCGAAAATTTTAATGTTATTGTCAAGTCACATGCTAAAGATTTGTTAACGTATATTCGAACACATAAATGGAAACCAATATTAAGCCTTCAAAATGGCAACAACAAAAACTTTATATGGTGGGAATAAGAAAATTTATTAAAAGAAGCGTGGATTGATCTACATGCGTTCAGTAAAACGTTGTGTTATACGAAAATATATGACAACTGCACTCCTAGAAAGTGATTGAGTTATCATTTTTTTTTTTAATTTACGCAATCGAGTTGTTCCTTGACTTATAGGTTGGTATGCGGCTGACCACCCATACTGTAAAAAAAATGGTTCACTTTGCCAATGTCACCCCTGTTTCAGGGAAGGACGGCAAGAGTTGCAGGGTTTATGTTCATTTGAGATTGGGTTTTTCTACTGTAGGTCCAGATGCGGCATGTGTTAGCGCGAAGTGCTTTTGGGAATGCATTTAATATAAATCTTAAATGATATATATCTTTGCAGCTTAGATTAGATTAGAGGGTAGCTTACTTGATGTTATATACTCTAAGTTGAATTGATCCACTTTCCGTCATGTATACTTAATTTGAATTTTCTTCATTACGTTTAAGTTATCTTTCGTACAAACTGATGTAAGGGAAGAGAGGAATCAATTCATATTATCGAAAGAACAGATTCTTACTATTTCTGCATTTTAGTACGACTTGCAAAATAAAAAATACGGGAGCAAAACACCAAACAAAAAGATTTCCGAATGATAAGTATTTGACTGACCGTATTGTATCAAATTTCATTCTCTTTTGACAATATTACCCCATTTTAAGGAAGTTCAGCAAAAGTTGCACGGATTATATTCATTTAAAGACACGTTTTTGTTTAATGTTACAAGTAGGTACACATGCAATTGCGATATAAGAACAAACTTACACCCCATGCTTAAACATGAATCCAAAATGTTAATGTATACTCACTACGAGCCCGTAGCTCGTTTTGATTTTTCGTCAGCATTCAAAATTGAAAGTAAAAAGCTGGTGCTTGCGATTCGTGTTAAACAGCAATCCAAGAAGATGCATGTATAATGAGAGTGTGCGTACGACAATATTATATTAAACTTGATTTCACGTGAGCGGTTGGACCAGTACTGATTTTTACATAGTAAAAGTGTATGTGAGTTTTCGACGTACTCGACGAAATTCAAGTAAACAACATACTTTTATCGGTCCGTAGTGTAGTGGTAACGCTTCGGACTAGTAAATGGAAAGTCGTGGGCTCGAATCCCGCAGCGACCAAGCTGTCAGAGGGCTTTTGGATTGTGTGATTCACACAAAAAACAGCATTAACCAAATAAATCATTCTTACATTATAGAGGTAAAAAAAATACCTTTAATTTACTTAAACATGATGACTATAATTTAAACTTTTTCGTGCAACATTTACGCATAACCTAGTCTTTAGTTATCACCTTACACTACTGATCAAAAGTTACATGGTATGAATCTTAGTTAAGCTTAAAAAAATGATTGGACATATAATTTTCTAATGTTCTGACAAAATATATTATCCCTTCAAAGAGATTAAACCTAAAGCTTGTTGGAGTCTAACGCTTTGAAACAATAAATTACGCTTGTTATATAGCACGATTTGCGTGAATTAAAACACGATATTTTATTTAAAAATTTGGCGTACTTTTGTTGTTGTTTGACCTGTATAAATGCATTTTTTTAGATGAAATTCTACGTAACTTAAATTAATAAAACACTCATTATTTTCTCGAATAGTAAGCTGCGAATTTAATTCTGATAATTGACAATCAAGCAACTATAATAGTATATACGTGGCAAAAAATGCACAAAATCTGATGGACAAAATATCTGAATGGGTACATTTATCGGTGTATAGTTTAATGGGATTGCATTCTTCACAGCTTTCGACTCATGTGGTCGAGCTTTTCAAAATACACGTACAATTTATAAATGACAAACAAATGTTTTAAAATTTAATTAACTAAGTAGAGTTTCTACAAAGTAATCTAGGTATATAAAACATTTGTATGTGGTTTACAAAATAGGTGAGAAACGAAAATGTTTAAAAATTATCGATACTGTCATGAGGTTATTTGAAATAATTTATGATTACACAAAGTAAGGCATAGTTTCCATAGAAGTTTGCATAGAATCCAAACCCCTATCCTGACACATGGTTCGTATAAAATCAAATCGGAAATCTTGGTTTTGGTTCGAAAATGTGAAAAATATATAGGAACGTAGGAACACATTTTCTCATAACATGCATTTATTTATCAGATTCCAAACAAACCTATTTTGCCGTCTTTGAGTCTATACAAATCCTGTATCAAAAATATACGTATTTTGCAAATAACAATATGTTAATTAGTTGTAAAAAAATCCATACGTACAGATTGTATTTATTAGCACCGATTAAATCTCAAACAAAAAAAAGTTGTTCGTGCATTTGGCCACCAAAGAGTGAGGGGTACAAAAAAAACACATCTAGGTACATTCGTTTAAAACAACTCAAAGAGAAATCTCGCGATGGTGATTATTATTAGACCGAGATGTGACGAGGTGAAATAAAAAAAAGAGTAATGGGGCATGCGCACTCACCAGAAAAGACTTCATTTGGGTGAAAGTTCAGCAACTAGATTACGAGTTGCTCTGACCGGGTGAGCAAATAAGAGTGATATAGTCGTTGCCAAGAGTGGTCAGCCGCTTAAATAGCTCCCATCCCTTCTCAGATCTTCGATGGTCCTTTCTTTTCGCGGATAATTTCGGACGGGCAACCCAGCGGCGCCGGCGTTGACCATTAAACGAGTACAGACAAGAAGCAAGCAAACTAAATGTAACCAGAAACACTATAACTCTATCGCTATACCACTGAGGGTGAGCAGAGCCTCTGTAAAGCTGCCTCCATTTCTTCCTGTCCTTACATACCTCTTTCAATTCATTCATATCCATCTATAATTTAAGTTGACAATATATATTACATTTGAGATTGATATTAAATGCATTTCCATAAGCAGGCACGTATAAGTTCGCGTTTACACATGTTGCATGTGGACTAAAAACATAAATCTGAAATGAACATAAGCCCTGTAACTCTTACCGACCTTCCCTGAAACAGGGGTGACATTGGCAACGTGAACCATTTTTTTACGGGATGGATTTCCTTGACTTACAGCTTCATACCAACCTGTAAGTCAAGGAAATCCATCACCTTTTTTATACATCTTCTACACTTACATTCACTTTACATTTCCCATTCTTTCGCAATCTCATCAATCTGATTATCCCATAGTAACACGTGGTCTATAATCTAATCTATAACCTAAGTTGCAAAGATATATTGACACTTATCGCGCTTACAAATGCTGCGTGTGTACTTACGAAGTAAAAACCAAACCTCAAATGAACATACATTCTGCAATTTTTGCCGACGGTTCCTGAAACAGGGTTGACATTGACAGCCCTAATTTTTAGATAGCTTATCGTTTTTATTAATCAACAGAGCCTAATATTTTGATGAACTTAATAAATAAATAAATTACGCATTTGTTATGTTTGTAGTATGCTCTGTTCTGTCATGAAACCTGCGAAGTCCAGATTTTTTTCTTGCAGATCTAAATATTGCTACCATGTTTGCTTACAGTTTACTTTTAAATTGACATTGTTAATTTTTTAATGTTATTCGACAGTTAACATGAAAATATATTTATTTTTTACCTTTTCCCACGTTTAACAACATTATTTTAGCAATTTAATACAAATATTAATCGTTTGATAAGCTAACTCTCTAGTGTACTATATAACAATAATTTGCTCTTAGCATCAAAATGTCAAATTGGCATGTCTCCAATTTTGCATTTGATTGATTTGACAAACCATTGTCGAAAATGACAATTGAGAATCAAATTAGCAGTCACAAAACAATGTCCTGATGGAAAGCAACTACAGTGAGCTGCCATATTAATAGGGACACTTAAAATATTTCGTATTTTTGGTGTTTATATAGCTTTTACTTCTAAATACCGTTCATGTGATGGCCAAATCTTTTCTATTTTCACTACTGGTAACACCACTGACTCATTCAAAACGTGGTAACACTTGCAAAGTGTCACACCTTTAAAAAATGTAAGATTGATCCCATGTGGTCATCATTTTTGTAAAAACGAGCAATCGACAACTTCATAAGTAAACATACATTACAATGAATTAAGAGAATTTTAGCAGCATATTAATATCAAAACGTAAGTAAATAGTAGTTTTGTATTAGAATTATTAAGTTTTTTGATCATTGCTAATTTAAATGAAGAGTTCTACATGGTTGAGTCAAAAATTAGTATTTTTTCAGTATGGCCATTCCTTGACTTATAAGTTGCTGTGAGGCTGACCACCCCTACTGTAAAAAAATGTTCACGTTGTCAATGTCACCCTTGTGTTAGGGAAGGTCGGCAAAAGTTGTAGGGTTTATGTTCATTTGAGGTTTGGATTTTATTTGTAAGTACACATTCAGCATTTGTAAGCGTGAACTACAGGTGTTTGTTTGCGGGCATGCATTTTATACGAGCTTTAAATGTTAATATATCTTTGCAACTTAGATTATAGATTAAAGAGATTATGAGACACGTCTCCAAGAAAATATGAGGAAATAAAGTTGTACATCGTTTTCCATTTCTAGCCTAACACGTGATTTAGGTCATGTCTTGTATTAGGCGAGAATTTTTTGACATTATGATGATGATGAACTCAAAAATATAATTTTTGTGATCCTTAAAAAATATGCGCATATGACATGAAGATAATTTTAAAATTAAATTACAACTATTGCAATAATCGTTAACTTTATTTGGGAAGACATTGAATCCTTGCCACTTTTTTGTGTATTTTGTTTTTACAATTTATATTACCTTATTATCATATAATTGCCTAATACACGACACAGTTCTATAACTGCTTTACTTGTTTTTGTTTTAAAATTTTACCTGATAGCTGAAACGTTTGTATTATGACAATAAATAGTGTCATAAGCAATGAAGTATTTATTGAATTGACGGGCATGTTGGAAGATATGTGCTTCGAGGCATTATGCTGTCTTAGCCCATCTAGTGGCTCAAAGAAAAATGTTTACGAGGTATTTTTTTGTTCTTAAGACTCCGGTCAAAAAAAAAATCCCGATGTTTGTAAAAATATGTTTCTTGTACTTTATGGTCTTAGTAAAAGAGTCACATTAATGAAAAAAATCACGCGTGTTTAATAATTTTTTGTCTTAATTTTAAAGTTAGTTTTTTTTATATAACTTAAAAAATCACGCCACAAAAAAATATTTAAAAAAACTCCAATTTTTTACTTTTTTTTGCTCGGATTTTGTTGTTTTGGATTTTGGAAATATTTTTTTTCTTTATAATTATAGAATGATACAAATTCTAGTTTGTAGTGTGATTTTTAATAAAATAATGTGAATAGTTTTTGCGCTAATATGAAAAAACTGAAACTAATTAACTTATTTAATTCTTGAAAACAGTTTTTTCATATTATCTCAAAAACTATTCACATTATTCTATTAAAAATCACACTACAAACTAGAATTTGTATCATTCTATAATTATAAAGAAAAAAAATATTTCCAAAATATAAAACAACAAAATCCGAGAAAAAAAAAGTAAAAAACACGAGTTTTTTTAAATATTTTTTGTGGCGTCATTTTTTAAGTTATATAAAAAAAACTCTTAAATTAAGACAAAAAATTATGAAACATGCGTAATTTTTTTTATTAATGTCACTTTTTTACTAAGACCATAAAGTATAAGAAACATATTTTTACAAACAACGGGATTTTTTTTTTGAACACGGCCTTAAAATGTAGAGTAGAGATACCGAAAAATCTAGGGTAGAGATACCGAAAACGTTCTTGAAAATAAATGTACTCAAATGATAAAAAAGTTGTAATTTTAAATTTGTTTAAATATTTTTATTATTTAAAATACACCTTTATAATGGCTTACCACAGTGTTTCATTTGATCAATTTGAAATCTTCTTAAAATACAAATGAAAAATATAAATTTGTATCGAAATGTAAATGAATTAGTTGTTAATATTTTTTTGACAGACATATTATGTCCCGACACTACTGTAAGTCGATGGGTACTCGTTTCTCGACTACATGTATATCGGCGGACGAAAATGATAAAAAAAAATGCAACACATATTTAATGGTACTGATAATCATTATTTGTATTGATTTGCCGCAATCACAATATTGTTACGTATTACTGGAAAAAAAATCTAGAGCTTCTTTATTGGAAATGATGTTTGTTTATGCAATTCCATTCCATGTAAGAACTATGAAGATTTAAAATAAACCTGGTTAGAGTATGTATATTGAGTAAATGCATTGATTGTTTATTCTTATTCTAGGTAGCTTAAACCAACCTATAAGTATTCCTTGACTTATAGGTTGGTATGAGGCTGGCCACTTAATCTAAATCTAAGCTGCAAGGATATGTACATTTGAGATTCATATTAAATGCATTCCCACAAGCAGACACGCATAATTTCGCGCTCACACATGCCACACGTAGACCTACAATATAAAAACCCCAATTCTCAAATGGACATAAGCCCTGCAACTCTTGCCGATCTTCCCTGAAACAGGGGTGACATTGGCAAAGCGAACTTTTTTTTACAGTATGGGTGGTCAGCCTCATACCAACCTATAAGTCAAGGAATACAAGCAATTAATTACATTTGAGTATAAAAAACAAATAAACACTAAACAATTAAACAGTAAAAAAAATAAAAAGCTACTTAACATATTCTATAAAAAACTGATTTTTACGACCATCCATACTGTAAAAAATGGTTCACTTTGCCAATATCACCCCTATTTCAGGGAAGATCGGCAAGAGTTGCAGGGCATTGGTTCATTTGAGATTGGGTTTTTTATATTGTAGGTCCACATGCTCGAAATTATATATGTTTGCTTGTGGGAATGCGTTTAATTTGAATCTTAAATGATATGTATCTTTGCAGCTTAGATTTAGATTTAGATTTAGTAGCCGAATAGTATTCTTTGCTGGTGTAATATTATTCGATACGTTCTTGACATGGTATAATTGAATCTTTAATATCAATTAAAATATCATTTTCCTGCTTTGTGGCCAAATAGCATACCACGGGTGGTACTCAAAAAATATTTTCTTTGAAACTATTCCCATTTAAGAAAATGGATTGCGAAATTTTGATTAAATACATAGTAATTCTTCAATTAAAAATAAAACATCCATCCCGAATACATAACGTATTAAAAAAAACAATGAAAATCATGTTTCTTTTAATATTATAATTCGCGACATTTTTTTTACATGTATACATTTACTTAGTAATTTTTAAATTACATATGTTAATAAAAAGAAAACATTTTTTACGATAACAAATAGTATTTTCGTTTTCATTGTTTTTATTCATGTCTAAGCGCTATCGGACTTTATCCGTCTATCTTCAAAGGTAAACTGAAATAAACACCAACAAAAAGGATTCAAATTTAAGGCATCTTAAATTGAGATAAATAATCAGTAAACACATTGATTTATTTTATTAATGTCACTCTTAAAATTAAGAAATTAAGTAATTTAAGTTAGCATAACATCACTTTTAGAACTTATTATATCGCACGTTTAATAATAAAGAGAAATAACTCGAAAATTGTGAAAATCGAGATTTTGTAATAAAACGCAAGAAGAATGCGTAGAATGCGACAGCCGTTCAATTTGGTCGAATATGACCGAGATAAAACATCGGCCGCCTTTTTCATCCCATACAAGTTGTACTGGGTGTCTGAACTTCAAACGCGTTTTCCCAACATTCATGTTTTTTGAGTTATTGCTCTTTATTATTAAACGTGCGATATGGTGTAGGTATATGTATAATATGCAATACGGTATGCAGATGTCTGTCCTGTATGTTACAATACAATAAAATGTAAGTTCGAAGGTCTGTATTTAGAGGTGAACATCTTTCACAGTATTTTGCCACAAGAAACTCTCTTATTTTCGTTTATATTTTAAAAATAAATCAGAAATATGAATAGAATAAGCCCATGAAAAAGATGTAGAATCATTTGTAATTTTTGTACGAGATGTTTTTGATTCACTGAATCACTTTTTGACTTTTAATTTTTATTGTTAACTCTTATTGTAAGATATGTAACAACATCTGCAATCAATAATTTAAGTTCAAAGTTGTATAAACAATTATGATTTATTTTTCATCCACGCCCATAAGAAAACAAGTGTTAGTTGTCGTTTACGTACTATATTTCGTCATTCGATGTTATTGAAGCTAATAGTATACCTCGGGGATTCTTGACTTATAGGCTAGTATGCGGCTGACCACCCATAATGTAAAATATGATTCACTATTCCAATGACACCCCTGTTTCAGGGAAGCTCGGCAAAAGCTGTAGAATGTATGTTCATTTGAGGATTGGGTTTTTATTTATAAGGATACATGCAGCATTTACAAGCACGAACTTACACACGTGTCTGTTTGAGGGCATGCATTTAATATGAATTTAAATACAAAAAATATGTGGTGAAATGTTTATATATTTTTTTGAAGACGCGAGAAAATTAAATTTCAAATTTGATAAGCGTCTACCGAAAGACCGGTCCCAAAGGTTTATTCAGCCTCGCAGCAACCGGGCGTTGCCTGCAAAATTAGCGCTGACTAGGGACAAACAGCATGCAGAGGGCTCTTGAGGTGTGATTGACACAAAAACATCGCATACAAAATAAATGATCATGACATTTATTTGCATACACACAGACTGCATTCGATCTGCATTATTAAAAAAATATTCTACGATTGTGAAAAATGCTTTAGTATGAATATTCATCTGCAGATCTCACTGCATGAATTCAGAAGTGAGAAATGCAAATTTATTCTAGTTTTTACAGAATATTCTATGATTATGCAGTGACCTTGAACTTGTGGTTCAAAAAAAAAAAATTTTTTTTAATAGATTTGTGGAAAGGAATGCAATCCACCAACCTATTTTGCCTGGCCAGTTGTCTTCATGCGAAAGCAGAAGCTTGTGCGCATGCAACTGCATCTGTTGAACCAGGGTCGAAGTTATCGTCGCGGGATTCGAACCAACGTTATCCGGTTCCAAATAACACGATATGATCTCCGCGGCCACAACACCGACAAATTTTAATATGTTTTATGATTGCCTTTACTAATAGGTTGGTATGAGGCTAACCCCCTATGCTGTAAAACTTGGTTCACTTTTTGCCAATGCCAACCCAATTCAGGAAAGCGGCAGAAGTTGCAAAGTTCATGTTTATGTGGCGTTTGGTTTATTTTGTATGTACGTATGCAGCGTGTGTAAGTGCAAACGTACATATACCTGTTTCTAGGCATACGTAAAACTTTATGGAAAATTCATGTAAGGTGGCGGTTGAGCCATGGATTTACTGTGTGTGAATAACACCGTTAGAGTTTGCCATGTCGTACTCCGTAAGTGGTTCTTTCCACCGTTCATGCCTTACTCATTTAGCTTCGCCGGGTATCGAGCCCAAAAACTTCCGATTGCAAGTCTGTAGAGTTAACCACTAGACAGCTGACACAAACGTTAATTTACACTAAAATTCATAATATTTTCATTATTTGGAGTAATGTGTTTGCTTAGGAATGCCGTTTGGACATGATATGCCAAAACTTGTTCCTATTTTGTTCGTCCGGTAGAAACGTATTAATTGATGGTATATTCGTAACACAAAAATTCTACTTTCATTTTGTACCTAATCTTTTTATTACTGATACAAAAGTATTATGCAATCACTACTTAGATTTTTATACTGTATCAGATACTAGTACTCCTAGAAAATCTTGAATCTAAGTTGCAAAGTTTTTTTTTTTTAAATAGATTTGTGGAAAGCAATGCAATCCACCAACCTATTTTGTCTGGCCAGTTGTCTTCATGCGAAAGCAGAAGCTTGTGTGTATGCAATGGCATCTGTTGAACCAGGGTCGAAGTTATGGTCAAGTGAGCTAACGTTATTCCGTTCCAAATACGCTAGTCGAACATGCGCCTCTACCCCTCGGCCATAGCACCGATAAATAAATTGAAATTTTAGATTCATATTGAATACCAGGCCACAAGCAGATACGTGTAAGTTCTCACTTGCACATGCCGCATGAGTAGGTACTGTCAAATCTCAAATAAAAATAATCATTCAAAGTTACATTGCGGTTGTCTTCACACTATGTAAATCATAATAATCGTTTACCTTAAAATATGAAAGAAAATATATTTTTTTTGCAAATTAATAATTTATTTTAGAATTCAATTATAATATATTACAAAAGTTTTTTTTTATTATTCATGGCTCGGACGTTTTCCCTTAAAAAGGCATCTTCAGGAGCAGTGATAAATTTCCCATTCATCTTTCATTTGAAAGTGTTTTTGAATTAAATAGAATAAGAATATAAGAATTTTCAAGATTAAATTCAGTTCCACAAACACAAACAAACCGTTTGCATCATCAGATTGCTAAATAAACCTCTGTAATCAATGAAATGTGTGAACTTTTCATACAAGACAACCTCAGAATTGAACCCACGCCTTCCGCTCAGTAAGCGAGGTAGTTCAACAGGACTATCGAGATAAACGCAACTACTAAGGTACACGTATGGTGTGCTCAAACCCTCCTCGTACTCGTCCTGTATGTATGTGTCAGAGGGACCCACAGCACATGGACGCTCATTCATCCTTTATTATATTACCCTTCGTCGTCGTCATTCGTCGTCGAGTTTCGATTTTCAAAATCAATGCCATCACAGCAGATGAAACACATTCA
The DNA here is from genome assembly GCA_951799405.1 of Agapetus fuscipes. Taxonomy (NCBI): domain Eukaryota; kingdom Metazoa; phylum Arthropoda; class Insecta; order Trichoptera; family Glossosomatidae; genus Agapetus; species Agapetus fuscipes. Next base: position 27,005,054 of record OX637332.1, read on the forward strand.
TGCTCTATAGCAAATTAATTTTTGTATATATGCTGCAATGCGGCGAGCTTACGCGTGTGTGTTTACAAATGTATGAAAACTTTTAGGAATTAAATTAAAAAAAAATTGTTCATACTAAAAATGTATGGAACAATATTGACATCTAGCGGCAAAACGTAAAAGTTTTTTTTACATTTTCTTTTATTTCATGCAAATTAAAAATAAAAAAAAAGCCAAATAAAAATGGATTTCAATCTGTAATCTAAGTTGCAAACATATATAACATTTGAGATTCATATTACATGCATTCTTACGAGCAGACATGTATAAGTTCTAATCTAATCTAATCTAAGCTGCAAAGATATATATCATTTAAGATTTATATTAAATGCATTCCCACAAGCAGATATGTATAAGTTCCCGCTTACATATGCTGCATGTGTACTTACAACATAACAGCCCATTCCAAATGAACATAAGCCCTGCAACTCTTGCCAACCTTCCCTGAAACAAACTCTTACCTTACTTTTCCTCAAACAGAGATAAAATTTTCATGGTAAACCATTCTTACAGTATGGGTGGTCAGCCACATACTAACCTATAAGTCAAGGAAATTATTTTGTTAAGTTCTATAATCTAAGTTGTAAAGATACATACCATTTGAGATTCATATTAAATGCATTCCCACAAGCAGACAGGTATAAGTTCGCGCTTACAAATGCCCCATGTGGACTTACAAAATAAAAAACTAATCTCAAATGAACATAAGCCCTGCAACTCTTGCCAACTTTTCCTCAAACAGAGATAAAATTTTCATGGTAAACCATTCTTACAGCACAAGCAGATATGTATAAGTTCCCGCTTACATATGCTGCATGTGTACTTACAACATAACAGCTCATTCCAAATGAACATAAGCCCTGCAACTCTTGCCAACCTTCCCTGAAACAAAGGTGAATTTGCAAAGTAAACCATTTTTTAAAGTATGGGTGGTCAGCCTCATACCAACCTATAAGTCAAGAAAATTATTTTGTGTATTTTTTTACATAATCTAAGTTGCAAAGATACATACCATTTAAGATTAATATTAAATGCATTCCCACACGCAGACAGGTACAAGTTCACGCTTACAAATGCCCAATGTGGACTTGCAAAATAAAAAAAAACTAATCTCAAATGAACATAAGCCCTGCAACTCTTGCCGACTTTTCCTCAAACAGAGATAAAATTTGCATGGTGAACCATTGCTTACAGTATGGGTGGTCAGCCACATACTAACCTATAAGTCAAGGAAATTATTTTGTTAAGTTCTATAATCTAAGTTGCAAAGATACATACCATTTGAGATTCATATTAAATGCATTCCCACAAGCAGACAGGTTCGCACTTACAAATGCTCCATGTGGACTTACAACCTAATCTTAAATGAACATAAGCCCTGCAACTCTTGCCAACCTTCCCTGAAACAAAGGTGAATTTGCAAAGTAAACCATTTTTTAAAGTATGGGTGGTCAGCCTCATACCAACCTATAAGTCAAGAAAATTATTTTGTGTATTTTTTTACATAATCTAAGTTGCAAAGATACATACCATTTAAGATTAATATTAAATGCATTCCCACACGCAGACAGGTACAAGTTCACGCTTACAAATGCCCAATGTGGACTTGCAAAATAAAAAAAAACTAATCTCAAATGAACATAAGCCCTGCAACTCTTGCCGACTTTTCCTCAAACAGAGATAAAATTTGCATGGTGAACCATTGCTTACAGTATGGGTGGTCAGCCACATACTAACCTATAAGTCAAGGAAATTATTTTGTTAAGTTCTATAATCTAAGTTGCAAAGATACATACCATTTGAGATTCATATTAAATGCATTCCCACAAGCAGACAGGTTCGCACTTACAAATGCTCCATGTGGACTTACAACCTAATCTTAAATGAACATAAGCCCTGCAACTCTTGCCAACCTTCCCTGAAACAAAGGTGAATTTGCAAAGTAAACCATTTTTTAAAGTATGGGTGGTCAGCCTCATACCAACCTATAAGTCAAGAAAATTATTTTGTGTATTTCTTTACATAATCTAAGTTGCAAAGATACATACCATTTGAGATTCATATTAAATGCATTCCCACAAGCAGACAGGTATAAGTTCGCGCTTACAAATGCCCCATGTGGACTTACAAAATAAAAAACTAATCTCAAATGAACATAAGCCCTGCAACTCTTGCCGACTTTTCCTCAAACAGAGATAAAATTTTCATGGTAAACCATTCTTACAGTATGGGTGGTCAGCCACATACTAACCTGTAAGTCAAGGAAATTATTTTGTTAAGTTCTATAATCTAAGTTGCAAAGATACATACCAATCGAGATTCATATTAAATGCATTCCCACAAGCAGACATTTATAAGTTCGCGCTTACACATAATGCATGTTGACTTACAACATAAAAACCCAATCTCAAATTAATATAAGCCCTGCAACTCTTGCCAATCTTCCCTGAAACACAGCTGAAATCTGCAAAGTGAACCATTTTTTAAACTATGGGTGGTCAATTTTCTTTAACAAAGGCTGTATGTTTTTATTTTACAAGTTTTCCGAATTTTAACGCGAGGAAACTATGCGCAATATACACATTCACCAAATGTTAAGGGGTTGGGCTGCGTAGCAGCCAGGGGCAACGCCCCTAGTAGCTATATATTATATTCTCAAGTGGCGGAAGGCCTTCCCGTGAGATAAAAGCGACGGCACGACAAAACAAGAATCTCCAGGTCAGAGGCGTGTCCATGACTCTAAAAGTAAATGTTTCGATGTTACTGAAGCTAATAGCATACTGCATACTTCGAGTAGCGTTCCTTGTGGGATTGTTTCTAGATAACGAGTAGCGTGAATAATAATTATAAACATAATACAAAATAATAATCTTCTTGCCGCGTTATCTCCGAAGGGTTTTGCAGGTGGCGAGTCGAACCTATTTATTTTTACAGGTAAGGGGGCGGCCTTGCACCAATCACTTCAGTTGAAGTGGGGGTTGCCCAGTTCATTTCTTGTGAAGGCTGAGTAAACTTTGCTGGTATTTTATTTTGGGTTTTTGAAATAAACACCGAAAAGGGAAATCATTTCAGACAACCTCGGTGGGATTCGAACCCGAGCTCTCATCATGAAATGCAAGCACCAACTGAGCTATCAACCGGACTGATCTCTACAAATAAGTATTTGTTTCCATTCCCATAGAACTTTATCTTCCACGCTTCACATCCGTCTTATATATATGTGAGTAGGTACTTCACATCTGTTCACAGCACAAGCTACTGAACGTCGAGCTTTCATTTCAGTTTTTATCTGAAAGCTACGCTATCAGATTTAACTTCAGTCTTTTGCTTCCTAGTCACTGGACCTTTCTGTAGTCGAAGTCCAAACAATTTGATGTTAACAAAACAGGAAGCGTTTTTAACGCGCGTCAGGGTGTCAATGCCAAAGCGCCGTAACGTCGCGTACTTTGTATTTGAACAACTTCGACGCTATTCAGTCGTCGTCACTGGTCGCGATGTCCAGCGACAGCGACGATGAAGATGAGTTTTTTTTTGCTTTAAGCATTATCTACCTAAATCCTGTCTTTGTGGAAACATTTTTACAAACCTTGTTTGTTGGGTACACAAGCACCGTATTTTTTACATTTAGGTCGGTCCGTAGCCTAGCGGTTAGCGATCCGGCCTCGTAAATAGAAGGTTGTAGGTTTGAATTGCGGCGGAGCACAAACAAAAACATTATTTTTTTTAAATATGCTCGTTGTTGGGTTGAAAAACCTTTCAAAGACCGGTCACCAAAGGTCCATCCAGCCTTACAGCAAATGGGTCTTGCTTTAAAATTGATGATTTCCATAACGACAGAGCTCTTGAGTCGTGATTCACACAAAAACAGTGCTCACCAAATAAATCATCCTAATATTATTACATTATTTGACGTAAAATAACGCCCGGCGTCAAATAAAATTTTGTAATAAAAAAAACCAACGTCCGATCTCTACTTCAACTGAAGTGGTCGCGGTTAGGTTATTTAAAAAAAAACAGCTAACACTTTAAGTTACACAATATGTGTAGCTTAGCTTTTAAAGCGTCATGAATAAAAAAACTTCTTAATATTTCATTGAAAAAAAATATATTATGATTCACCAAAACGTTATTGAAGTATGAAAAAATATGTGGAAAGAAGCATCTAGCGACAAAATTTATAAAGTTTTTATCATTTTCCTTTCTAACGGGCACATCACACATACAACGTGATTTCATATTAGAAATGTATAATTATATCATGTTGGATATAAGATTTACACTTATGTTCCGTCCAATAAAAAACAGATAATGCACGAACACAATAGTACAGAAAAAAATTGATAAATATTCTCCATAGATGAGGCTCTTCTATGACAATAAATATTATATTGTTTTGTGTTCATATCGACGGTCAAAAGGCAGCAAAAATGAGTTATGAATGCTATCCTACTTAAAATTTTCCGCTCTTTCTAATGAGCTAACTCCCATAGCTCTACGATGATTTTTGTGTTGTTTATGCCCAAGCAAATAACTGCGTTTTCGAATTATGGGTTTGGTGTAACCGACAAGATTTTGGCCTTTTTTTGTAGCTACTAAAGGCGCTTGTGACATAAAAAAAATGTAAAACATCGTAAAACCACATTAATAAGAATGCCAATAAATGCCTTTATTTTTTTTATTTTAGAGCTGTTTTGATTTTAACGATATGATAAAAAAAAAAAGTTTTGCCATTTTTCTGCAATCTCAAACTTTAAACGGCTCTCCTTAACAATTTAGTTTATGTCGCCTTTATCGAATATATCCTTGCAACTTAAATAATAGATTATTCTAATTATACATTAATAAAAAAAAGTAATATCTATAGGAAAGTATGTATATACAACTTTTTGACCAAAAATAGGCCTTTCAGTTTTTTATTAGCGATTTTCCGGCAAAGTTCCTATTATTTCTCGCGATAAGCACGAAGGTCCACCGATTAGGGCTCCCTGGACACCCTCTGTACCTAACTCGAGTATAAAGCATCGCGTAAACTCACCTCGATTACATAAATGGAAAAATGTATGAAAACTAAATCACTCTCTAGGAATGCCGTCGTATATTCCATAAAAATTTTTTGAGGGGAGTTTACACAATGCTTAATACTTGGGGTACTATCTCTGAATCGAGTTTTTCAGTCCCTGTGCAAGCGTGACATCACAAAATAACTAGTCCACTGAAATTCATATATTTTATACGCACCCTTTTTTGGATTTAGTTCTATGTATACCAGTCGCGAAGGGTGCCATACAAGGCGATTCCCATCGGTTTCCCTTTTAAAATGAGGCAAAAATGATAAAGTAGACTGAATGGTTGCAATGGGGAAAAAATACGTATTGTTTCTTTGCTTTTAAATGTACTTTTTCACTTTGTGCCTATATTTTTAATTACATACTTTGTTGCCTCATTTAAAAAGGGAAGCCCGTGGAAATCAAGTTGTTTGGCACCCTTCGCCACTGATGCATACTAATATAAATACAACGAAAATAACTCCTTTAGATCCTACATATTATCTAGTTGCAATGATATATTGAAGTAAGACTCTCCGACAGAATAAGGAACACAGAGCTACGGATAAGGTCGGGAGTAACCGATGTCGCAGAGAGAGTGGCAAAGCTAAAATGGTCCTTTGCGGGACATGTTGCTGGAACCACCGACCAGAGATGGACGAAGAGATTGGTAGAGTGGAGACCTCGGGAAGATAAGAGAAGCAGAGGGAGACCTCCCACGAGATGGTCGGATGATATAAGAAGGCTTTCTGGAGACTGGATTCAGAAAGCGCAAGAGATGGATGGAGAGATATGGGGGAGTTCTATGTCTAGCAGTGGATGGAGATGGCTGTAAAAGAAGAAGAAATATATATTGATGTTTATTATTTGTATATTCTACAGGATAAAAGAGCGCCGTTTTTGTGTGAGCCACACCTCAAGGGCCCTTCCAATCGCGAATGAGATATTTTATAAAGGTGATTATGTGTGTAACCTAGTAGCGAAGCGTAGGATGAACTATTGACAAAAATTCTATACATTTCTGTATGGCATATTTCTTATGTAGAACTAACCCTCAACAAAATGTAAGAGATGTCGGAAGGTAGCGAGTGGGAACACCAGCTGTTATAAAATATAGGACTACAGGTTAGAGCGACACAGTGACAAAACAACACATGTCAGAACGACACATGACAGCACGACACATGGCAGAACGGCACATGACAGAACGACGCATTGCAGAACGGCACATGACAGCGACACATGACAGATCAATACGATGACAGTACATCGCATGACAAAACAATACAAGGATAAAATATCACATGAAAAAACATTACATGCCTAAAACAGAACATACCATAAACGGCAAATCAGAAAACATCACAAACAACACGAACATTTATTTTGCTTGCACACGCCATATTAAGAGTGCTCTAGAGATGTGATACACACAAAACAGCGCTAACCAAATAAATCATCCTAGTATTATTATTATACGCGCATCCTTCGGTAATAACGCGGTAAGAAGTTGCTCTTTACGTGCAGCTTTGTTAGGTTTTTTTAAATCTAATAATGATAACCGAGAGCATCATTTTTTAACAGATTTACCAAATAATAAACGTATATGTATGACTTCCTTTTTTTCATGTCTCACTTTTTTGTCATGCCGTTTATAGTGTATTCTATTTTGTTTTGTCTTGTGATAATTTGTCATGTTATTTTCTATCATGTGTCGTTCTTGTTATATTGTTATGTCATGTATCGTTCAGTCATGTGTCGTTATGTCATATGTCGTCCTGTCATGTGTCGTTCTGTCATACGACGTTATTTTCATGTGTCATTCTGTCATGTGTCATTATTTCATGTGACGTTATGTCATATGTCGTCCTGTAATTTGTCGTTATGTCATGTGTCATTTTGTCACTGTGTCGTTCTACGTGAAACCAAAATATAGCCTTGCACCTCCTGCTGGCTTTTACGGTATTGTGTGTGTGGCGCAGAATTTTAAGTGGACTCTTCTGGCTTTCCCATTCACACAAAACTACAATTTACTCGTATTTCATTTCTCCGATAATGCTCTTTAGAGAAAATGAAGAATGGCGTTTTATCAACACGCGGCGTGGGATTTAGCCTTTTTCTTGTACCAGTAGTTGTATTGTTAAAGAAAATCTCCTGCACTGAACTTTTGAATTTCTGAAAATTCCTGAATACCAAATACTCTTGTGGATATTGGACGTTAACGTTTACTTAGCCTTCAGAATAAATGAGAACCAGCCCCCTCGTGAGCTGGGAAAACCTCTTCTTCAAGTGACTTGGTTGGCTGTCTACATAACCTAATTGTGAAAAATAATAGGATACACAAGCCACATGTGTGCCTCTTGGGAGATAACGCGATAAACCATTGCGCTGTATGTGCAACTTATATGCATCACGTTGCAGGAGACAGTGAGGGCCTGTTGCACCAAACTCCAAACAAAAATCAAAATTAAGTATATTTTTTAGTGTTGATCTGTTAACACCGTGAAAGTCCATTTTTTTAAATATTAAAAAATTGAAATGGTAAAACATGGTTTGAATTCATTTTAAAGTGAATTAAAACCATGTTTTACCATTTCAATTTTTTAAATATTTAATAATATTAAGTATGATTTCTCCCATCAAATCAAAAAAAATGTTACATATACGTAAGTCAGCTGATGTGCATCATCTTTCCTGTTCAAATTCCATCATATTATTACCCACATTCGAGAAATATTTAACCGAGGTCCTTACCAGAATTAAGCAAACAAATTTGATGTGTCAATCAAGTATTGATTGGCGGTTGGTGCAACAGCTTAGGAGTGCAATCCGTTTATTGCTTTAGCGTCTACTTAAAAGTATACACATAATATTTTTCAGGGTTTGGTGGTTTACACAGTGAAAGTCCATTGTATAATCAATCAAAAAGTGAATTAAAACAGTACACTTAATATTTATTTGCAACTTAGATTATGCATATAATTAAAAAATATTAGGACCTTTTATTCCGACAATGGTAAAACGTCATCAGCAGACTCAACAACTAGGCCCGCACATCAATTGACCAAGGCAAAATTGTGACGTCATACCGCCGAGTATCTAGGAAAAGGGCAAACATTTTTTTTATATCTTTTGCTTAGGACCGTTGTCTCATAGAAGTGTAACGTTTATCAACTGAAAAATAAATTCGATATTCAAAATTTTGCATAGTTCATTGGATACCTATTTCTTAGCACTTAAATATCACTTTAGAAATCAGATTTCAAATGCAGAAGACGGGTAAAGAAGAAGAAGAAGATTGATTACTACGTCGTCTTTACGATTAGATCAGAATTTGTACACGAAATTTTAGGCGAAATAGCATGGCCACGATTACGACTCGCTAAAAATAGTGCACGCAATTAATTACTCTCGCTGTGGATTTACGATGTTTTTTAATAGCAGATCCATCATCGTATAAGACTGAATGGGGGCTCAGTTGGATTGCGCGGGGCGCTCCTTTACAAACAATCCGTCAAAAGGGAGGATGTGATTTTCACTGTCTGGCCATAAAAAATCCTATTTAGTTAGGTACCAACGGGGCTATTCTTAGACATTTTAGTCGTCAGTTGGGCACACGCTTTGACAAACTAATGATGCATTTGTATGAAGACTTGTCAATCCAAGATGGCCGCAAGTGAACAGCTGATTTATTTTAATACACGCAACTGAATAATATTATTAAATTAATAAACAAATATTATAAAATTTGGTGGGTAAGAATGACCGTGCTGATGAAACTTCCAGCGCAGGCACCATTAGTTTGTCACAGCCTGGGCTCAACCGACGACTAAAATGTCTAAGAATAGCTCCGCAAATATGCAGGATTCTGGTGGTAGCTGGGTGGTTTCAGATTGGGCTTTTAAAAAAGACTTGTATCTTGCTTGATGATTTAGAAATCTTCTTTATTTGCACAGAAGAATACAGACTGTTGAATCACTCTCCTAGAGAGGAATTTGATTTAGTAAGAGAATAAAAATAACTTAGGAGGTTTATGTCTATCTATAATCTATAATCTAAGTTGCAAGGATATATTCATTCAAAGCTCTCAGATGTATGCCCACAAACAAACACGTGTAGTTCGCGCTTACAAATGCTGATTGTGTACTTACAAATAAAATCCAAACCTCAAATGAACATAAGCCCTGCAACTCTTGCCGACATTCCCTGAAACAGGGGTGACATTGGCAAAGTGAACCATTTTTTACAGTATGGGTGGTCAGCCTCATACCAAACTATAAGTCAAGGAATGTACTTTTAAATAAACAAGTAACCTGTTAAAGGCCTTTTTAATCATTACGAAAATATATTTTTAAACTGTTTTCATGCCATTGCTTAAAGTTTCGCTTTTCAAATAAATCATAAAAAAGGTTTTTCTGAGGTTATTCATTTATTTAAAGTAAAAAAAACTTTGTCAATAAAATTAACATTTTTTTATGGCCAGACAGCGAAAATCACATCCTCCCTTTTCACACATGGATTGTAAAGGCAACGTTGTAAATTTTATCTCTCCTTATCTCACCATAAATCAGGTGATGTGGTCGAGGAACTAGGTTAAGATCTTGGCATTAAACATTCATATCGAGAACTTCGTAGCAAAATAGACAAATTTAATAGGAGTGATAACGAGGGTCTTTTAGCTAAAATCGCAATAAATTGGCCATCTATAAACTAAGTTGCAAAGATATACTACATTAAAGATTCATATTAAATGCATTCTCATAAGCAGATACGTATAAGTTCGCGCTTGCAAATGCTACATGTGTACTTACAAATTAAAATCCAAACATCAAATGAACATAAACCCTGCCACTTTTTCCGATGTAATAAATAAAAGAAAACATTTTATCAATCAATTTATTGATAATAAATATTAAATGTATATTTACAACATGATTATAAATTTATTTAAAATATACAAATAAATTGAATTAGCATCATGAACTTTTCTTATACAATAGGAAAAGATAGCCTGAATGTCAAATCTGACAAGCGAGAATAAATTTGACTTCGTATGGTCACACTCGTTATTTTTACAATTCATGGCTCAGGCGTACTGTCGGGATGTGTTTACTGGAAGGCAGGAGTTCCGTATTTGGGAGCTGGGGATCCTTGAGAGGAAGATCCTGAGCTGAAAGATTGTGAAGATCCGGAACTGTGGCTTGAACCAAGTCCTCCAGAGATTCCTCCTCCGAGACCACTTCCCAAACCACCTCCCAGACCACCTCCAAGTCCCCCTCCAAGACCACCTCCAAGTCCCCCTCCAAGACCACCTCCAAGTCCTCCTCCAAGACCACCTCCAAGTCCCCCTCCAAGACCACCTCCAAGTCCTCCTCCAAGACCACCTCCAAGTCCTCCTCCAATACTTCCACCGACACTTCCTCCAGAAACTCCACCAGAAATGGCACCAGAATGTCCACCTGAGCTCTCCTTCTGGGTCTTGTACTTGATGAAATAGACTTCTGGTTTTGATGGTTGGGTTGGAGCAGCGGTTGGGATAACAACATCAGGTTGCTCCTCAGGTTTCTTGACCAAGACGTACACAAGGGTCTTTTCTTCGTTTTGTGCTTGGGCAGGAATGACAGGGTTCACATAAGCCGGAGCGGAAGGAGCCTTGACGAAGATGATCTTGTAGTGTTTGGTGGGTGGGGCTACAGCAGCCGGGGCTCTGAACACCTTCTCTTCAGGCTCTGGGGGAGCGACATGGACGTACACGTGTTTGTGGATGATTGGAGCTTGGCTGGCATAACCAGCACCGGCACTGAATGAGGATGCACCTCCATTGAACGAAGAACCACCTCCACTTGAGAAACCACCACTAGACATTTGAGAGAATCCGCCTGATCTGATGTCGATGCCTCCACTGGATTGAGCAGGACGGCCAGATTGATATCCACCTTGGGAAGATCCACCGAATGAACCGGTTGATGCTCCGAAAGATGAACCACCCAGAGATGATCCGCCGAATGATCCAGAAGATCCACCGAATGATCCAGAAGATCCACCGAATGATCCAGATGATGATCCGAGAGATGATCCACCGAAGGAAGATCCACCAAGAGATGATCCACCTAAGGATGATCCTCCGAAGGAAGATCCTCCCTGTGAAGCGTATCCACTGCTGGCACCGCTGGATGGAGCATTGTAGTTGTAGCCTTGTCCGTGACAGATGGCGGTAAGGGCCGCCAAAACCTGAATTGGATTAAGAGTGATTAATGCATGGATAAATATGTAAATTGTATCAAAAATAGATCAATGAGTTTCAGGAGCAACAAAACAAAAATACAATACTTATAGTTAAAAATTGTCAATTAGGAAACTGAAGCTGGTTCGTTTGGCATAAATTATAGGTATAAAATTGGTATTGATAACAAAATACGTTATATTATAAATTATATGCCATCTCAAAAGTACGGGTTACATGAATAACTAATAGTTATCAAAATATGTAGATTTGGTTGTATGATTCCACCTCCTCAAAAAAATGTATATTTGTAAACATTTTAAAACAATCGAGAAGTTGGATAATAATAGTTATTGCCTTGCAAATAATAAAATAATAGTGTTATTTTAAAATAAAGCTATTTTTAATTATTTAAAAAAAATGAATTTTCACTGTGTGAATACACAAACCCTACAAAATCTAGTGTTATTTTAAGTTTAATTGGAAAAAATATGATCTAGAATCAAAAAACACCTAGACACGGTTGTTTGTAAATGTTATTTTTTACAAAATTAAAACAACAACAAAAAACGAGTCGTTACAATTTTCATATTTAGTATGAAACCTTTTCCGCTTAGAAAAGGCATTGAAAAGGCTTGTTTTACTTGTTTACACAGATAAATCATCTTTACACCAGCCGTTTATTAAAGGTAAGTTATTCTTGTTCTTGAAGCCCTCAAGGAGAGGATTTTCATATCCTTTAAGGCTGAGAAACAATGTGCACATTTATGGAAAATACTTTTCTTTACTTTTTTTGAGCTGGGTTTCAGGTTAATCGAAGCACTTTTTGTTCAATTGATTCAATCGCTTTTCTTCACTTTTAAAAGTTGTTTTATTTTTCTAAACAGCGTTAAACTATTAGTTTTACCATTTGAGTCAATTTACCTTTCCACCTACAGTTTCTATGAAGCTAAAATCTCGAGATTTAGCGCTTGAATCAATTCACCGTTTCGTCTACTTTGTAAATATGTATCTAAAATTACGAGGGTTGTACGCTTTTCACTTTAATTTCAAAGCTCTTTCATTCTATAAAGCCATTTTTCCGCTTTTGAAACAAATCCATTTCACCCTTTCGTTTGACCCAATTCCGTGCTAGACGTTTTTCTTCCAATGTAAACCTTTCGATTGCCATCACCCTTTTAGTGGAAAGGCATTAGCCAGTCTTACCAAGAAGCACTTCATGTCGATTGCGCAGTAGATGTCAGTGCAATGGGATGAAATGAACTGTGACACGCATTGCACCGGTCCACGTTTATATACTGAGTTCACGAAATTCCTCTCTAGCCAAATAGGCAAGTTAAGTCACAGCTGAGACGGTAAAGACCAAAGTATCATATCTGTTTGTACACACACATGCGCAACATCTCTACCGCGCATTTCTCTCTCACAAATCCTTTGTATGTATCGATATAAAGAAGATACTTAGCTCGACCTGCGGTTCGGAGGACAGAAAATAAATTGAGAATTTCGCAAATGAGCGGCCAAAAAAAATCCAATATAAAAACCTTGACTTGAATAGCGTCAGGCCCATTTATGTGTGTCTTAATACTTATACGTATACAGTAATCTTCTTCACATTTTTTATGGTAATTTTTGTTGAATTAAAAATGAAACACACTCACATAGATGGTAGTTAATTAAAAGACTATTACACTGCACTTCTCAAACTTTTGTAAAGCTCGACCCCAATCCGGCCAATTAGCAGTACTGTGCCGTTACTTTGACATTATCTAACACTTCTTCTCCGCTTCCGTGGATTGCACATAATGTGTACAATGTACATAGCAAGCTTATGATATTATCAAATCAGACAATAGCTCAGTTAGTTATGCAAGACTACATGATAAAAAATACATATTATACTTGTTTGCAGTGGCAAAGGGTAAAACATTTTTGAAGAAAACCAGTTTCCAAAACAAAAGCATTAATAGCCTACATATCTCTAAGAAAATACAGTTTATTTCTAATTTAAGCTTTTATTAAACAACCTTGTTAAATTATGTTGTCAAAATAATTTTACAAGTTGGATTTTTATTAATGAAATAATATTTACTGTTTGTTGTACACGAATACAGATGTCTACAAGAAAAGCTAAACTTGAATTGAAAGGGCTTTTTTGTGATACAATTTTTTAGTTTATACCTACATTTAAACTATTTTTTTCCTAGTAACTTCAAAAAGCACCTGGAAATCATGTTATTAAGACTTCGCTATTGTTGTTTGCCTGTGAAAGCTTTTGTCAACTCTGAATTACAAAATGTATCTAGGACTCATGTTTTTCATATTTATTACAACAATTTTCTAGCTCTATCTTTAATTGTTCAAAATTATAAAATCATAATCTCTTGACTTATAGGATAGTATGAGACTAGCCATCCGTACTGTAAAAAAATGGTTCACATTCACAATGTCTCTCCTGTTTCAGAGAAAGTCGCCAAGAGTAGAAGGGCTGATGTTAATTTGAAATAGAGTCTTTATGTTGCAAGTCCACATGCAGCATGTGTAAGTCTGTTTGTGCCATGCATTTAATATTCATTGTTTTCAGCGCAGACTTGTATCAGACCCGTTGAGCAGAACAATTGAAAAAACACTCCGTATTCAAATCAAATGTATGCGGAATCTTAAAATTAATTTTGTGAAATAATAACTGGAAGTTTTTTATAAAATTGAACCCGTAAATCGTAACAATAGCTTTTCAACTTAGATTATAGATCATTGTACATAGCCATAGTATAGTAAACACTTAAAAACACCAAGAAAATAATTAAACGTATTTATGGGTTGAGTCTCATTAATTATTTCCTTCAGGCAGGTACTCGGTGAGATTTGTACGTGTACATTGATCCAGTAATATTGCTAGGCTCGTCCACGGCTCCAGTAATTATTCTGTACACGGGCCATCGGTTTTTCGGTTGCAGGGTCAGTGCTCTACAAGCACAAAGCCTTCCATTCAAACTAAAACTCAGCATTTCAACAGAAATGTAAGGAAACAAAAACGCTCAAAATAGTCGCTGTTTTAGTTTTCCTTCAGTTGTTGTAAACGTTTTTGTAGACTTTAAGCGTTGAGTAGTGTACGTTTTGGGATTAGAATTCAGGGGAGCAACGTAGGCCTGAAAGTTAGTCCACAGCTTCAATCAGGATTCTTGAACGGCGGATCTTGAGAATTTTCCTACATTTCAATATATTGCCCGTGAAACTTTAGAATTAACAAATGTTTGATGCGTCTTTCAAAATTTTTAATCTATAATCTAAGTTGCAAAGATATATTCATTTAAAGCTCTCAGATGTATGCCCACAAACAAACACGTGTAGTTTGCGCTTACAAATGCTGAATGTGTACTTACAAATAAAATCCAAAACCTCAAATGAACATAGGCCCCACAACTTTTGCCGACCTTCCCTGACACAGGGGTGACATTGGCAAATATAACATTTTTTTACAGTATGGGTGATCAGCCTCATACCAACCTATAAGTAAAAAAAAAACAACTTACAAGTCAAGGAAATAATTAGCTTTAAATATTCATTTTTCAGTTTTTCAAATGCATATTGATGCGAATGTGTGATTGTGTATCTGTGTGTGTTGTACATGCCTTCCTTGATCAATAGATTGGTATAAAACTGACCCCCCGTGGGGGAAAAACTTTCATTTTTGCACTATGACTTTTCGCAGATCTAATTTACTTCTGTTAGCTCCTAGTTCACTTTTCAGTATTTTTTTTGTTCCTCGACTTATAGTTAGTGTGAAGCTGACTCCTATACCATAAAATCTTGCTTTACTTTTGCCAGTACCACCCTGGTTTCAGGGACAGGTGGCAGCAGTTGCAAGGTTTCTGCTTATGTAAGGTTTAATTGATTTTGTAAGTACAAAGCAAATTCACACGCGTCTGCGTGTCAGCGTGCCTTTAATATGATCCCTTAATGACAATATATCTTTGCAACTTAGGTTATAGAGATATATTTATACTCTTTGGTATCTTACTTTACAAGTATCAGTAATTGGAAAAATGTGTTAAGTTAATCTACTCAAATCTTATGTAAATTTCACGTATACATTAAAAAATTAAGTCCTCACTCAACGCTTATACACACGCAGGTACAGGAAAATCAGAGCCTTAAATTAACAGTGACTGTACAATTTTTGCCACAGTTAATTAAATAGGGGTGACAGTTAATAAAGCTCACTGTCTAAACTAGTATTCATTTTACAACTCTAATTTTTTAATATAACTATACACAATTCATAATCTAAGACGCGAATATACATTAATATACTAGATTCTTATTTAACGCGTGTTCACAAGCAAACACGTGAAGGTTTGCGTTTAAACATGCTGCATTTAGACTAACAAAGAAACCCTGTAACTCTTACTAATTTCTCTAAATCAGGGCTAACATTTGCAAAGGTGAAATTTTTTTTTAGTATAGGTGGTGTAAATGTGTCTGTTTGTGGGAATACGTTAAATATAAATCTTAATTGTTATATATGTTTGCTACTTAGATTATACATTATAAATACTACACCATTCCTTGACTTATAGGTTGGTATGAGGCTGACCACCCATACTGTAAAAAATGGTTCACTTTGCCAATGTCACCCCTGTTTCAGGGAATGTCGGCAAGAGTTGCAGGGCTTATGTTCATTTGAGGTTTGGATTTTATTTGTAAGTACACAATCAGCATTTGTAAGCGCGAACTACACGTGTTTGTTTGTGGGCATACATCTGAGAGCTTTGAATGATTATATCCTTGCAACTTAGATTATAGATTATAGATTATAGATTTGAGTGCTGATTTTCCAAATATTTAATGCTAAAAATTATAATTATTACGACTCATCATTTGAGAAACTTTTGTTGCAAGTATAGTTAAAAAAAAATTGTGGTGTGTCGTTTATTACACATTATAAAACATTACTGCATCGTTTTTTTTCGTTTAAATATTATTTTTTGGTGTGCGTTACATGAAATTTTATTCATCGGACCATCATACTATCCTAAGCAATTACTGTACAATTAAAAATAATTTTCAACGGTTTTAATTTTAGATTTATAGGTTGGCATGAGGCTGAACATTAGAATTATAAAAATTGGTTCACTGCTTCCAATGTCAACTCTGTTTTAGGCATCTAATCTAATCTAATCTAAGCTGCAAAGATATGTATCATTTGAGATTTATATTAAATGCATTCCCACAAGCAGACATGTATAATTTCGCGCTAACACATGCCGCATGTAGACCTACATTATAAAAACCCAATCTCAAATGAACATAAGCCCTGCAACTCTTGCCGTCCTTCCCTGAAATAGGGCATTGGCAAAGTGAACCATTTTTTACAGAATGGGTGGTCAGCCGCATACCAACCTATAAGTCAAGGAATGCATGAGTTGAAGCATTTTTGTTCATTTGAAGTTTGACTGTTTTCTCTTAAGTACACATTCGTGTATGATTGTACACATGCAAGCGTGAACTTACACGCTGTGTGCTTGTGAGCATACACTGTAAAAAATGTTTCACTGACTAACGTCACCCTGATTCAGGGAAGGTCAGCAAAGTTGCAGGGTTCATGACGTTCATTTGATAATTTGTAAGTACTTACACATGCAGTATTGTAAGCGCAAGATTACCTGTGTCAAAATTACAATTTTAAATGTTGATAAATTTATGCGACTTAGATTATAGACAGAATTTTTTTAACAAAGCATTTTTTACGCTTTGCTGAATGCATGTAACCTTAGGACGGAAAGCCAAATCATCAAGTGCCTAGTGGAGAAGTTTGCCCGTAGATTACTGAAATACCCTGTTGGCCCAGAGGTCTCCACTAGTCCAAACAAGCGGAGGTAGGAGGTGACAAGGGTGGCGTGACCTTTACGTTGAAAAAACCCTTAACATCCTTAATCTATAATCTAAGCTGCAAAGATATATTAACATCTAAAATTCATATTAAATGCACGCCCACAAACAGGCACGTCTAAGTCCGCACTTACAATGCTGCATGTGTCCGGTCGATAGCTCAGTTGGTAGAGTGCTCGCATTCCATGCCGTGAGCTCGGGTTCGAATCCCGTTGAGGGTGTGTGAAATGACTTCCCGTTTCGGTGTTTATTTCAAACCCCAAAATAAAATACCGGCAAAGTTTACTCAGCCTTCACAAGAAATGAGTACCAGCCCTCTCGGGAGCTGGGAAACCCCCACTTCAACTGAAGAATTTGGCGTAAACCCGGTTCCTTACCTGTAAAAATAAATAGGTTCAACTCGCCACATACGACCCCTTCGGGAATAAGCATTACCGAATAAGGCGGACAGAAGTTGCGTTTTTTTTAACATTCGAATAAAAAAATGGTATCAGTAGTTAAATATAAGTAAATAAACAAGGTTTTTTTTCCTTTTTTTTTAATGATTTATTTACTGCACTCAGTTGCGTGAATCGTGTTTACCACGTTGCATTGTCTCTACAGGGATGGAATTTGGCATGTTGAACCTATCAATTTTCACATTTAAGGGAGATAACCTTATGTTAATCTCTTAACTTACAGTAAAGAGATCTCCAGTTCCTGTATTAGAGGCTGAGAAAACCTAGTCAACATTTTTTTTTCGCTTTGAAATAAATACAAAATGTAAGATCATTTTAGTCACTCTTTGTGGGAATCGAACCCTAGACCTATGGTTTTGAACACAAGCGTTCTACCAACTATAAATACGTAACTGTAGTCATCTTATCCTAGCGGTCTCGTACAAACTTCAAAAACAAAAACAAAAATAACATCATACAGCCCGTTTGACATGGATAATGCAGTTTTTGATATAATCTAAGTTGAAAAGATATGTTACATTGGAGATTCACATTACATGCATTCTCACAACCAGACACGTACAAGTTTGCACTTGCACATGCCTAATGTGAATCTACAACATAAAAACCAAATGTCAAATGGACATACACCCTGCAACTCTTACCGTCCTTCCTTGTAACAAGGGTGACATTGGCAAAGTGAACCATTTTCACAGCATGGGTGGTCAGCCGCATATACCAAGGTCAAGGAACAAGGAGTCAAGGAACGTCCAAGCGCTTACAATACTGCATGTGTACTTACAAATTAAAATTCAAACATCAAATGAACATGAACACTGCAACTTTGCCGACCTTCCCTGAAACAGGGTAACGTTGGGTCAGTGGAACATTTTTTACAGTGCATGCTCATAAGCAAACACGTGTAAGTTCACGCTTACATGAATTGAAGTCAAAATATTGCACTTTTTGCATTTGTGCTAATAACATGAGAGAATGAGTGATGAAAGATTGACGAAGAAAGTATATGTTGCTAGAATAGATGGATGTCGTGGTAGAGGAAGACCGACAAAAGTATGGAAGGATCAAATCTCTGAAATAGCGAATGAATGGGATATCCAGAGTCATAATAAAAGGAGGACTTGTATGAAAAAGGTTATGACTCTGGATGAAATGAAAGAAGTATGCAAGGACAGGAAGAAGTGGCGGCTAATCTGCAATGTTGATTTCTAATTTTGGTGTATTCATTTGCTACATTTTTTGAATAGGAAATTTTTGACTTTTTTTTGTATAGATTTCTTTGTAAGGTTTTGTTCTTTTTTATATTTAAATGTAATTTTTTATTCATATTCCTTGACTTATAGGTTGGTATGAGGCTGACCACCCATACTGTAAAAAATGGTTCACTTTGCCAATGTCACCCCTGTTTCAGGGAAGGTCGGCAAAAGTTGTGGGGCTTATGTTCATTTGAGGTTTGGATTTTATTTGTAAGTACACATTCAGCATTTGTAAGCGCGAACTACACTTGTTGGTTTGTGGGCATACATCTGAGAGCTTTAAATGAATATATCCTCGCAACTTAGATTATAGATGCTCATAAGCAAACACGTGTAAGTTCACGCTTACATGAGTTGAAGTCAAAATATTGCACTTTTTGCATTTGTGCTAATAACATCTTTCTTAATTAGATTTTGTAGTGTTTGTGTATTCACACAGTGAAAATTCATTTTATTCAAAATGAAATTATTTTTTCTTAAACGTAGTTTAATTTTCATTTCATTTCTTTCTTAATTCATTATATTTTAGATTCTCTCCGCCATGTCATTTTATTTTTCCACGACTTCTGTGACCTTTTGCCTTATATTGCTAGAGATCAATCAATTCACATGAATGACCCAGTATTTACTTAAATTTATTTTAAATATTACTCAACGGTAGTGAAAAAAAAAACACTCACATACTTAATTTTAATCGATTCCACCTTACAGTGGTCTTGATAATTATTTTCAACATTGGGAATGCGTTTTTTGCATTTTATTTTACACAAAATATCATGTACAATGTTGAATCTTAACAAAAATAATTTCGCTAATCTGTGTTCGATTCCAAGGGGAGATAAAACCTAATTAGTTCATAGCCTAATAGCTAAATTAAGAAGTTAAAAAACGTTGATAGTACTATAATTATCCCGTTCATTATTGGAATATTATATTATGGATTTAGTGTATTGACGTATTTATTGAGAATAACAATGAATGCGTTGTAAATTGTTAATTGGTCTTTGCTATTTTGGTGAAAAAAAATACATTTGTTCATTATTTATATATATATATACAAAGAAAGTGTGAAAGGAAAAAGAGGGAAGGGACGACCGAGAAAAGTATGGAGTGATCAGATTGAGGAGATTGTGAAAGAATGGGGCATACAAAGTGAGCGTAAAAGAAGAAAATGCATGAAAAAGGTGATGGATATGAATGAATTGAAAGAGGTATGTAAGGATAGGAAAAAATGGAGGCAACTCTGCAGAGGCTCTGGCCACCCCTAGCGGAATGGCGACAGAGTTACAGTTACAGTTACAGTATATTTCTCAAGTTTACGACTAAATTTAACACAAGAAGAGCGTTTTTTTTTATTCTGGGAGTAGGCTGATCACCCATACTATTTTTTTTTTTATCAATTTTGTCAATGACACCACCCTTGTTTCAAGCAAAAGTATCAAGAGAGAGTTATTAAATGTGTTTTTTTTTTGTAAATAAACATACAGCATGTGTAAGCGCGAACTGACACGAGCTTGCTTGTTGGAGTATTTTAATCTTAAATGTTGATATATCATTGCAGCTTATATGTACCTATGTATGTATAAAAATGATGCATATCATAATACATATTTTACTAATCGTTGAATTCTTGCATAAAATATTGCAAGAGCTATTTTTTCTGAATAACCATAATTAGTATTTTACTCGTCAGATTGAGCATTATTCTCGTTGAAGTGACCATTGTTCTTGTGATAAGTATACTGCATCTTTCACTATTGCATTTGCTTAAATTACTATGACATAATAATAATACTTAAGTTACTTCATCTATGCATTTTCTATCTTTCGTCTTCAACGCTTCTAAATAATAATAATATTGAGATGATTTATTTGGTGAGCACTATTTTGTGTTAATCAAACCTCGAGAGCCCTCTGCGAGCTTGGTCGTCGCTATGGAAAGGGCTTATTCTCAAGAAAACCCCATTAGTTGTAATGCTGGATGGACCTTTGATTACCAATCTTTGGTAAAGGTTATGAACTGTTCAACCCAGCGAAGAGCATTTTTGAAAATTAAAATGGTATGTTTTTAGTGCTCTGCCGGGATTGGAACCTACAATCTTCCATTTACGAGTCCGAAGCGCTACCACTAGACTACGGACAGTTCTTCTCATGTCTCAAAGATTATATTATCTAAGGATTGAACATCTTTATGGAACAGTTCTGCTTTCTGTGGAGTACATGTACATACGATAACAAATCAACGCAAGATATACGAATATAAAACAGGATAACACTGGAAAATAGGCATCTGTGGCGTACAGAATACTCTAACTACAATATCAATCTTCTTTAAAGAGTTTTCTTTCACTCGTCCTGCATGTATGTGTCAGAAGAACCCACGGCACATGAACTCTCATCATAGCAATATATTTCTTCAAGAAGTGGAAGGGCTTCTCGTGAAATTAAAAGCAACGGAAAACAAAACAAGAACCTCTAGGTCAGAGGCGTGCGTATGACTCTAAAATGAAGTAAATGGTTTGAACTTACTCAAGCTAATAGCATACCTCGGGAGACAATCCTTGTGGAATTTATGTTAGATCAGGTGACTAATAAAATGATAATAATAATACAGAGGATAGGATGATTGGGAATTAATTGCGGATACAACTTGGCAAAATAAAGTGTAGACTGATTAAGATTTTTGAAAGGCTTTGGAGCGTTTTCTTTCATGGTTACTAAACCTTAACCATTCATAAATGTGAAAAGACCACCATGAATCATTTGAGATATTGTGATTTGTAAGGAAGAGGAACAAGACATTATAGGTTCAAAGTAAATGCATTTAAAAGAGTGTGTTGCAAGAACTACTAGAAGGATAGGAGCTCATAAGTCAACTACTAATCACACACTCAATTAGGCATATCATCCTCCTCAGAAACATATTTCAAGGAAGAGTCTTAGCAAGACGAGTGAGAGGTGGCTCAACATCATAATGCTTCCAAGATTTGAAGTGGATCGTGGGTGTCTCCTCCTATTCAGAACTCAAGAGCATGGCGACCAGCAGAGACAAATGACTGGCACAAGAAGCGAAGTAATTCAGCTTCGATTCCAGCTTCGTTGTAACAGAACGTGCTTTAGAGATGGTGTTTAAATTTTTGATTGTATAAAAATAGCATTTATACAAACATTTAAATAACTCAATAATAAAATAATGTTTATGGGGGAATTAAAATAATAGTAGGGAAATTAAATAATGTATATAGGGACATTTAAATAATGGTTGTTTTTTTTTTTTTTTTTTATAATAATAATTTTATTCATTAAAAATATACAACAAATAATAATTTTACAAAAATTACTACAAAATTGTACACCAAAGCACATCTTAACATTATATTACATTACATTTGTACACATTTAACTTAACAAGAAAATAATATGTACATGTGCCTGAACTAGGAAACTCCTGTGTCTCAGGCGTGGAGAAATTCTACACAATATTATGTACCTAAACAATTATTTCTACATGTATTCATATTTTTATACTATTATCTTAAATCCTGATTCTAATACGAATAGACTTAGTTACTCAAAAAAATTAAAAACAAATTAAAGCAAAATAAACAAAAGTAAAATAGAAATATAAATTTACTCTACTACAATTAAGAGCTTCTCTGTATCTTCGTAGGTCATATCTTGTAGAGTGTCTTGGAGAGTTAATTTACAATTTGTGAAATTCAGGGGATATATGTCCAACAGTGCATTTAGCCTATTGTAAAGGAATGGCCCCAATAACACATAGAATTAATTAAAGGTATAATATATATATATTTATATATTTTAAATAGATTTGTGGAAAGGAATGTAATCCACCAACCTATTATGCCCGGCCAGTTGTCTTCATGCGAAAGCAGAAGCTTGTGTGCATGCAACGGCATCTGTTGAACCAGGGTCGAAGTTATCGTCGCGGGATTCGAACCAGCGTTATCCGGTTCCAAATAACCTGTCTTGATCCCCGCGGCCATAACACCGACAATAATTTGGGGATTTTAGTTAGTCAACCTCAGCTTTGATAGAGTCTGACGGGTCGATATCTAATTGGTCGACGTTCTGATTCGTCGAAACCAGGCAGTTTTTGTCACAATTGTGTGTAGGTTAAAATTGTGTGCTTTATAAGGAAAGGTTTTCCCAATATTGTGTTCCCTTTTCGTGTCATATTCTGACTAGTGAAGTCATCTGTCCTCTTACTAAATCAAATTCCTCTCGAGCAGAGTGAATCAAAAGTCTGTAAAAAAAAAAAAAAATTTATTGAAGCCCAATCCAAAATCAGCGACCGCCCGAATCCTGAACAGATGGGGTTTTTACTCGTAGTTCAGCTGGTCTATCCTACTGGAACAGTCTGCCTCTGGAGTTGAGAACAGAGACCAATGTTGGCAGCTCCATGAGGTTACTTCAGACATATTTCCTAAATTGAAGATTCAATTCATAAAATCACATTTGAGGTGGCTAGTGCTCCTCAACGATGGTTTATAAAATTGGCAATTAATGACATTATTAACAAGTTTACTACCCATAGGAGATAGATATAATAATAAATGATTATTACATATTAGCAAGGAACAGAACTACATCATTTTTGAAAATTTTCAGTGCCTTACAAAACTAAAACTTAAATATTTTATAATCATAAAACTTGAATTAAAATGTATTCGTGTGTTTAATAGTTGTGAGTTTATTCATATTTTTCTAATTTATATTTTATTGTGTAATGCATTCATTACAAAATCATTACGAGACGACATCAATGCAATTCATTTTTGTTCATCTACTTTGCATAAATTTAAGGTGAAATCGAAGATCACTTATTGAGACGGCAAACAAACAAAGCAACCAATTTTACGTCGATTGAGAATTGATGAAGAGACTTTTAACATTGAAGATGTCCATCAAATTTGTGGGCAAAACATTTGAAAAACGTAATACACAACTACATAAAAACCCTTAAAAATTATAGGTACATGTTTCCAGTAAGAAAATATAACAAGATGGGGTGGTATTTATTTTCACAGAACTACACCAGTCACTTCATTTTTAATGTGGGGGTTACCCTACTCCTAAGAGAGTAGATTTTTGATAAAATGATTGGGCTAGAAAAAGACACCGTTTACGACAAATAATGTCCAATATCGATGGTGGAATTAAAATCGAAATCTTCTTACGTTGTACCTGATAGTTCTACCATCTAATCATAGTTCCAAAGATATATCAATCATCAAGATTTTTATTTAATGCAAGCCCACAAGCAAACTCGTGTAAGTTCGCGTTTACTACTATATTTGTTTACCTACTTGAAATATTTTTAAAAATCTCGAATCATTTTTCACTCGTTAACACTTACAGCCTTTTCTTGAAACAGGAGTGGCATTGGTTAAAGTAGACCAGTATTTACAGTATACGTCGTTTGCTTCATCCAAAGTTGTCGTATCTACTTTGGCTACATCACTGACGAAACGTTGAGAGAAGTAAGTGTGTAAATTCAATGGTCTTACAAATATCCAACAAGTGTTATTAATTGTAATGTTAATGGTAATTTGTAAAAACATTATTTCAAAAGACAGTAGCTCTCTTTGACATTTTACCTTATTCCCATATTATGTTGTTTTAATATTGTCATGATTTTACTGGGGCCATACTGCTTGTGGGAATGCATTTAATATGAATCTCAAATGATACATATCTTGGCAGCTTAGATTTAGATTTTTTTAGATACCAGAACAGTATACCACCATCAATTTCATCATTATACTAGCTGTTTGTACTCCAGTTACGCACACCAGCAAACTACGTGCCTAGGTACACGTACACACAAACTCATATGTAGTTCGTAACAATATTAATAAGCGTTGCCTTACCGCTTATTGTTGCATTTACATATTATACGCCTCACAGTTTGAACATTAGATAATTGTTACTCATGAATGAAGTAGGTAATTTGGAATTTATGTCCTCCCGAGTACTGGATGTTAATGCTAAGTTTGTGGTTCAACACTGGAAATTACTTACACCGGTGGCTCTGAACCTTTTTTCCACCAGGCACCATTCCTTGACTTATGGGTTGGTATGAGGCTGATCCCCATGCTGTAAAAAATTGATTGTAACATTTGCCAATGTCACCGCGGTTTCAGAAAAAGGTGGAAGGAGTGGCTAGGCTTAAGTTCATATCGACTGCTCCAAAGAAGACAGCACCAAGTCAAAAAAGATAGTTTTGCAGGAAAGCCAATTGAATGTTATTTATTCCATGGAGTACAATGCATAAATTATTTTTTAATATTCATTCATTAACGAATTTAAAAGAGGTAGAGAAACGACTGTCATCTTGGAATGAAGATAATGATTGTTTACCTTCAGAAATGTAAATAAGTCAAAAACCTAAATTACGGAGTTACTTCCTTCTTCCTTGGAGCAGTCGATATGAGGTTTAGTTTATTTTGTATGTGCACATGCAGCATGTTTAAACGCAAATTTACATGTGCCTGCTTGTAGGCATCCATTAAATATGAGCCTTGAATGTTAATATATCCTTGACTTAACTTAGATTATAGATAGATATCTAAAGGCATATTGTAAATGTGGAGAAAATACATAATAATAAATGTGTAAACTCATTCGTCTCAACTTTGTCATACTCTTTGATGTACGCTGCATGACCCTCCCATGAGCATTTCTAAGGTCCACATGAGACCAGAAGCGCTACTGTGATAAATTCCTTACGATCTTAAGGCGACGAGATAGCGATGCGTGTCCAAAACTAAGGTGTACTGTGATTTTTTTTATCTATCTCTTTCGCAAGCGCTAGCAAACTCCGACTTGGATTGATGTCCAAAGTGTAAAGAATTTAGTAGAATAGCTCTTCAGTGGTGTGCAAACTGCTGTTTGGGAACCACTGCCTCACCCTGTCACGAGTATTATCTCCAACAGAAACTGCAGTTCCCAAACTCTTGTCTGTGACAGTGGACTTAAACTGAAATATGCACCCAACCATATTACCTAATTTGAATTTCATATACTGCCTCGTGCCAAATGATAATTTCAAGAATTGTCTTACTCGACTTGAGGCTGACCACCCACTTTGTGAAAATGTTAGGTCTCCCTTGTTTCAGAAAATGGTGGCAAAGGTTGCAGATTTTTTTCCATTTGAGTTTCGAGTGTTCTATTTCAAATACATGTGCAGCTTGTATAAACTTTGAACATGCGGTTTGCTTGTGGATGTGTAGCATGTGTGAATCTTAAATGTTAAAATATCTTTGCAATTTAGATTACATTCAGAGGTATCTTAATCTATAATCTAAGTTGCAAAGATATATAAACATTTAAAGCTCATATCAAATGCATGCCCACAAACAAACACGTGTAGTTCGCGCTTACAAATGCTGAATGTGTGCTTGCAAATAAAGTCCAAACCTCAAATGAACATAAACCCTGCAACTTTTGCCGGCCTTCCCTGACACAGGGGTGACATTGGCAAAGTGAACCATTTTTACAGTATGGGTGGTCAGCCTCATACCAACCTATAAGTCAAGGAATAATAATGCATAATTATAATGCAGGGGTTGAAACATCTGATTTGCTATATAAAGAATAATTAATCGGTCCGTAGTACAGTTGTTATCGCTTCGATTCGCAAACGAAAAGCAGTAGGCTTAATTTCCAGCAAAACACAAAAGAGTATCGTTTAAAACAGATCCATACACTTCTTCTTCTTCTTCTTATTTTGGTGCCACTTCCATCAAAGATCGGTGATGGCTTTGTTTGGTTTTTTTACCTTAGACGCTGCGGCTCGAAAAAGGGACTTGGTGATAATGATGATGATGGATGATTTCTTTCCTGGCGCCATCTAATGGTCCAGGACCATCTCAAGGGCGCCATGGCTTCTAGAGAAAAGCAGGGTCTTCAGTCCCTTTCTGAAGGTTGTGCAAGGCTGGTTCGCGCGAACTACGACGGGATAATTGTTCCAGGCAACCGGCCCGGCCACCGCAAAGCTCAAAGCTCCTGTCATGATGATTCTGCAGCAACTGGGTCTTGTTTAAAAATTGGCGCTTTCTAAAGTGGAATATCATTATTTAAGGCGCATTTCATAACTCTCGTGCACAGCCTTGGAACAATATTGGTAAATGCAGGCTTACGTAAGATCACTTGTCAAATTAAAATTTGATTAAATGCTATCATTTTGAAAAGGTTAAGTCACTCCGACATGCAATTATTGCGTACTGCGAGTTCACGTATTTTAATATGAATTATCTTTGCATTATAAATGATTGATTTCGGTAAACTAAAAATGGGTTTCTCGTTCACACCTGTTTACTTTTTCATTTTATACTCACCTTTACAAGCTGTGAATGAATCGCTGTTGAATAGAAATTTTAATGAAAAGTTTATAATCATTTTGTGTGTATTTAAATATATAAAAATGAACGTTTATTAAAATATGCTCATTTTTAAGTTTTCACGGATTTTACATAATATCTGTACCTTAGAGCATAAACAACGGTAGTCACATTTAGTAAAATGTGCAGGAGACGAGTTTTAGTGAAAATGTGCACTTTTATAAAACCATCATAATTTCTAAACTAGACGAGATATTTTTGATCTGTAAAAACTGTTTATCTTCTTTTATCGATATTTATTTAATGTGAAGTAATGTGAACCACGTATGTGGAACTTCCGTGGTTTATGCGCGCATTTATATGTGCATCCCATATTTATTACACTTGATATCTCAGTAACTATGAGTCCGAGGACTCCAATATTTTTACCACTTATAGAACAGCTAATTGTTATAATTACTGCATCATTAACTCAAAAACGGAAAAAAGTGGACTACCGTTGTTTATGCTCTAAGGTACAGATATGTATATTTCCTTTTAAGCTATGATGGAAAAGGCGATATTTTTTATTTCTCAAATGTGATCAAAGTAGGTAGGTACATCGGCTTTCTCTGCATATATACATATTTAGTTTTTTTTTTTAAATAGATGTGTGAAGATGAATGCAATTCACCAACCTATTCTACCTGAAACAAGTATTAAAATCATTAATTCATAATTCATTGTTGTATATTTCAATGAATTATTAATTAATAATTACTCAATGACAATCGTTGAACCAAGATCAAAGTTATGGTCAAATGAGACAAGCGGGGATCGAACTAACGTTATTCTATTCCAAATATGCAAGATCAGCCTGTTGATCCCTCAGCCATAACACTGATGTTGGTTAGCAGAAGTTCCTTTGTGGTGCGCATACGTCGGATGAGTTCTTCATTGGTGACCCGATCACGCCAAGAGATCCGAAACATTTTTCGGTATACACACATCTGGAATGCTTCAATTTTTTAAATTTTTGGATTTTTTTTCAATTGGAAATAACATCAATGTAAAAATAATACACCGACAAATTAACAATGCTACTCTCGTAATGTGTTTGTAAGCTGCAGTCTTACATTTATATTTTTTTGTATACGTACTTTTCATTACAACATACTTATACAATTCCACAAAAGTACTAACTCCAACTTCCGGGTGGCTACACCAATATGCAAATCATCAATGTTCGATAAAGAAGAAGAAAAGAAAAATACGTTATTTATTACTGTATTAGAATTCGTGACACATTTAAAATTGTAAGCAACTTACATAACTAAATTATCATTCAACTTGATTTCGGAGTTCCGTATGTCTTGAAGCCTTTTTGCTCGTCGACAAATGCTGACCCTTGGCTTTCAGTCAACGTGTTGATAAGTGGACCTTGGTCTGTCACTTTAACACTCCCAGAAGATCCTTTCACACCAGCACTGCTACCACCAGAATAATCATCTTTAACACCAGTATTTGCAGAAGAAAATGCTGTATTGGTTTGGCCAAAGCTGTTTGAGAAGTCTTGGCCAGAAACCCTTTGAGTAGCTGAAAATGATCCTGTAGGACTATCACTACCAAAAACGGTATTCAAACCAGTCTTTAATTCACTATCAATAGATCCGTCTTTTTCATAAGATGCAACACCGCCAATCCTTTCATTAATCTTTTTCTGCGAGTTGTATTTGATAAAGTACACTTCAGGTTTTGAGGGTTCCGTCGGTTTCGGTGCTGGAATCTCCAAAGCTTCCAATTCTTCCTGCTTGTTCACCAAGACATACACTATCGTCTTTTCTTCAATCTGCGGTGCCTGCTGTACAATTGCAGGTCTTTGCACATCTTGCGAGGGAACTTTAACAAAGATTATCTTATAATGCTTTTCAGGTGGAGGTAAAATGGGAGGCTGTCTGAAATTTTGTTCCGCGGGTTCTTCAGGAGCAACGTGAACGTAGAAATGTTTCTTGATTATCGGTTCTTGAGTTTGCTGAACATATCCTGTAGAAGAAGATCCAAATCGAGAATTCTGATTGAATGTGTTTGATTGGAAGTTGCTTCCGAATGATTTGGATGCATCTTTTGAAGCTCCAGAATTGAATCCTTGGTTCTGAAAGCCTGTGGATTGTTGATAGCCAAGCTGGTTCGTTTTAGTGTTGATGTTGTCGGTGTTTGTGATGGGTTCTCCGTAGCTGTTGAGGAAATTTGTTGCGACATTGAGTTTTGGTAATGGCTGCATTCCGGATGTTGCGAACGAAGATTCGTAATTGTTGTTGACGTAACCGTTCACATTTTGAGCGCCTCCAAAGTTCGCAGTGTCATCTTGTTGACTCGATGTGGAGAATTGTGATTTGAATGCGCTGCCACCTTGAGGTCTGCTTGCTCCTCCGAATGCTGCATTTCCACCAGTTGAAGATAATCCTGATGAAAAACCTCCTTGGGATGAAGAGAAACTTGAAGATGTGGACGGTTTGTTGTACTCGTAACCAACATCAGCTGCACTTGCAGAAATGCAAGCGAATAAAATCTGAAACAAAGTACATTATTATTTTCTCTAAAATATGAATTATTATCGTGTATCTATATATTAAAAATTGCAAAGATATATATTAATATTTAAGATGTATGATTAAAAAACATGTAAATTTGCGCTACATTTAACTCTATAAAACAAACAATAAAAATATATTTTGTATTGTTTGTGTATTAACACTGTGAAAATTCATATTGTTTAATTTATAATTTTTTAATGAATTCAAACCAAAACACTGTTTATTTTCACAATAAAATTTATTTAAAAAGATTAAAATCTTTAAAATAAATTACAAACGTTTTCGACCTAGTAGGTCATCATCAGGTATCAGGTATATGATACCTGATGATGACCTACTAGGTCGAAAACGTTTGTAATTTGTTTTAAAGATTTTAATCTTTTTAAATAAATTTTATTGTGAAAATAAACAGTGTTTTGGTTTGAATTCATTCAAAAATTATAAATTAAATAAAAATATAATTTAACAATTTAATTCATATTATGTAGATTTTCGGCAGTTGTGAATGTACCTACATTTTATTTTATTTAATTAAATTCATCGTTTGCAAATAAAAAGCCTTAACCACCTACATTACAAATTAACCGCCATCTTTTTCTGTATTTGCTTACTTAACAATTACAATAAAATAATATTTAGGTTTTTCTTTGAAAGAATAATTAAATCAAACATTTCAATAAATTTTCAAAATAAAGCAATAAAATTCCCATCCAAAGTTACGCAATAAAATTTAATCTCCTACATCGCGATCTTTATTTTATTTGCAGCAAAATTTCTATTAAAACTGTCATTATGGCATTTAATCCACACAGATCGCAACACAAAACAAAATAATACAGTCTGAATAACATACAAATCACTTAAGTTTATGATCTTTAAATCTAGGACATACGTATTAAGCTTATGCAACACTGCCAACAATAGCTACAAGCAAATTCGGAATCTCCATATTTGTTCTACAAGTCATAGATTCAAATTGAATAAGAAGAAATACCCAAAAAACTGCCATATTCTACGACCGAGTCCTTGCACCGATATTACTCAACACAAACTGGTTCTCAAACATTCTCACACTGATATTTATACGACACCAGGGTAACAAATCTTAAAAATTAAAAAAAAAATCAAACAAACAAAGCTTACGCTCGAATAATTTATAATGAAGAGATGGACGGGTTCGTGCGGCGCTAGGACTTTATGAGATTTAAAATTAAAAATGATAATAAAAAAAAACAAGTAGTTGACCTTCAGAAGATTTCCCGAATTGATTTGTTCTGCAGGTACATTTGGCAAATTAACACAGTGTTATTAATATTTACAAAAAGCGTTGGATCCTCTTCTTGTTTCATTCTTCTTCTTCTTCTTGTGCCACTTCTAACGAAGATCGGCGATCATCATAGCTATTTTGAGTTTTGATGCTGCGGCTCGAAATAGGGACTTGGTGCTTCTGCCGAACCACTGTCGCAGGTTCTTCAGCCACGATGTCCTTCGGCGTCCCTGAGATCTTCTCCCCTCAATCTTACCCTGAATGATAAGATGAAGGAGACGGTACTTCTCATTTCTCATAATGTGACCGAAGTACATTAGCTTTCTCTGCTTAATGGTAGGCAGGAGCTCCTTTGTAGTGCGCATTCGTTGAAGGACTTCTTCATTGGTGACTCGATCACGCCAAGAGATCCGAAGCATTTTTCGGTATAAACACATCTCGAATGCTTCAATACGTCTCTCCAGTGCCTGCGTGAGAGTCCATCCCTCCATACCATACAGAGCGATTGGGAAAACGTAGCACCTCACTATGCGCTTCCGGAGTTCAAGGCTTAAATTTCGGCACAACAGTAATTTGCTCATTTTAGCGAAGACATTTCGGGCTTGCTCTAGTCTGCTTCTGACTTCTTGACACATGTCCCACTTTTCGTTGACCACACATCCCAGGTACCTGTAACTAGTGCATCTTTCAATGCTTTCGCCATCTAGTTCTACATGTACGGAGGCGTTTGTGTTTCTGCTGATAACCATGACCTTGGTCTTCTTAAAGTTAATGTTAATGCCAGCTTCTTTGCTAGCGACATTTATTCTGGTCAACAATGTTTGCAGATCCGCCTGAGTGTCAGCGAGTAGGACTGTGTCATCGGCATACCGCAGGTTGTTTACCAGCTGCCCGTTGACAACAATGCCTTCTCTAGCCTCATGAAGTGCTTGCGCCATGATCCTTTCTGAATATAGGTTAAAAAGTGTTGGTGACAGTACGCATCCCTGTCTAACTCCTCTTCTGATGGGTATTTGTCTGGTCTCTGAACTCTCTACAAGCACTGAAGCAGTTTGCTGCCAATATATATTAGCAATAATGCGAGTGTTTTTATCGTCTATCCCAATGTCTTTCAGTATACTGATCAGCTTGTCGTGTCTCACTCTGTCAAAGGCCTTTTCGTAGTCAATAAAGCAAACATAAACATCTTTATTCATATCGAGACAACGTTGCACTAAAACCTGTAATCCAAACAGAGCATCTCGTGTGCCAAAGCCGTTCCTAAAACCAAACTGTTCGGCTGATAACTGTTGGTCACACTGTTGGTATATTCTCTTTAGTATAATTTTCAGGAAAGATTTCATCACATGACTCATTAAGCTTATTGTTCGATGTTCTTCACATTTTTTAGCATTAATATTCTTTGGTATAGTGATGAAGTAGGATTTTAACCAATCCTCTGGCAGATTACCACTTTCATACACTTTGTTGAATAGCAATGTAATCTTTTTGAGTGCATTTCCTTCCATTAACTTCAGAATCTCCCCGTGGATGTTGTCTGGACCGGGTGATTTCCCATTTTTTATTTGCTTGATAGCATACTCAACCTCATCTTGTAGGATCTGGGAGCCGTCCATTGCTATTTCAACACCATGTCTCTCGTTACGTGTATCCATATATAGCTCTTCAACATATGTCTCCCATAGCACCTTTTTTTCATCTATGGTCACTGCTAAATTACCATTGTTATGCATTAGCTGTGTAAGGGGTCTTCCTCTACCCTGTTTTATTGATTCCTTGATCCTTTTATGGAGATTGAAGGTGTCGTGCCTGTTATCAAGGTCTTCCATTTCAGTGCATCGCTCCTCTTCCAGCTTTTGTTTTGCTTCTCGGATCTTTTTCTGGATTTCTTTGTGTACTTCCCTATATTTCTGACGATCCCTTGGTAACCATTTTCTTCTCTCCTCCATTAAGGATAAAATATCATCTGTGATCCATTCTTTGTGTGCTCGTTTTGCAGTCTTCAGATATTTTTCACTGGTCTTACACATAGTATCCTTTAAGCCATTCCACAATTGTTCCACCTCAGATACCTCAGATAGGTTTTGTATTCCGTTTTCCAGTTCATTTCGCACCTTTTCTTTGATGTTTTGTTCCTTGAGTAGTCTTGGGTCTGTTGCAATTTTCTTGACTTTTTTGGGTACTTTTTTCAGTTTTAGTAGAATTTTCCCCATTAGTAAACTATGGTCGGATCCAATATCAGCTCCAGGATATGTTTTTACAGACGTGATTGCATTTTTGAATCTTTTATTTATCAGCATGTAGTCAATCTGGTTGCGTACTATGTGCTCATCTTGATCCCTTGGTGACTTCCAAGTATATAGTCTTCTTGCTGGGAGCTGGTAGAAGGTGTTCATTATCATAAATCCCTCCTCTTGGCAGAAACGAATCATTCTTTCACCTCTCTCGTTTCTCTCACCCAGGCCCCATGCTCCCATAACATCATTGGGTACTCCTGCTCCTACTTTTGAGTTAAAATCTCCCATGACAATGGTGACCTCTTCATGCTTAGTCAGCTTTAGTACGCCAGTGACGTCTTCATGTTTCATTAAAAAACGCCTACTCGCGAAGTGACCATTTCCATGTTTATAAAATCAACCATGGAATGTAAAGTGGATAATTTAATACGATAATCGTGTACGATTAATACGATGACCGGTCCGTAGCTCAGTGGTAACACTGGGGACTCTGAATGGGAAGGTTGTGGGTTCGATTCCCGGCGGAGCACAAAAAATATACCATTTATATTTTCAAATTTGCTCTTCGCTGGGTTGAAAAATTCATAAAACCTTTACCAATGACCGGTCACCAAAGGTCCATCCAGCCTTACAGCAACTGGGTCTTGCATGAGAATTGGCGCTTTGTAGCGACGACGATCAAGCTCGTCAAAAAGGTCGACAGCTCAATTGGTAGAATGCTTGCATTCCATGCCGAAAGCAAGGGTTCGATCTCAAAGGTTTACTCAGCCTTCACAAGAAATGAGAACCAGCCCCCCCCCCCCGGGAGCTGGGACACCCCCACTTCAATTGAAAGTGGTTGGTGTGAGGCCGGCCTCCTTACCTGTAAAAATAAATAGGTCCCGAAGCGCCACATGCGATCCCTTCGGGGATAACGCAGGCAAGAAGTTACACTATATGTGTAGCTTAGTTGCGTTTTTTTTTTAGTTGCGTGCGTGTGAGATACACGTGTATGAATCGTTTGGAACCATATGTGGCAATCTATTTTTTTAATGAGGACCGAAAGAAATGACGGTTGATCTGTAATGCTGGCGTTTAAGGCTGAGGCTTTTAACAAATATTTTTCACTTTTTCATAGAATATGCTTTGTAGGTTTTATTTTTTACTGTTTAATTGTTTAGTGTTTATTTGTGTTATATACTCAAATGTAATTAATTGCTTATATTCCTTGACTTATAGGTTGGTATGAGGCTGACCACCCATGCTGTACAAAAATGGTTCACTTTGCCAATGTCACCCCTGTTTCAGGGAAGGTCGGCAAGAGATGCAGGGCTTATGTTCATTTGAGATTAGGTTTTTTATATTGTAGGTCCACATGCGGCATGTGTGAGCGCGAAATTATGCGTGTCTGCTTGTGGAAATGCATTTAATATGAATCTCAAATGATACATATCTTTGCAACTTAGATTTAGATTCAGATTTAGATAAATATATGAATTTAATTGACATTTTCACACAATGAAGTTTTCGTGATTTTATCTCTTTATCTAAAAAATAATTTTATTTTGGATCTATAGAACATGAATGAAGATGTTGCACTTAGATTTACTCAACAAAAATTTTTGCTTACATCATAAAAGAATGCACAATTTCTAAAAGAAAAGTTCCTTAACTAATAGGTTAGTATGAGTCTGGCCTCCCATACTGTAAAAATTTGATTCACTTTTCCCAATACCCCCCCGGTATTAGCGAAGGGTGGCAGAAGGTAAAAGGTTTATGTTCATGTGAGGTTTGATTTATTTTGTATCAAATGTTAGTGCGAACGAACCTGTGCCTGTTTGTGGACATGCATTAAATATGAGCCTCAAATATCAATATATCTTTGCAACTTAGATTAAAGATTTAATAAGTTCGGCTATGATTTTTTTGATTTCCTAAATGGCTTCATTGATTCCTACAGAACAGATGAAATAAAGTCTTTGAATCATTGCTCGTTCAACCTATTTTTAAAGGTATAAAATGCAAAAATCTTGTGTAAAATTTTGAAGAAATTGTGTGTAGAGATGAACTATTGGTAGGTATACCTTCGTAGAGAGTTCTTTCAGAATATGAGCATCAGGAATAAAATAGAAATGAAGACCAAAGCAATAGAAAGAAACTTGATCAGGGGAAAGAGCTTCAATAATTTCGCTCCTGAAATTATTTTCTTCTTTTTCTGGATTTCGATTTTTAAAATGCGTGTATCACAAACAAATCAGATGATGTCCTCCAATCATTTCCCTTTTTAGGAGGTCTTCCTACGTTAGCATCTTATTAGCTACGATGTGTGCGAGTCTTGCATGACTCAATCTGGAAACATGATCTCTCCGAAATGGCATCCTAATGTAATCTAATCTAATCTCAGTTGTAAAGATATGTTACATTGGAGATTCACATTACATGCATTCTCACAATCAGACATGTACAAGTTCGCGCTTGCACATGCCTCATGTGAGCCTATAACTTAAAAACCAAATCTCAAATGGACATACACCCTGCAACTCTTGCCGTCCTTCCCTGTAACAGGGGTGACATTGGTAAAGTGAACCATTTTTACAGCATGGGTGAAGACTATCTCACTATGTCTTCTGTGTCGCAGGCATTTTGCCTGCCATATTTGTGCAAAATTTAAAGTAAAAAAAAATGGAAAACAATGTTTTAAATTTACGTGTCAGGTCAATAACTCAGCTGGTAGAGTGCTTGCATTCCATTCCGAGAACTCGGGTTTGAATCCCACCGAGGGTGTCAGAAATGATTTCCCGTTTCGGTGTTTATTTCAAAATCCATAATAAAATACCTGTTTACTCAGCCTTCACAAGAAATGAGTACCAGCCCCCTCAGGAGCAAGGAAACCCCCACTTCATCTTTAGTGGGTGGCGGAAGGCTGTCCCCTTTACCTGTAAAAATAGGTTCTACTCGACACATGCGAAATTCTTCAGGGATAATGCGTCAAGAAGTTACACTATATGTGTAGCGTAGTTGCGTTGCGTAGCAACTGATTCTTCCTCCTTATTTTATTGTTTATCTGTTGCTTCAAAAGTTTTTACTACTATTATTCATTTTACTAAAATAGTGATTTTGCTAAAAGCCAAGCATAAAAAGTTGCTCATAATTTTTAAACAAAAAAAAAACCTTTTGTGAAATTATCGAAGCCTGAAGACGAAGTGCTAAAATATTTTACTGTTGCTGATATATTAAGTGAAAAATTCAACGAACCCGATTAGCGAACCATAAACTTCATTTTTTTCCAAACTACCTTTTATGCTTTTTATTTTATTTATGTACTCCATAAATTAAAAAATGTGATAAAAAATCTTGCTGATGTGAATGATTGAAGTTTTATGAGAAGGTATAATTTTTTTTTTTTTTTTTTAATTGAGCATTTATTTCACTTCAAGTATTCGGACACTTAGGACATTTGAACCCGAGCTCTCGGGATGGAATGCAAGTACTCTAACAACTGAGCTATCGACCGGCTGGACGGATTCCATTAAATCAGAAAAATAAATTATAAGGCGTGTTTTAATTAAAAGAGATTTGACTTGAGGTGAAGTAAATGCACACTTAGTGAAGAGAACTTTGTGTTTGTTAAATATATATATACCTTCTCATATACACAGACTCTAAAAAGTGTGATTGAAGTTTTTATAGCTACGACTATTTTCATCGAATATAACTAAAATGATTTTTTATGTCTTGTCCATACTTCTGCATAACTTTGTCCCTAAAATTTACATAAATTAAGAATAAATGCCTTTCTTGTGAATGCTGAGTAAAACATTCTGGTATTTTATTTCGGAATTTGAAATAAACACCAAAACGGCAAATAATTTCGTACAACCTCGGTGGCATTCGAACCCTAGCTTAAGGCATGGAATGCAAGCACTCTACCAACTGAGCTATCGTACGGACAGACGAATTCCAGTAAATCAGAAAATAAAATTCTGAATGTATTAATTAATAGAATTTGATTTCATTCAAGCTGCAAGCTTGTCACTTTTGATTTATGAAATAAATAAATTATGAAATACTGTAAAACCCCGGGTTTTTGTTTAATAAAACCATAACACCATGATATCATGCACTGATCATCAAACATAATTTATAACTTGGTAATTTACATTCGCGTATGCAAAAAAAATATCAGACTGTCACTTTTGTTGTTGAGGAAATACCAAACGCAAATATAATCAGAAATACGCTCTTAGTAGTCCGCCCACTATTGATTTCAAGCTTTAAAATATTATTTTTTTAAATCACAACATTTTTGGAGAATATCACATCAAAGAATAATAGTATGTTGTTGCATAAGCCATTTTGAGCATGTTTTTCTTGAAAATGCTCGGAAGTAGCAGTTTAGAACATAATTATGACTAAATGAAGTTCCTTGGCTGGTCCGTAGTCTAGTGGTAACGCTTCGGACTCGTTAATGGAAGGTCGTGGGCTCGAATCCTAGCGGAGCAAAAAACCATGCAATTTATATTTTGAAATATGATCGTCGCTGGATTGAAAAATTAATTTAACTTTACCAAAGACCGGTCACCAAAGGTGCATCCAGCCTTACAGCCTTGCTTGAGAATTGGCGCTTTCTATTGCGATGACCATTGTTGCTGTTCCTTGACTTATAGGTTGGTATGCGGCTGACCACCCATGCTGTAAAAATGGTTCACTTTGCCAATGTCACCCCTGTCTCAGGGAAGGACGGCAAGAGTTGCAGGGTGTATGTCCATTTGAGATTTGGTTTTTATGTTGTAGGTTCACATGAGGCATGTGCAAGCGCGAACTTGTACGTGTCTGGTTGTGAGAATGCATGTAATGTGAATCTCCAATGTAACATATCTTTGCAACTTAGATTAGATTAGATTAGATTAGAAGCTCGCAGAGAGCTCTTGAGGTGTGATTCACACAAAAACAGCGCTCTCCAAATAAATCACCCTGATATTATTATTATTATTTATTAACAGATTGGTATGTGACTGACCCGCCATGCTGTAAAAACTGGATTCACTTTTGCCAATGACCCCCCGATTTCAGGGAAAGGCGGCAGAAGTTACAAGGTTTATGCTCATATATCGTTTAGTTTATTTTGTATGTATGTACACATCGCACGCTTGATAATAAAGAAAAATAACTCAAAAAATAAGAATGTTGGGAAATCACGTTTGAAGTTCAGACAACCAGTACAACTTGTATGGGATGAAAAAGGCGTCCGATGTTTTATCTCGGTCATATTCGTCCAAATTGAACGGCTGTCGCATTCTACCTATTCTTCTCGCATTGTTCTTGCGCGTTTTATTACAAAATCTCGATTTTCCCAATTTTTGAGTTATTGCTCGTTACTATTAAACATGCGACATGTTGACTCGCTTAATTTTTTATTTATAGTTAGATGACATTGTCAATAGTGAAAAAAAAATACTGCCTGTGACCCAATATTGTATTCGACCGAAAAGTTGTGTGAACGACCTCCGTGTGCCGAGTTCTCTTTGACCGATTTGTCGTGACACGCATACAGAACGCAACTAAGCTACACATATAGTTTAACTTCTTGCCTGCGTTATCACCGAAGGGTTCACATATTTATTTTTACGGGAAAAGGGGCCGGCCTCACACCAACCACTTCAGTTGAAGTGAGGGTTTCCCAGCTCCCGAGGGGGCTGGTCCTAAAATCTTGTGAAGTCTGAGTAAACATGCCGGTATTTATTTTGGGTTTGAAATAAACACCGAAGCGGAAAATTTCTGACACCCACGGTGGGGTACAAATTCTTGCTCTCGGCATCGAATACAAGCATTCCACCAACTGAGCTATCGACCGGACTTACCTACCATTAACGCAAACTAAAAGAGATGACGAGTATTTGTTCTGAGGATCCACCAAACACTATTGAAGGCTACGCATGTAAATAATTACATTAACATGGGCCGGTATTTTGAATATTTTAAACCAGTGATTCCCAAACTATGGTACGCGTACCACCAGTGGTACGCGACCCTTTTTAAGGTGGTACGCAAGCAGCCATGGCCATAGATCATACGAGTACATAGTAAATAATTAGATAAAACGTTTTTAACTGAAAATGAACTCACAGTGAGTGAAAATGTAATCAATAACATAAAAAATCACAGCCAAATGATCGTTGAAACAATTGAAGAATATTTTAAAGAAGATTATTCAGATTGCAATTGGATAAGGAGCCCATTCGTTTCGGATCTGAATAATATTTGTAAAAATTTAAGTGTATGTGAAAAGTAATCTCTGATAGAATTATCTCGCGATGGAGGTTTGCAAGCAGAATTTAACAAACTGGAGTTGTGTGAGTTTTGGCTAAAAGTTAAAAATGAATATCCATCGCTGTCCAGAAAAGCATTACTGTTTCTGATTCCATTTCTAACCACGTATCTCTGTGAGAGCGGATTTTCTGCTATGTTGATAACAAAAACCAATACCGTAATAAGCTTAACATAGACCCTAATTTGCGCTTAAAATTAAGTACAACTGAGCCAAATATTTCTTCTCTTGTCTCTAACATGTAGCTTCATTTTTCGCGCTAAGAGTATTGTATTTTTTCCAATAAACAGTTGTTGCAGTTTTTATTACTTTACCATTTTGAACGATTTTTTAAACTGTTACACTTCAGTGGTACGCTACTGATTTATCATTTCGTGAGTGGTACGCGAAATTAAAAGTTTGGGAACCACTGTTTTAAACATCATGTAGCTTAATATATTTTTAAAAAACTTATTCAACCCTGCTAAGGCAAATAACATTTATTTTTTTTCTGTAAGAAAATATTAACATGATAATTAACTATCCAATTTTTTGTAGAAAAAAGTAAAATCGGCCCGCTTAGTTAGTTTCATGCTTTGCGTTCAAAGACAGATGGCTAGGGTTCGATGCCCAACAATATGTTACCGAAAGTTAGTAATGATTGATGTCAGATGTTAGTAAAGATTTTCCGTTGAAGTTTGTATTTCAAACTAAACTGTAAAGTGGATACAGATGGTCGTGAGTACGATTCCAGAAGGAGCGCAAACAAAATATTATTTACTTTTTAAATATGCCCTTCGGATTGAAAAATTCATCTGCCTTTACCAAAGATTTATCACCATCCAGCCTTACAGCAAGTGGGTGTCGCTTGATTAATTGGCGCTTTGCATAGTGAAGACCTAGTTTGCAGAGGGCTCCTCAGGTTTGATTTACACAAAAACTGCGCTCTCCAAATAAATCATTCAAACATTACTAAAATTAACGTTTTCTTGACTTACACATTGGTATGAAGCTGACCACCCAAACATGGTTCACTTTGACAATGTCAACCTTTCAGAGAAGATCGGCAAATTTTGTAGGGTTCATATTTATTTGAGGCTTAGATTTTCATTTTTAAGTAGACCTGCAGCATTTGTAAGCCCAAAATACACATGCCTGTTTATGTTATATTATATCTTTGCAACTTAGATTATAGATAAAGATCCTTTTTTTTTTTTTTGCTTTTACGGGTTAATTTGTTTCTTTAATATGCTTACATATACAAAAATGATTAAATTAAATTCTCTATAAATATCTCACTCGCAGGTGATTTCTAATTAGGATTTTGAGTGTGTGGTTTTTTTTTTCTTGGCACAAGTTTTTGCCTAAATAGCACTGGAGGAGGTCAATGAGTCTGGGCATGATTGAATTTTTTATATCTTTAACCTCGATGGAATAATTGTGTATATTACATTATACATTATTTTATTTTATTTGTATTTCTAGAGTCGTCCGATGTTACTCTCAATCAACATAGCTATGGCTCAACCGCAGCCTAGAGGGAATTTTCCTTTCAAAATAGCGATGATCCGCAGTTCAGCAATGGATCAAATGCTTCGTGAATAACACAGATTAAATACAAGTGTTACTTGTAAAATGCTACGAGCTCTTTTGTATTTTGCAATTACTTTGAATTTTATGTAATCTCAGTGATGAGTAAGCTTGTTCTGTACCCTTAGTACGAGTTGCAAAACTTGAGTAGGTAATGTAAAGTTTACGGCAATTATTAAAGAGTGATTTCCCCCCCAATCTGCCGTTTTTGTTTGTTTGAACTTGATTTTCTTCATCACTGTAACTCTTTTGATAAGACCATAAAGTGTAAGAAACAAAAACGGCAGATTTTGGGAGAAATCACTCTTTAATACTTTCCGTAAACTTTACTTTTCTCAAGTTTTGCAACTCGTACTAAGGGTACTGTACAAACAAGCATACTTTACAACCAAACGCTGCAATCTAAGATAATTTTCTACAATCAGATAAATATATGAAAATAGAGAAGATGACATTCTCTGGTTTCCATAATATTATGATGTATTTTTTTTCAGTAATCCTACATTTCCGCGTTTGGTTTAATCAAACTTTGTTTACTCGTTTTCATAATTGGTTAAAAAAAAGCTTTTCAAATTTATCGATACCTTAAAGGTTAAACTAAATAAGTGACATATGAAGCTATTATGGGTTTTTCAGATTAATGCACCTTTTTCCTATTTTCTAAGAGAGAAAACACTAAAAGAGTGTGAAAATCCTGTAGTTTACAAGTTTTTCATGGGCAATTCCTTATGATAAGTTCACTTACTATGAGAAGTTACTCTCAATAAAATGCTTTATCCACGAGATCTCAGATAAGTGAATCAGCACTTATTCAGTTTCACCTTTACGGTGGCAATGTATAATAGTAATTAGGTTTAACTTTTGAAAATTGTAATGCAATTTATTTTTAATAAATGGATAATAGACAAATAAATGGAAATGCGAATTAAAGTTGAAGAGTACCAACTAAGTAAGTAACGTTTTGCAGTATTATTCACACACAGTAAATCCATGGCTCAACCGCCACCTACAGTAAATTTTCCATACATAAAAACGATGATCTATTGGATCAGCTATGGATGAAATGTGTTGTGAACAACCTTGTTGGAGTTTTTCTTGGAGAAAAACACTTCATACTCTATGTATGCGGAAATTTGATAAAATGAGACTTAAAAATACACTATATCATAGGAATTTTATTGGACTCGGAACGGATGTTCCATATCATGTTAAACGTCACAAGTGTACCTTAGCAACCTTTGAAAATACCTGAATTAGTCTAGCAGCCTAACCGCGTGACGTCACAACTACCTAATTTTTCGTTGAACAAATAACGAGCAGGGGTTGAATGTTATGTTTTA
This sequence comes from Agapetus fuscipes, assembly GCA_951799405.1. Taxonomy (NCBI): domain Eukaryota; kingdom Metazoa; phylum Arthropoda; class Insecta; order Trichoptera; family Glossosomatidae; genus Agapetus; species Agapetus fuscipes. The sequence continues at coordinate 27,047,623 of OX637332.1, forward strand.
TTATTCTCTGACTTACAGGTTCATTTCGCTAATGTCACCGAGGAGTCAGGGAAAGGCAGCAAAATTTGCAGGGCTAATGTTTGTTTAAGATTTTTATTTTTATTTTGTTAGTATGTATATATTATACACGTTTGCTTGTGAGCATGAACTAAATATGAAAGTTAAATGATAATATATTTGTGCAACTTAGATTATGATTATGTATTTGAATGAGAAATTAATGCATATATGTCTTTGGCTGTTTGGTTGGTATAAGGTTGACCACCCATACTATAATAACTTGATGTCTTTCGACAATGCTACCCATGTTTCGGAGAAATATGTAAAGTAATTTCGCGCTAACACATGCCGCATGTGGACCTACAATAAAAAAACCTATCTCAAATGAACATAAGCCCTGCAACTCTTGCCGTCCTTCCCTGAAACAGGAACAACATTGGCAAAGTGAACCATTTTTTATAGTATGGGTGGTCAGCCGCATAACAACCTATAAGTCAAAGAACATACATCACAAATTACATTTTTTAAATCAATAAATAATAATATAAACATGGACATTAAAAAAAAACTAAATCATAAAACCAATTTCACCTTAATAAATCCTAGCCGCCAACATTACAATTGTGTAAATGAAAAATGCATGGAATATGCGAGGACACTCGCAGAGAGCGATTCAGTTTTCATACATTTGTACGCAATCGAGGAGAGTTTACTCATTGCTTTATACTCGGGGTACAGATTTTGTCATCACCTATAGAAAGATGCATTTTTAATTATTTACGCTGAAAATCTTCTCTTTCATAACCTTAACAGCGTTATTCACAAAACATTTGATTCAAAGCTAACCTATGGATAAGGGGCTGTCCATATATTACGTCATTCGAATTAAGGGAGGGGGAGTCTGGTCTGCGGATGATGGCAAATGACGTACGAGTACCAAAAGTGACGTCGTTCTTGTAAATACCAATTTCTACAAAATATACATAATATTATATAAGATATATAACATTATTAATTATTAGGCTCATCCATTATTACAGCAAGAGGGGGGAGGGGTCATTAGATAATGACTATAGGATGATTGTAAGGGGGGGGGGGGTCGAAAATAGGCAAAATCGATGACATAATTTATGGACGGCCCCTAATCGTTTTTTTTTTTATTGAAAATTCACGGTAGGTGGCGGTTGAGCCATGGATTTACTGTGTGTGAATATCGCAGTTAGTTATTTAAATTAGCTTAAAATAAAATTCGCGCTAATATTTAAGTTTATAAACCAGCAAATTTCTTATCAATAAAATTATTATCTATGAAATACATACATGATCATTTTTTTATTCCTATTTATTAACATTTAAGATTTATGTTTCATGCATATTCACTAGCAAGTACGTGTAAGTTCTTACTTACGCATGCTGCATGTGTGCATACAAAATAAGACACAAACATCAAATGAACATAAACCCTGCAATTATTCGCAAGTTTTCCTGAAACAGGGGTGACATAAAAAGTAAGTATTTTACAGTCCGGGCTGTTAACTTATTGCTAACCTTGTAAATCAAGGAAAAATAATGCCAATTAAAAAAAAAAACATTAAAGTATTATTTAAATAGGAATAAAATAAATACCATGAAAATCGCGCAAATCTTTTCTATTCCATACATACATAATATCATCAGAAGCGAGCATTCCACCGAGGCAAACCTATAACACAGGGTATTCGCAAAACGCAACTAAGCTACACGTATAATGTAACTCCTTGCCGCGTTATCCCCGAAGGGAGAAAAGATCTTTGGAGGTAATTTTTCTGTTCTCTTTTAAGCCACCTACACTTTCATTCAAATTTAATACTCAATGTAGCATAAATTTCAACTAAAATAATAATTTTACCACCAGGATAAAATATTTCATTAATTGAAAAATGTACAAAAAAATGAACAGCGCTTCTTGTGGGTGCTTAAGTTACAATACATTTTTCTGTGCATGCAATGATTAAAAATTTACTCTATCTTTTATACTAGGAAAACAAATTCAATCTTTAGTCTCTAGTTGCAACAATATATTACATTTAAGATTTGTATTAAATGCATTCCGGCAAGCAGACACGTGTAAGCTCACATGCCGCATGTGAACTTACAACATAAAAACCCAATCTCAAATGAACATAAGTCCTGTAGGCTGTAACCCTTGCCGACCTTCCCTGAAACAGGGAAGATATGGCTTTTTTACAGCATGAATGGTCAGGCTCATCAACTCTCAACTCAAAAAATGTTGGACTCCACATAATATAATGGCGATATTAACTTAAAGTATTCGTAGTAGCAAAAAAAAATCTGAGCGAATGACGAATACTTTAAGTTAATATCACCATCCATTTTATTATGTGGAGTCCAACATTTTTAATTTGAGAGCTGATGAGGCTGACCATTCGTGCTGTAAAAAAAGGTTCATTTTGCCCAAATGATGGTAGTGTATCAAAACGACGACTGTGTTGAAAGTTTAGTCGACTGATAATAAGACTGAATGTATGTAGTATTTAATATGTGTTCGGAACAAGCCAGGTTGATGGATAAACCCTGGTTGTTTGGTCCGAGCCACCGACCTGACCGGCGTCTGCCAACCGACAGGTCGCCATACGAGGAGTCGGTTTTATTATAAAGCGCAAAGTGAAAGGTGAGTAAGAGCGAACGAAGACGATCAAAAAAACGCTAATGGTTGGCTCCATAATGATTGCCTTTTTTGACTTTTGATATCTGTGGACTAGAAGTCAACGACGATAACATGTTGAAAGCACTGGTTCTCATCAGATCACCGAAGTTAAGCAACATTGTGCGCGGATGCTACTTGGATGGGTGACCGGCAGGTACACCGCGTATTGTTGGAATTTCTTGGACCGGTCCGTCGTCCAGTGGCAACACTTCGGACTCGTAAATGGAAAGTTGTGGATTCGAAACCCGGTGGAGCACAAAATATACCATTTATATTTCCAAATGTGGTCTTCGCTGGGTTGAAAAATTCATAAACCTTTACCAAAGACCGGTCACTGAAAGATCCATCCAGCTTTACAACAACTGTGTCTTGCTTGAGAATTGGCGCTTTCTACTGCGACGACTAAGCTCGCAGAGGGCTCTTGAGGTGTGATACACACAAAAACAGCGCTCACCAAATAAACCATCCTTATATATTTTTTATTTATTTTTTATTAAAAAAATAGATTTGTGAAGAGGAATTCCTTGACTTATAGGTTGGTATGAGGCTGACCACCCATACTGTAAAAAATGGTTCACTTTGCCAATGTCACCCCTGTTTCAGGGAAGGTCGGCAAAAGTTGTGGGGCTTATGTTCATTTGAGGTTTGAATTTTATTTGTAAGTAGGTACACAATCAGCATTTGTAAGCGCGAACTACACGTGTTTGTTTGTGGGCATACATCTGAGAGCTTTGAATGAATATATCCTTGCAACTTAGATTATAGATTATAGAATGCAATTCCCCAACCTATTCTGCCTGGCCAGAAACAGGTATTAATATCATCATTTTATAATTCATTATTGTTTATTTTTAATGAATTATCAAATAATAATTACCCAATAACATCTGTTGAACCAGGGTCAAAGTAAAAGTCAAGTGACCCAAGCGGGGATCGAACCAACGTTGTTCCATTCGAAACACGCTAGAAAGGTCAGCCCTCTTGGCCCCCGCGGCTATAACCCCGACAAAAATATAAAATATATTTTATCAGAAATATACATTATCTATCCGTATCAACTTACTTATGAAAATGGTCCTTAGTAAGAAAGAGAACAAATAATTTCACAGTTGCATTTCCGTGTGTGCAAAAAAACTCAGGCGAATGTTAAAAATGTTTCTAGAAAGGTGGAAACATTGCCGCTTGCGTACTATGCCCGAACGAGTCCAATAAAATAAAATAAGATAAAATTTACGAATTTCAAAGAAAAAGGCAAAGGTTTTCAAAACATAAAATGAAAAAGGCAAGAGAACATGGAATTTGCAACGTAAAAACATGTTTCGTACATGACTACACCACTGCAACGTTTGACGGGACTGGGACAAACGTGGACTACAGAATGCATCAATGCAGTACGTTAGTTTATTGTCCTCTATGTCATTACTCAATTCTCTTGCCCGCTTTGAATTGCCTATGAGATTTAGTTGTGTGTGAGTGTTTCTATGAGTGTGAGTGTTTCTATGTGTGTGTGTGCCTATGTGTGAGTGTGCTTGTATATGTGTGAGTGTGCCTATGTGTACACGTATGAGTGGCAATTATAATTTTGGAGGTAGCAAAAAAATATGTGTGTTGGTTAACTCTGTACCTACCTTTGAATTATTATTTATCTATGTTATAACTGGATTGGTCAAGGGATTAATTTATAAATCTGAAAATGTAATGTATAAAAAATGTATTGAAATTAAATGAATTTACTCTCAAGAGTTCCTGAATCTGATTAGTAAATTTCTATTATTCAGTTACAAACAAAAATAACGAGTTGTGACCGGTTTCGGCCTCTTGGCCATCCTCAGAGAAACTGAAATCTTAAGATAATGGGAGACTATATAAAGCAAAATACAATATAAAAAAAAAACAATCTCAAATAAACACAAGCCCTGCAACTCTTGCCGACCTTCCCTGAAACAGGGGTGACATTGGCAAAGTGAACCATTTTTTACAGTATGGGTGGTCAGCCTCATACCAACCTATAAGTCTAGGAATTGTACAATATGATATATTTTCAATACACACATATATGTAAATGTAATTCATAATACCTGCATGAAAATTTACACCAAGTGCAACTCAAAGTTGTCTTGACCGAAACTGCTTTCATCTTCTGCTCTCCCTCTCTCTCTCCGCCGCATTCGATTCCAACGAGAGGGAAAGTGACACACTGACCACTTAGGCGGACCAGCTCCTCTGATGTGGGTCATCGGTCAAGTCGATAAACAACAAGTACAAACAGATTTACATAATAATATAAATAAATAAAAACACTTAAGCTCGCAAGTACATATTATAATACCTGCGGTTATTTATACTTATTGGTAATCACGCGATAATGAGCAATTTCGTTTTTCATTTATCACGTTTTTCGTTTCATCTTGTTTATTCATAAATATTTTTTTGCAAATAAAATAAATTCAATAAAAAATTGATGCGTTAATTAAAAAATGTGTGTGAAATGAAAATTTGCTTTCAAAATTGTGTGGTTGGATCATAATCTAAGTTGCAAAGATATGTATCATTTGAGATTCATATTGAATGCATTCCCACAAGCGGACACGCATAATTTCGCGCTCACACATGCCGCGTGTGGACCTACAATATAAAAACCCAATATCGAATGAACATAAGCCCTGCAACTTTTGCCGACCTTCCCTGAAACAGGATTGGCAGAGTGAACCATTTTTTACAGTATGGGTGGTCAGCCTCATACCAACCTATAATTTAAGGATCATTCTGATTTTTTCCTTACCGGCTTTGTCACATATCGTTTTTCTAAAACAGAAAGAAATCGAGAGTATTGAAGTCCGCACAAATTTAAAAAAAAAGGAAATCTCTTCTATATAACTAGGGTCCTCAGAAACCATTAAAAAATGTTTGACTTTCCTCTTGTAATCAGGCCGTTTGACGACAAATTTTTGGTTTTCTATGGTATTTGTGCCGAGTCCAATGGATTCGACACCAAAGAAAACACAAACACCGGTGTCGCCTTTTTTCTACGACGGCATTAAAATTTTAGGGTAACTTCAAATCAACGGAATGCGATCATTCTATCTATAATATGTAATCTAAATTGCAAAGATATATAGGCATTTAAGGATCATATTTAATGCATTCCCATAAGCAGGCACATGTAAGTTCACGCTTACACATGCTGCATGTGTAAATACAAAGTAAACCTAACCACACATGAATAATTAATCAATATAAACTGGGCAACTCTAGCCCTGCCTTTCCCTGAAACCTGAGTGGTATTGGCAAAAGTAAACCAAGTTTTTACAGCATGGGGGATCAACCTCATACTTCATTCGATTAAGATTACTTTCCTTGTATGTTCCCAACAACCTATAGAATCACAGGACATTTTTGCAAAAAGTGTCATTTGAAAATGGTACAAAATTAAAATAATGTAATTTTTAGTCAATTTGTTCATTTTCTGTGTTAATAAATAGTCCCTCCTATACAACTCTTGTGATATTGATTTGTATTTTTCTTTGTTTCAGTTACTGAGAAGGAAATCAGGCAATGGTGAGTTATTCTCCATCACAATGAAAAAACATCATCAAACATTAAAAACAAAAAATATTTATTTTAATCTTTTACTTTAATTTTGTTCCCTTAAAAAATATTTTTGATTCCTAAATCAATTTCCTTGAACATAAGAAAACGTAATCAAACTGTACATATATAGCATAATCTTAACGCATTTTTCTCAAAGAGAACGCCTGTGGCATTTGGAACATATTTATTTTTACAACTATGAGGGCCGGACTTACGCCAATCACTTCATAGGACGTAAGGGTTTCTCAGCTCCCTATTTTCTCATTGCTCAATGCTCATTTCCTGCGACAGTTGAAGCACTTTTTGAGTTCAATTTTTATAAATAATCTTAGACAATATAATACCAATAAGGTTTTTATTTAAGGTTTCAAAAAAAGCAATATCAATCGCCACTTTATTTTAGTGTATTAAAACAAAACCAACGCAACACACAACACAACACTACGCAGCTAACAGCTCTGCTACAAAGGATCGGGACATCAACCGCCATATCACCAACACCACTGCGGCACTACAACAAGTGTCATGGACCCCTAGAGTCTCTGAAATCAAGGGAGTCTCCCGCACAGGATTCTTTAAAAAGGCACCCTCAGTGAAAATTGAACCCTAGTCTGGGCATGAAATACAAGCATTCTGCCAACTAAGCTATCAACCGAAATCCTTTTATTTCAGTTTTAATTTTATGAGATGATTTGGTACAATTTTTGATGGGGAAGGAAAAATTGTACTCACTTGAATTTTTACTTTCTTGCTATAGCTGAAGGCTATAAAGAAAGTATTGATTTGGTGTGAAAATTTGTTTTCGAGGTTTTCACGGAAATGAGTTGTCCTGGTGCAGGACATGCCAAAAAACACTATCTTTCAAAAACGTCCGTCTGTATGTGTGTGTGTGTGTGTGTGTGTGTGTGTGTGTGTGTGTGTGTGTGTGTGTATGTATGTGTGTCACTTTCCAAAGTATTAGATTTAGAGATACCAAATTTTGGCTACTTCAACTTTTTTCGACATATATTAAGTATGAATAAAACGGCATTACACCAACTTGAAAATTCAAGATGGCTGCCATACAAAAAAAACATAAAATTTCACTTTTTTTGAAAACGGCTCCAAGAATTTTTTTTAAATTTTCAGAGTTGCCACAAATTATTTTTTTACTTAATAAATTAGTTATGGCAACACTCTTGCTAGTCTGTGTCTATGGGCTGCAATATGAAAAAAACCAACAATTGTAATTTTCTTGAAAGTTAAGGGGTAAACAAAAATATAATGTTCTACAATATTATAAATAGCATATATTTTTACAAAATTCAAAAATTTTTTTTTGAAAAAATTATTATAAAGCACCGTTTACACGACCTCAAATTTTAAATCGAAAATATAGAAAAAACCCTTTAAAATGCAAGATATTTAAATTTGTTTTAGATTTTATAGAAAGAACAAGTTTATCACTATAATTCGTAAGGAAATATTTTTTACTTATTTGAAAATTCAAGATGGCTTCCGAACAGCGGAAAATTTTAAAAGCGATTTTCTCAAAAACGGCTCCAACGATTTTTCTCAAATTTTCTGTACATCCGTTTATAAGATAGTGCTATCTATCGATTATAATTATTGCTTCATCATCATCTCGGTTTAGGGAGTTGCGATACAAAAGAAAAAAAAAAAGAAAAATTCTCGGCAGTTAGAGGGTTAAAAAAAAAAAGATCTTCTACAAATGTAAAACAATAATAATAACGTATATATAGCTATCATTTTTTTTTCCAAAAAATGAATTAGAAGTATAGCCGCCATACAAAGTGAAAATTTTCCATACAAAATGTATTAGCAATTTTCTTGGTAGTCAAAGAGTTAAAATTAGATAAAAGGCTGCGATTCTTAATATTTTATAAATACCAATAATAATCAGTCGTTATGTTTTCAAAATATAACTAAAAAGTTTACCCACCATACAAAGTCCTAGTTTGCATACAAAAAGGTTCAATGACCATCTATAATAATCTAGAATTTAAGTTGCAAAGATATATTAACATTCAAAACTCATATCAAATGCATGTCCACAAACAGACACGTCTAAGTTTGCGCTTAAAAACGCTGAATGTGTACTTACAAATTAAAACCAAATCTCAAATGAACATAAAACCTGCAACTCTTGCCGACATTCCTTGAAACAGGGATGACATCGACAAAGTGAATGAGTTTTTACACTATGGGTGGTCAGCTTTATACCAATCTATAAGTCAAAGATCTTTCTTGTGTAATTGGCGCTTTTTCCAGAGAAGACCAACCTCGCAGAGGGCTCTTGAGGTGTGATTCCCACAAAACGGCGCTCAACAAATAAATCAACCAAATATTTATATTCATTTAAGTACTTATATGACTATATCCATATCGTACGAGTATGCAGGTACACACCGCGGTGGAATAAAATTTATTTATTATTGATATATTATATTTTTATTGAAACGGCATAAGCTGGTAGATGATTCTAACTTTACATACGTCATACAGTGGGTTAGTTTTTGCAAGAAAGTCGAGTACAGATTCTGTGCAATTTATTTAAACTGCTTTTGGAAAAAAAAAGTTCTAGGGTGTATTTTAAATTAAATTTCATTTCAATTTCCCAGGCCATGTAATCAACTTTAAACAGAAGTGACGTATTTTCAGTGCAATCAAGTTTTTTAAAATACACTTAAATATTTTTAATTTTAATTTTTTAAATGTCACCGTTACTTTACTTCGTTTCATAAAAAAAATTAACGGCGCTGGCAGGATTAAAAAAATATGTAGAGACACACTCAGGACGGTTAAAATAAATAATAAAAAATAAATATTATAGATATTCTTTTGGGATATTTGAGGAAGCATTGTAAGAGAACATACATCATCCTGACTTTTTGCTGTCGTCGTAGCCAACGTCATTGAGAGGCACCCTTTTAGCACGACTCTCAAAGATAAAAAAAATTCCAAAAAGTGTAATTGATTTTAATTTTTAACTACATAATTCGAACGGCCGTTAAAATTGCTAACACAGAGCTGTCATTTCAAAATTTATGTTGATGGTTTTTTTTTCTCAATCACTACATTTGAATTAATTACCATCATTTAATTTCTAAGGTAAGAATTAATGGCACTCCTGTGACCTGGAGATTTATTAATTCGCTTCATAGTTTTATGGAAAGGTTTTCCGCACTTTAATAAAATACAACTTTGAATGAGTGTCCGCATGCCATGAGTCCTTCGTGTTATAGTACGGGTTCAACTTTGATATGAGAATAAAATAGAGATTTAAAAAAATATGTCATGCTAAGTAAAGTCGATAACTTAGTTGGTAAAACGCTTGCATTCCATGCTGAGGGTTAGAGTGCAATCATCAAGGACGTGAGAAAGTATTTCCCAATTCGGTGTTCATTTCAAACACAAATTAAAATACTAAAAAGGCTTAAACAGCCTTAACAAGAAACGAGAGCTAGCTCTCTCGGAAACTGAGAAGCCCCCATTCCAACTGACGTGGTTGTCGTAAGGCCGGACCCTTTACTTGTAAATAAATTGATTTCTCACATCCCATACACCCCGGGGACAACGCGGAAACAGGTTGCACTGTATGTGTATATTTAAGCTTAGTTGCATTGACAAGGGAAAAATGCGACAACAAGCATGTAACTTTGCTGCACAGTTAGTGCAACTTCTTACCATATTGTCCTCGAGGAAGTAAGGTAGAATTACATAGAGGAGTCAGTTACGTAGTTGTAACGTTTCAAATAAGAATAAGAGTTTTAAGCTTACACGGCCGGCTGATGATGCTGGAGTGATGCTTTCCGGGATCTGTTGCCATGGTCTGTGGGAGCTGGAGCTTCATCACAGTTCTCATCAAGATCATCATCATCATCATACTTCACGCTGAAGAAGCCCATCGTAGAAATGGGCGAAACGTCCGGAAGCTCCAGCTCCCACAGACCACGGCAACAGATCCCGGAAAGCATCACTCCAGTTTCGTATAAGATTTGCCTAAGTAAAAGTGAAAATGTCATTACGCTAATGGAACAGTATCCCGAGTATCAAACTTTAAACTCGACCATCGCGTAAACAGAAACAAAAATGTATGAAAACTAAAATACTCTTAACAGGCGCTGTTGTATTTTCCACACATATATTTTCGTACGCAATGGAGTATTTAAGTAAAGTTTTATACTCTTGGGAACTGTACTCCTTTGATAGTAGCTTTTTCGTGAAAGAAAATAGCATCCTTTCTATACACTCATCAAAGAAACAAACACAAATGCATATTTGCACACTTCAAAACATCAAACAGAATGAAAAAATATATTATGTACCTACACATATAAACTGTGTTTCTAGTTTCCTTATAACTAATAGTTTTTACTTTTCTTTTACATACAGTAGTCAAAAGTAGCTTCTGTCGCCACTCCGCTAGGGGTAGCCAGAGCCTCTGCAGAGCTACCTCCATTTCTTCCTATCCTTACATACCTCTTTCAATTCATTCATATCCACATTTTTCATACATTTTCTTCTTTTACACTCACTAAGTATATCACATTCTTTCCTTATCTTCTCAATCTGATCACTCCATACTTTTCTCGGTCGTTATTTTCCTCTTTTTTCTTTTACACTTTCTCTGTATATGCACTTTGTCAGTCTATCATTATTCATTCTTTCCACACGCCCAAACCATCTCATCACATTCTTTTGTACCTTAACTTTCACATCATCTTTCAAATGAAATTCTTTCTTCTTACATTCTTTCATTTTACGCGAATGCTAAATTTTAAGATACCTTTGCAGCTTAGATTATAGGAAATGGGGAGAAAGATGCTGCTGAGAGCGTATTTAAAGTATCTGCAGAGAGCATAAAGAATTTCCAATTTACCATTATGAAAGTTGATATCACTTCTATCAGACCAAAATCTCATTATTATGGATGATGACTTTAGCGAGCAGGGATCGATTTTCAGTGAGACCAACTCTAACACAGTCTTCAGCGCATTGCAAGCTGAAAAAGAAGCACGCAAAAAAATAACCAGAATGCTGGATTTCTCCTGAAAATAATTTAAATTAAAGATTTCATCTTTATTTGTCAAAAAATACATTCTGAGCCTTTTCCTCTAGGTAATTTTTAAAAACAATTCCTGTCCAAAAGAACACTCCATAAAATAAATCAACCGGTGAAGAAAAATTTTGTATTTTTTTTTGTTTATTCTTACATTATAATATTAAAATAATAACAATAACACAAACATACAGAACATTTGTAAAAACAAAAGGGCTTACACTTTCAGATAAAAGAAAATGAGAATCAATTATTGTCTGGACGATAACTTAGTTGGTAGAGCGCTTTGCGTTTCAATGCCCATAAAGGTTGTTTGAAATGCATTCCTGTCTCGGTGTTTATTTCAAACCCAAAATCGAAATACCGGCAAGGTTTATTCAGCCATCACATGCAACGAGAACATTCCTCTTCGTGCAAGAAAAATTCTCACATATTTTTATACAATACTCAATATAAGTCAAACCCTGTTAGACGCTGCATTTTTTTTTTTGTACTAAAAATCCAATTTCAGTTTCTTACATTATTATTTTAACAGTTCTTTGTAAAACATTGAATGACGATAAGAAGAAGTTCTTGTATAATTTCATTGGATATTCTTTGACTTATAGGTTGGTATGAGGCTGACCACCCATACTGTAAAAAATGGTTCACTTTGCCAATTTCACCCCTGTGTCAGGGAAGGTCGGCAAGAGTTGCAAGGCTTATGTTCATTTGAGATTGGATTTGCATGTAATATGAATTTTAAATGTAATGTATCTTTGCAACTTAGATCAAAGATTATAGCAAAAGTTGTAGGGCTTATGTTCATTTGAGGTTTGGATTTTATTTGTAAGTACACATTCAGCATTTGTAAGTGCGAACTACACGTGTTTGTTTGTGGGTATACATCTGAGAGCTTTAAATGAATATATCCTTACAACTTAGATTATATTATATTATTATATTGGTCACCTGAAAATTGAAAAAATAACTGATGACGTTACTTGTTTCAGGCATAAAGGTTTCCTGAAGGATTGCCCGAATGGACTCCTGACAGAGCAGGTAAGAAATCTATCAAAACCTAATATACACCCATCGTTACCCCGAGTATGGAATATAGTGTTCACTCACTTCGATTGCGTAAATCGAAAAGAAATATGAAAAGTAAATCACTCACTAAGAGAGCCGCCGTATATTGCATGCATTTTCGATTTACGCGATCGAAGTGAGTTCACGCAATATTGTATACTCGAGGTACTTTTGCAGTTTCAATCTTGGGATTGATTTGCAAGAATGTTAATTAACCGTTTTTTGTCATTTCTTCCTATCGAAGGCAACCATTCTGAACTCCTCGTGGTAGGAACAGCACATATCTTCAAAAATATTGTTATGTTTGTGTAATTGTGTGTCTGTGTGAGTTGATGTGAGTGTGTCTGTCTATGTCTCTAGATGTAGGTGCTTAAATAATTGTACTTATATTTGTTCTTTATTGTGTGAGTATTTGCTCGAATATTCTAAACAGAATATTGTTACGAAATTAGGGTTCAATTGTCTTCAAATTAAAAATACACAGGTCTTCTTCAATAGTTATTTATTTTACACAGTTACAAAATTTATTTTCACACTACTTTCTCGATTATTCCACTTGGTTTTGGTTCACTGATCAGATGACTTCGATGTGTTTGTAAGTCTCTATGATACTGGCCGCTCTGCAGGCCATTTGCACCCTTTATACTCTTTAGAGCAGTATAATCTAGACCTATAGTTGCTAGAAGGTTCCAGAGTAATTATTACTTCTCGATGTTTCACGTACTACCTAGACACAACCAAAATCCTACCTACCAATGCAATACAGTATTCCTATAATTATAACAAATACCTACTTAGCCTAGAGAATTCTACACTTATACATAATTATCGATCTTACCTACCTGTACCTATGAGGACTCTTATACTTATAACTACCCATACTTATTTCAATATTTATATTTACATAACACTACCCCCCACCTAGACTGTTTCGTCCCGGAACAGTCTTGACTCTGTGTAGGTAGGGGCATGCTGATCCACGTCGACACCCTGTGGTCAGGAAGAAGTGGCAGTCCACGGATTTCTCCCCACTGGCTCTCGGCTGCGCTTGCTCGCAGCACACCATGACGCTGATGCCGACTCCCGAGAACACTGCTTCAATCATACTCCGGATTATCCGCCAGTCTCGATTAGCGCGGCCGCCACCCATCTTCGGTATTGCCAGACGCGCCTGCTGATCCTCCAACATGTAGTCACGCAGCTCAACAAGGCCGTCCCACAATGCCTTGTAGTCCTCTTCCAGGTTGCTGGAATCCGGGACAACCAGGCAGTATGCTTGTTGACGCCCCTTCGGTAGTCTCAGAGCTCTTCCTTGCGGGCTGCTCGAGGGTTGCGGTTCTCCGAATTTGTATCGGAAGACCCGTGCAATTCCTCTAGACATATCTAGATCTTCCGGTACACTGCATGCCAGTGTGTGGTCCCTAGTGACCTCAAATAAGTCCTTGTGGACTTCTGTGGTCACTCCATGGCGAAACTTCTGCCCTGCCTTCGCGTTCTCCCAAAACGTCTCAAAGGCTGGTGATCTTTCGGATGCGACGCACTGTCGTACTTTTTGGGCTGGTTGGTCATCATTATCGCCTAGGTATGGTGAGAGGCGATTGTAGTGCACGACCCTTGGTTTTCCGTTTGGTCTCTTTTTTATGCGGTAGACCACATCGTTGATGCGCTCCAAGATCTCGTACGGCCCGTCCCAGGAACGCTGAAGTTTCGGACAGTATCCTTGGCGCCTCTTGGGGTCAAAAAGCCACACCCAGTCACCAGCTTTGTACCCCATGCTGTCAGCTCTGGTGTCATAGCGCTCCTTCATTTGATCGCTGGCTTCCCCGATGTTCATGCGGACCTGATCATGGATGTCATCCAGCCTCCTGCGAAGGTCTGTCACATAGTCTTCTCCGGCTAGGTCTTCACCTGGTTTGCAGCCAAATTTGAGATCACAAGGAAGTCGCATTTCTCGCCCAAACAGTATGCTGCTGGGAGTCTTCTTCGTCGTTTCCTGAACAGCCGACCGGTAAGCCAATAAGAACAAAGGCAGATGTCGGTCCCAGTCCCGCTGATGGCTGGACACTACTTTGGCTAAGTACCTCCCCACGGTACGGTTCATCCTTTCCACCATTCCATCAGACTGTGGATGTAGCGCAGTGGTCCTGGTCTTGTAGATCCCTAGCCGCTCACACATTTGCTGGAAGATAGCAGCTTCAAAGTTCCTTCCCTGATCAGAATGTAATTCCAGGGGTACGCCAAACCTGCTGATAAATTCGGTAACTAGAACTTCAGTCACGGTTACGGCCTCTTGGTTAGGGATTGAGTAAGCTTCCACCCACTTGCTGAAGTAATCCATCACCACCATGATGTACTTGTTACCCTTCTCAGTTGTAGGAAATGGGCCAGCTATGTCGATGGCAATTCTTTCAAAGGGGCTGCCAACATTGTACTGACGCATTGGTGCTCGCCTTTTCCTTTGCGGTCCATTGGCCGTTGCACAGGTTACACATTTTCGACACCAATCTTTGACGTCTTCGCTGCAGTTGATCCAGTAAAATCGCTCTTTCACTTTCTCCAGCGTCTTCTTAACGCCTAGATGTCCTCCAGAAGTTCCTCCATGCAGCAGTCCAAGGATTTCCGGTACTCGGCTCCTCGGAACGAGGGTTTGCTTTCTTCTAAGTGTGCCGTCTTCCTTCTCGATCTTTCGTTTCAGAAACCCTCCTTCTATCACTATGGATCCCCATTGAACCCAATAAGCCTTGACAGTTGGTGATAAGGGGGCGAGTTTTTCCCAGGTTGGCCTTTCTCCTTCTCGCGCCCATTCCATCACATACTTCAAGTCCGGATCATTCAGTTGGTCTTGCGCCAATTTTTCATCTTGCCAGTCCTCATCTTCGGTGGTCGTCCTTTGGACAATTGCTACCTTGTCCTCCATCTTGCTGCAATGTTTGCAGTCACTGGCGCATGGTCGTCTGGATAATGCATCCGCATTTCGATGAAGCGTGCCAGGTCTATGTTCGGAGTCATAATCATACTCCTGGAGCCTTTCAATCCATCTAGCCACTTGCCCTTCTGGGTTTTTGAATTTCAGAAGCCAAACCAGTGCAGCATGATCAGTCCGTAGTGTGAATTTTCTCCCGTACAAGTATTTGCGGAAGTGTTCCACTGATTTTATCACGGCAAGAAGCTCTCGTCTGGTCACGCAATAATTTCGTTCTGGCTTGGAAAGCACTTTACTGAAGTAACCCAGAACAGTCTCATGCCCATCCTGTATTTGGGAAAGGACGCCTCCTATCCCCACATTACTAGCGTCGGTATCCAGGATGAACTTTCCATCTTTTCGTGGGTAGCTCAAGATGGGGGCACTTGTTAATCTTCCCTTAAGCTCTTCAAATGCTTGTGCGCAGGAATCACTCCAATGGAAGCGAGTGTTTTCTTCCGTAAGCTTGGTGAGCGGTTTTGCAATGTCCGCAAATCTTGGCACAAACCTCCTGTAATAAGTGCACAGCCCCAGGAAACTCCTAGTTTCATGTTTGTCCTTCAGCACGGGCCAGTCTCTTACTGCCTTGATTTTGGCAGGGTCAACTTCAACTCCACGTTGAGAAACTATGTGTCCCAGGTAATTTACTTGTTTCTTGAACAGGTTACACTTTTTCGGGTTGAGCTTCAGTCCAGCGTCTTGTAGTCGCCCGAAAACTTGCTCCAGATTTCTCAACTGATGGTTGAAGTCCTTTCCCAGGATGATTATGTCATCCAAGTATACCAGGCAGGTTTCCCATGACAGTCCTCGCAGCACATTCTCCATCAGCCTTTCAAACGTGGCGGGGGCATTGCATAAGCCAAATGGCATCACGGTGAACTGCCAAAGTCCAGATCCAGTCGAGAATGCAGTTTTCTCCTTATCTTTGGCATCCAATTCAACTTGCCAGTAGCCACTTTTCAGGTCCAATGTGGAAAAAATGGTGCATCCTGCCAATGTGTCCAAGGTGTCGTCAATCCTTGGCAGAGGGTAACTATCCTTTTTCGTAACATCGTTGAGCAGTCTGTAGTCCACACAAAATCTCGTGGTACCATCCTTCTTTTTCACCAGTACCACCGGGGATGTCCAAGGGCTACTTGATGGTTCTATGATGCCATCCTTGCTCATGTCTTTGATGATCTTGTCAGCTTCTTCCCGCTTTGCAAAGGGTAGTCTTCTTGGAGCCTGTTTTATTGGTCTCGCTTCTCCGGTGTCTATGCTATGTCGCACTACCTTGGTTCTTCCCAGACGGCCATTAGAGTCCTCGAAAATGTTCTGGTAGCGGCAGATCAAACTCCTCACTCTCCGTTTGTTTTCCTCGGTTAGACCTTGGGAAGCGTCGTGGACCAGGGCTTCCAATTGTGTTGACAATTTGTTTCCTTCGCATGACATGTTTGTCATCTGTTGCACAATGGAAATTATCCTCTCACATCTGCCCAAAACAAAACCTTCATTCATTTTAACTGGGTAGCTGTTCACATTCATGATCTTGACAGGAATGGTCTCCTTTGCGCGAATCACTGTTCTTGCCACCATGACTCCTTTGTTAACATTGTCCATGTTCTCCGGTTCTATCATACAGATTTGGTCATTTGTACTACTGGAATCCAGGCGGGCACTCACTATCATCTCAGATCGCCCCTTCACTTCGGTATTCTTGGCTAGGATAACACGTGCAGCCAGTTCTTTCCGTCTTTGCAGGATGACTTCTTCATTTCCAATTTTAATGGACCCTTTCTTTAAATTTAAACTGCACCCAAATCTGTCCAGTATGTCCATTCCCAATATAACGTCTTCTTCAATGTTGGCCACCAACGTCCGATGATCAAAAGTGGTGCTGCCAATTTGGAAGGTGGCAATCGTCTCCCCATACACCTGTGCTGACTCTCCCGTGGCGGTGTGCAGAGACCACTTTGTTGGTGCAATCTGCTTACCTCGTGCCACTATGTCGCGTCTCAGAATTGTCCTGGTTGCTCCCGTGTCCACCAGTAGTTCACGAGTTACTCCATCTATTATGCCATTGATAAAAATGCTGCTGGCTTTTCCTCTCACGGTTGCGACAGTAGCAGCAGATTTCAGGGCCTCTCCAGCGTGGGTCAACGGTTGCCCCTTCCCATTAACCCTTTCTAGTTTTCCGCAGCCTGTTTTCTGGGTTTCTGAGGCTTGGGACACTTGGTGCTAAGGTGGCCCAGCTGTCCGCAGTTCCAGCAGCGTGGGTCTCGTCTTCGAGGTCTCAGACGTTCCAGCACTTTTTCAATTAGCTCCTCGGTTGTAGGTAGCTTGACCTCCTCTGCCTCGACTGCACGAACCCTGGCGTGGCCCCTGATGGACTGTTTGACAGCCTCAAACTCGAGAGCTTGGCTGAGCGCCTCGTTCAAAGCCTTGGGATGGGCCAGTTTTACGGCTTGTTGCGTCTCCCATTCCCGCAATCCATTTAGGAACTTGTCCACTGCCAAGCTCTCACAGATGTCGTCGGAGGCTGTCGGGTAAGCGTCTCGTACCAGGCGGGCGATGTCCATTTCAAACTCCTGGAGGCTCTCGTTGGGCTTCTGCACCCTTGTGTTCAGCTGCGACTTGTACAGCTGCTCCAGGCACTTGTGGCCATAGCGCATATCCAAGCGCTGCTTCAGCTGCCCAAAGTCACCACGGTTGTCCAGGGGTATGGCCTGCAGAACCCTGAGAGCGTCTCCTCGGAGCGACAGGCTGAGAACCGAAGCCTTCTTCTGCTGGCTCCAGGCTCCCATCATGGCAGCCGTCTCAAAGAGGGTCAAATACTCCTCCCACGACGTCTTCCCGTCGAAGGTCGGAAGGTTGTGCTTCGACAGCGAAGGGTCGTCATCCCCTCTAGTGACCCTGGTTGGAGTTGAGCATCCCTGGTCGGTCTCGTCGTGAAGGCCGCCTTTGGGGGATATTCTGGTGGACTCCATCTGGCACTTGTCAGCCAGCTCGGCACGCAGACGATCCTCCAGGCTTGCCACACGGGCCTCAATCTCCGACATTGCTCGCGAGCTTTCTGCCACTTTCTTCTCCAGCCCGGCTAGGTTGCTGGTCATCTTCTCCTCCAGCCCAGTCATCTTCTCCTCCAGCCCGGTCAGGTTGCTGGTCATCTTCTCCTCCATCCCGGTCAGGTCCTCCTTCAGGCTCTTGGCGTTGTCAGCCATCTTCTCCTCCAGCCCGGTCAGGTCCTCCTTCACGGTCTTGGCGTTGTCAGCCATCTTCTCCTCCAGGGTCTTGGCGTTGTCAGCCATCTTCTCCTCCAGGGTCTTGGCGTTGTCAGCCATCTTCTCCTCCAGGGTCTTGGCGTTGTCAGCCATCTCAGTCTTCAGTCCTGTCAGGTTACTGTTGATGCTGATATTTAGCTCGTCCAACGCGCGGTCCCCTCCAGACGCCATGACAAAATATGCCGGGTCTTCGCCTGACTGTTCCAAGGCCTCTATGAGGCGTGCTTGTAAGGCTGCCTTTCCTCCTGAGGTCTCCAGGTCCCTCTCCAGAAGCTCATTTTTAAGCTCAGTGACTTTGAGGTCCTTGACGTTCACTTTAGTTGCCATTTTTTTTCAAAATTTACGTCAAAACAAAAATATTTTCAAATTTATTTAATACAAGTTTTGAGTTTTATATATATAGCTGTTTTGAATACGTATTTTAGCAAAAATAATAATTTGTCTGATTACACTGATTGGTAGGTAGGTACTGTCTTTTAATATTTATTTTTAATTCACCAATATTTTTAACATAATAATGTCTGATAGTACATAATTATTTATTTCGTCTCAAGTCTTTCAAACACACAGGTAGGTATTTAATGTACATTCACACACTTGTAAACAAAGGATAGTTATTCAAAAACTTTTTCTCGATGAATCTGGAACGTTCTTTTGTAATATTTTTCAAGATTTTTATTTATTTATTTTATTTTTTTTAATCACACACAATAATAAAAAAAACTATGGTCCAATTTGATGACTTTCTCAATGCGGTAAAATAGTCATTATGTTATGTCCAGAATTATGTCCAGAATTATGTTCCATATGATGTTCCAGAATTTATAAACAACTTGCTTTTGCGTCTTTTCTTTTAACAAAAATTTATTTAAACACTTGTTTTCACAAAAGTCAGTTCACACAAAGTTCAATTTGAATAAAGTTCATTTTAACACTATTTAATTTATTTTATTTATTTTTAGACAGAAGATCTTAATTTTTCTTGACAATTCCGCACCTGACGCCAATTGTTACGAAATTAGGGTTCAATTGTCTTCAAATTAAAAATACACAGGTCTTCTTCAATAGTTATTTATTTTACACAGTTACAAAATTTATTTTCACACTACTTTCTCGATTATTCCACTTGGTTTTGGTTCACTGATCAGATGACTTCGATGTGTTTGTAAGTCTCTATGATACTGGCCGCTCTGCAGGCCATTTGCACCCTTTATACTCTTTAGAGCAGTATAATCTAGACCTATAGTTGCTAGAAGGTTCCAGAGTAATTATTACTTCTCGATGTTTCACGTACTACCTAGACACAACCAAAATCCTACCTACCAATGCAATACAGTATTCCTATAATTATAACAAATACCTACTTAGCCTAGAGAATTCTACACTTATACATAATTATCGATCTTACCTACCTGTACCTATGAGGACTCTTATACTTATAACTACCCATACTTATTTCAATATTTATATTTACATAACAATATTCTATAGTTTTGATAAAATAAATCTCTTATTAAATTGAACCCGTAAATCATAGCAATATCATATAGGAACTCCGGGCATATGTGTCCTAGAATGTTTGTCTCTCCCATCATCCCTTCTTCTTCTTCTTCTTTGGTTGTCACTTCTTTTAAAGACGGGTAATCATCATGACTATTTTTCCCTTGGATGCTGTGGCTCGAAATGGGGACTAGGTGCTTTTGTTGAACCATTGTCGCAGGCTTTTCAGCAACGATATCCATCAGCATCCTTGAGTTCTTCTCCTCCTCATTAATTAACCCTTGAACGCCCTCGTATTCAGAAGACTTAATAAAAAAAAAACCTACAAACAAGATTGTTAAAAGAACAGCTTTTTCATCAAATAAAAGAAGAAGTTGGAAGAGCCCGGGCCAACATGCTGACCTGGGGATTTCTGGGACGGGAGGACTCTACACTATGTGAGTGTGGAGCTCAGCAAACTATGGAGCACCTGCGGTGTTGTCCCTCCTGTCCGACAAGCTGCTCCATGGATGATCTCTTTGCGGGAAACCAAAGAGCTGTAGACATTGCTCGTTACTGGGCCAATACGGTGTGAAGCTGACACGAAGAAGAAGATCAAATAAAAATCTAGTGTATGAATATTTCTTGAAATCTTAGTGAGATGAATATCTTAAAAATAAAAAGTCAACGTTCATATCTTTACGACAGTCAATTCGCCTCTACATTCATAATGTGATCTGCAATTCATATTTTTATTTTATTTCAGGGGTTTATTAAAATCTACAAGCAGTTCTTTCCACAAGGAGATCCCAGCAAGTTTGCTTCATTGGTGTTTAGAGTGTTCGACGAAAATCATGTAAGTATCTTTCTGCTTCTCTTTTTCTTAATCTTGCAAGCTATAATCTAAAATCTAAGTTGCAAAGAAATATTGACATTTGAAGGCTCATATTTAGTGCATGCCCACAAGCAGGCACATGTAAGCTCGCGCTAACACATGCTGAATGTGCGCATACAATTTTAAGGAAACCCATTTACTTAAGGTTTGCAAGTCCTGCAGCCCTTTCCTGAAACCGGGGTGACATTTTCAAAAGTGAACCAAGTTTTTACAGCATGGAGGTTCAATTTCATACCAACCTATTAGTCAGGGAACAACAAAAATTGGATATCCAAATAATTAACAAAAACTTAATTTCAACTTTAAATTTGAATTTAACGCCCTAGCTGCCAACATTGCGAATCAACCGCCATTTCTTGCGGTCCATACACACATGTTTCATTTCATTCAGAATCATACTCTTTTTTTGTTACAACTCTCATTCGTTCTCTATTTCAGAATTTTTATTCTCCATTGAAAATCCATTGAAATGTCATTGCAAAATCTAATATAATCTAATCTTCTCTAAGCTGCAAAGATATATATCATTAAGGATTTATATTAAATGCATTCCCACAAGCAGATAGTATAATTTCGCGCTAACACATGCCGCATGTGGACCTACAATATAAAAACCCAATCTCAAATGAACATAAGCCTTGCAACTCTTGCCTTCCTTCCCTGAAACAGGGGTGACATTGGCAAAGTGAACCATTTTTTTACAGTATGGGTGGTCAGCCGCATAACAACTTATAAGTCAAGGAACATACATGACAAATTACATTTTTTTTTCAAATCAATAAATAACAATATATACATGGACATAAAAAAACTAAATCATAAAACCATAGATAACGGAATAAAGAGATGTGGTATGGATTCATCGGTAGAACAAAACGCGTGTTCTCATATTTTTTAAAGCTCCGCCTATTGCATAGGTAATCACTCCTATACAAACAAATGTGACTTGTGATTGGCTAAGAAAGTTAAAAACAATAACGTTATCAAAACCACTAATGCATAGGGACGTTTTTCCTTTGCATTTCAATATGTGTGCGTGAGTGACCTAATATCATACCAGAGAATATCAAACAATACCGCTGACTGAAAATCTATTATTTTCTAACACTCCCCAATTTTTTTTTAACATTTCCAAAACTGAAAACCCACAATGGCATTCATTAATTAAATTATAATTTACTTTATAAGTGTGGTCTTGAGCTTACATTTAATTCTAAATGAGACATTTTTACCAATGAGAGCAATTAAAACATAACTTTATAATTTTAGTATTATAAAAATACCTTTCATTCAAATAATCAACAATATAGATAGGTAATCTAATTGCGAGATTGGCTTTTGTAGCTGAAATTCCTGATTGCTACTTTTGAATTACATTATTATTTCTTCATTCATCTTTAGTTCTATAGGCTAGAAGTTGTTTAGCAGTGAAGATATATCCATTCTGATGCTTCCAATTCCATAATGTCTTAGAATCTTTCTAACGAATCAGTTGGAGGTTTCCCTAATGTTGGCAGTGAACAAAAAGTCGTCGTTGCTGCCGAAGAGTGATAAATTGGGAAAACTATGAAACTCACCTACGAGATCCAATGAAAGTTTTGTTCGTTTATTTTTATTCGTATACAATCATACAGAGTTGAAATATTAACAAAAAAATAGTTTCAATGTTGAGGGTAGGTTTTAATTGAAGTGAATTTTAAAATTGTAAAGAAAATAAAATTATATGTCAGCCATCATATTATCGCCCGCTTTGAGAAACACTGTCCTATTTCGAGCCTAGGGATGTGACTAAATTCAATACATCGATACATCGTTAGATCGATACCCACTCGATATTCACGATTTTTTGATGTCTGAAAATATGTTTATGTCTACATAAATAATTCATTTTTTCATTACTTTTCCTACGATATATACTTAAATTTACATTATAAAAAATTGAAATGAAATAAATACTCCGAATCAATTTTTAGAAAATCGACCAGATTCAATTTTTTTTGTAGGTAATAAACTAGCTATCTATAACCCGTTATGAAAGTAGAAAGACAAGTAAAGAGAAGAGCATTTTCTGTCCACGTACGTTGCAATCAATTTGGTAAATTTAGTTAGAAAAAGGTGTAAAAAATAGTTCAAATGAGAAGAAAGCATTCAAAAACGAAGTTTAGTTTGTTACGCAAAAAAACACACAATTTGGAGTATTTGAATAAAAAAGATCATTTAAATGAAATCTCGAGTATACAATACAAAATAAAATTATTTTTATTAAATTTATTACACATTTGATTTAAAAAAATAATAATTTTATAAACTTTTAATACAAAACTTTGTTTTATTCCACTGATGTGCATTTTTTATCGAATCTTCATATCCCTTAGATATGTACCTTTCGTTTCTTCAATAGGTATCTAGATAAATATATAAGAAACTGAAGAAACAGAAATATCTCTAACAAAAATTCTCATCAGTGGAATAAAACAAAGGTTTTTTATTAAGACTTCTTAAAAACTTTTTTTGTAATCAAATATTTAAAATGGAATTCCACAATGTTTCACCACAAAAATTTGAAAAATAAATATATGACACTTTACAGGTAAAATCTTACACGTATAACAATTGAAAGGTCAATAAAATGATATAAAAAGATCCATAAAAACTAAAATCAATGAAAGACAGCAAAAATGAATTACTGAATCAACTTAGTAGAAACGCAAGCCTCTCTGTAAGACGCTGCCTGCCAAATTTGCTCGTGATTTTTGCTCAAAAAAATAAAATTTAAAAATATACATCAACTTACGCAAAGTAATTTAGAAAATACAATATAATTTACAAAACCTGGAACAAAATTAAGTATCTGCATCCGCCGTAAAAGCCTAAAAACTTAAAGTGCTTGTTGAATGTTAATGAATGTTTTGTCCGACGTTTATAAAACTGCACCAATAAAGATTTCACAGAAAACAAACCCAATATTTTTATTAATTAAAAAACACACTGTTTCAATTCACTTATTATTATTTTTTTTTTTTTTTTTTTTTTTTCTACATCCTGTAACAATCAATGTATAATTCTTAAGTTTTGAACTACTTTTTTCTAACACATAATAAATATTTAAAGGATTTACTTCTGCATATATTTGAAGCAAACGTAGTTTTTTTGTAGGTATAGCCCATTGAAAAAGCCTACGTTGCTTTTTCGTTAATTGGAAACAACTTTCTTCAAAATGTGATGAGCAAATCGTGCTTGTCTTTAAAGGAAACCAGGAGGATGGTTTCCCGGTCGCATCAATCCATTGCTCCTTTATTTTTGGATTTTGTGGAAATCTAAAAAAAACAATGTTTATTTTTCACACAGCAAGTAAAAGTTTGTGTAAATAACACCTGGATGGTGAACTTTGGTGACCGATCTTTGGTAAAGTAAAATGAATTTGTTTTCATCCCAACGAAGGGCATTTTTTTTTGTGCTCCGCCAGGAATTGAACTCATAAATTTCCCATGAATGAATTGAAAGAGGTATGTAAGAATAGGAAAAATGGAGGCAGCTCTGCAAAGCCTCTGGCCACCCCTATCGGAATGGCGACAGAGTTACAGTTACAGTCCGTATAGTTAATCACTAGACTACGGCTTGATATTTTATTTCTTTATGAAAAATAAATAAATATAAAAGGTATCGATGTTTGGCATACACAAGCGCGTATTGCACAACACTAGTGATGCTATGTAGAAATGTCAAAAATTCAAGACACCTAAAAGATTGAAATCGATGTAAAACGTTTAATACGTGTGGAATTGATTACTCACCGGTGAAAAGTGATGCCGTGATCCTTAAAGTTTTTATATCGACTTACATTGTTACACTTGACCACACAGCAACACGGCATTTTGATAAAAACCAAGAGCAGTTGCTAGTACAGCAGTATAAACGTGACTGATTTGCGCAATAATACGGATTTTCAACTAAGATTTTTTTAAGCATAATTGATTTACCTAGGGAACGCCCTCATACCATATCTCCTTATTTTTGTGATCTGTGCATAAAACCAATTTCACTTTAACAAACCCTAGCCGTTAATATCACAGATCAACCGCCATTTCTTTCTATCCTTGCATACTTCTTTCATTTCCTCCAGAGTCATAACCTTCTTCATACAAGCTCTTCTTTTGGCAAAAAATGGTTGATATGCCAAACAAACGCAATGGGGACGATATGTAGATTGTAGATGGCACAATAAAGTATTGTGTGTGTTTTTTGTTTAATTTCAGTTACTTTCATTTTCTTTGTAATAATCAGATATTTGTTCAGGTGTTCCTTGACTTATAGGTTGGTATGCGGCTGACCACCCATGCTGTAAAAATGGTTCACTTTGCCAATGTCACCCCTGTCTCAGGGAAGGACGGCAAGAGTTGCAGGGTGTATGTCCATTTGAGATTTGGTTTTTATGTTGTAGGTTCACATGAGGCATGTGCAAGCGCGAACTTGTACGTGTCTGGTTGTGAGAATGCATGTAATGTGAATCTCCAATGTAACATATCTTTGCAACTTAGATTAGATTAGATTAGATTAGATATTAGTTCTTCAACAATCAATAATGATCAATAGTTGTATTATTTTCTCATTTACTTTTATGTCTTTACCTCAATTCATCTTCCATATTCATTCTGAAACAATGAAACATTTCACAATACGTATCTTTTCACATTTCTCTTCTTAAATTTGACTATTTAATCAGGATGTATTTAAAAAAAAATACTATTTCACATGAAACATCAGTCTGGTTCCAGTCCGGTCGATGGCTCAGTCGGTAGAATGCTTGCACTCCATGCTAAAAAGATCTCGCGTTCGAATCCCACCGAGGCGAGGGAATAAAAAATGATTAGTGTTTCGGTGTTTATTTCAAATCCAAAAATAAAATAAAGAACTCCCAACTTCAACTGAAGTGGTTGGTGTAAGGCCGGCCCTCACACTTAAAAAAATAAAAAGCTTTCACTGGCCACATGTAACCGCTTCAGGGAATACGCGGTAAAAAAGTACTAAATATACATATATTATGTAGACCACGGCAACATAGACCGAAAAAAAGTGATTGTTATGTCAACAAAAAACCGGCCGTGAAAGCTTCAATCTTAGTAGCGTTTTAAAAAGCCTGTTTTGTGAATCGAATTCTATGAAAAAAAAAAACATTGACTTCATTAAGCACTGAAACTAAAAACTAAACTTTTTTCTTCAATCTCTCTCTGTTTTTGCAACTCACTTCTTGAAATACTCTCGACTACTACACTTTATTTCCATTCAACAGGATATTTCGCAATCTTCCTTCTTCCTCTAGATTTCACCACGTCAATCCAGCTCTTCGTTCTGTCAGGCGTTTTCTTTGCTATTTGTCGCAGTATTTTTCAGGGCAGACTTTTGTCCTAATTTGTTTATTGGTTATTTACATTGCCCTTACTAAAATGTTCCCTTTTTTGTCTCAGGACGGATCAATAGAGTTTGAAGAGTTCATACGAGCCCTGTCCGTGACGTCAAGGGGTAACCTCGATGAAAAACTACATTGTAAGTATTTGTCTACTGAACTGAAATTCAAACGCCTGATAATTGTGTAAGGATTTTCTTTTAATATTATAACGAATGTGTATCTGTGTGCTTTTACTTGTGTGAGTGTGTCTATGTCTCAAAATGTAAGTGCTGTAAAAAATATACTCGTATTTGTTCGATGGTGTGAGCATTCGCTCGAATCTTCTAAATAAAAATATTCTGGCGTGGTCTAGCGTGTGCCAGAATAACCTTTAGACACCTATAAATAGAGATCGAGATGTTTTGAAGTGAGGTTTGTATCAGAGCCGTCAAGCTGAACAGTTAAAAAGACACTCTTTAATCGAACCAATGAGAACAGATTCTTAAAATAAATTAACCGAGGTGCTATTTTGCAAAACATCACACTTTTGATATTAATTTAAGTCGGAGCTGGCTAGCGCTTGTGGAAAAGCTCCATAGATAAAAAAAAGATCACAGTACACCTTATTTTTGGACACGAATCGCTATCTCGTCGCCTTAAGGTCGTAAGGAATTAAGCAGAATAGTGCTTCATGATTCATAAAAATATATCAATGGCACAGAACTCAAACATGTGCAATAAAAAATAATAAAAGGCATTCATCAAAATGGAAATAGTTTTATATTTATTAGTGTTAATCTATAGCCGTCCATAAATTACGTCATCGATTTTGGCCGATTTTCGACCCCCCCCCCTTACAATCATCCTATAGTCATTATCTAATGACCCCCTCTCCCCCCTCTTGCTGTAATAATGGATGAGCTTAATAATTAATAATGTTATATTACTTACATAATATTTTGTATATTTTGTAGAAATTGGTATTTACACGACGTCACTTTTGGTACTCGTACATCATTTGCCATCATCCGCAGACCAGACTCCCCCCCCCCCTTAATGCGAATGACGTAATATATGGACAGCCCCTTACACAGTGAAAGTCCATTTTTAATTATTTAAAAATTCAAATGGATAAAAACAGAGTTTTAATTTACTTATTTATTTATTTTTTATGCTCAAACATTTTCGCCTAATGAAACCATTCTGCTCCTGAAGATGCCTCATTAGGCGAAAATATTCGAGCACAAAAAAATAATTAAATAAGTTAATCATTTGAATTTTTAAATAATTAGAAATAGTTTTGTTTGGACAGTAACCATGGAAGACAACATAAATGTAAAGTGTCTCCATGGGAGAATAAATCTAAATATTTAATGTTTTTTCAGGGGCCTTCAAACTCTACGACGTCGACAACGATGGCTTCATCACGAGGGATGAAATGTACAACATCGTGGATGCCATATACCAGATGGTGGTAAGTACCGTCGTCTTCCTCTTAGCATTTCTCTCCTACAGTAACAGTTACAGTCCCAACTAAATAATAATAACCTTAGGATGATTTATTTGGTGCGCGCTGTTTTTGTGACAATCATCTTGTATAGCTTGGTCGTTGCTATAGAAATCGCCAATTCTCAAGCAAGACCCAGTTGCTGTGAGGCTGGACGGAGCTTTGGTGACCAGTCTTTGGTAAAGGCTTATGAATTCTTCAACCCAGCGAAGAGCATTTTTGAAATTATAAATGGTACATTTTTGTGTGCTCCGCCGGGATTTGAATCCATCACCTTCCATTCACGAGTCCGTAGCGTTAGCTACTAGACTACAGACCAGTCTGATAATATTATATGATTATCACCTAGGATAACTTTCTCAAATTGATAAAAAAAAAAAAAAAAAAAGTGAATTAAAACTTTGTTTCCATTTGAATTTTTTTTACATAATTGATAAAAACAGAGTTGTAATTCACTTATATTTTTCTTTTTTTTGCTCAAACATTTTCGCCTAATGGGGCATCTTCAGGAGCAGATCTAATTTTTTGTTTCTAATGAAAAATGCATCACATTACAGGGACAACAGCCGCAGGCGGAAGACGAGAATACACCACAGAAACGGGTAGACAAGATCTTCGATCAGATGGACAAAAACCACGACGATAGGCTGACACTGGAAGAGTTCAGGGAAGGCAGCAAGGCAGACCCTCGCATAGTCCAAGCTCTTTCCCTTGGGGGAGACTAAACGATCGTGAAACCAAATATGAAAGCGCATAAAACTTCTTCATTGATTGATAATAGCACTTAATCACAATTATATTCTTACACAATCTCGATGTATAAAAAAAACTTTCATGTATAAAGGTTCATCCTAATTGTTACGTTAAAACGACGAATATTAAAAGAGAAACTAGATTTTGCAAATCCACATTCATTGTGAAATTAAAATTAATATATTTTTTAATAAGTTTCCGGTGTTAAAGTTAATGTTAAATAAAAATTGAAAAACAAATATTAAGTAATCATCTTTTGAATGAATCGGAATTAAAATAGTTACCTTTTGAATAAACTATTAATTGAATAATTGTCTTTTGAAAAAAACAATATATGTATGTTGAATTACTGAAATTTACGTTGTAGCTCCACTTACAAAATACGAGTATAACCTTTATTCTTAACGTTCAATTTCAATATCTTCTCATTTTTACAATTCGTATTTTTAATTTTCTTTATAAATGTATTTTTTTCTAAATATTCTCTCGTAGGACTCTAGGATGCCTTAAAATAATTTGAACTTAATATTATGCTCATTTAAAGCTTATAATATGATATTAATATCATTGTACATGTGATATGATTAAATTTAATTTAAATTAATGTTAATTAAATTCAATAGCTATCTTGTTTACATAGGTATATAAAGATAATGTAAGCTTTATTTAATTGTTTGTCATTATTTTAAATTCTCAATGTTTTTTTTATGAACAACAAATATTTTAAGTAGGTATTTAAATTTGAAATGCAAAAAGAGTCATAATGAAAAAGGCATAAGTAAAGCAAGGAATTGATGAATAATGGTTTACAAAACAAAAACATTCATTGAAAATGAAGCTTTCTTTTCAGAATTATTTATGAAGAAATATTTGATTCATATAAAAATTCAGGATATTCGACATTTGATATTTTTTGTATACTTTTTTTTAACATTTATGTCAAAAATGTTTTAGACATAAGATATTAAGAGAGATTATCTAAAAACCAATTTAACCTAACTCCAAAAAAACTGAATAGCTTTGTTTCACTGAAATTTTTGTAATGCAACATTTATTATTTTCAAAATTTCACTTTAAAGTGATTGAAGTCGTTAAAGTTACTGAAGCGTATTGTTCACAAAAATTTAATTTCCATAAAAAAGATGAGTCAAATCCAAAATTGCTGAAAAATGTTCATTTCGTTTTCAACTACCTGTGAAAAAAATACAACAGAGGAAAGCGTCCTGTATTTCATAGTACGATTGTTTTTCTTTGAAGTTTTCATCCAAAAATTTCACAGAAAACGATGTTATTTATTTCGTTTTTAAATACATGTGTACGTTAAATTTTCTTTTCAAAGCAAAAAAAATTTAAAACAATATCACTTTCTTAATTATCCCCAAAACTTGCTTTAAAAAAAAGAAAATTCTTTAGAGGCTTATTTTCTTCAAAACAATTTTTTTTCCATCATACTTTGTTAAATTTATATTTATATATATTTTAGCATAAAATAAGTAAAATGCTTCAAATATATAAGCTTTATCATTATTCTTGCATATATATAATAGTAACTATATAAATGTAATTTACTTAAAGGTGTCAATTCCATTCGCTTCAAAAAGCATAGTAAAATAATAAATTTACAAAATTCTCATTTTATTTTAAGTCTTTGTATTTTTCCGTTTTTTTAGAATACTCGTATGTACATAATATTCATAATTGTAATTCATACTGGAAAACGTCCGGACTTTATAATTTAATTTACGACATAATCTAAAAAGATTTATAATAAAATTCAAGACTTTTTTTACTATAAACTTATTTTATTATGAGTGCTTCTTTTTTAATCTTGAATTTGTTTCAGTAGAAGTATTTTAATTAATTTAGTATCAAAACATGCTTATATTATAAAAGTGCTTATGAAGTACAACACTTTCGTAGGATGTGAAGTAGTTCATTTGTAATTTTTATTTTTATCAACAGGTTTCCTTCGTTTTGTTATATTCATCTATAAAGAGTATATATCCTTCAAGTTACTAAGATACATAAACATTTAAAATTTATATTAAATGCATACGCACAAACAGACACGCGTAAGTTCGCGTTTACGAATGCTGCATGTGTTGTGAGAAGTTAAAATCCAAACCAGTTACTTTTGCCAACTTTCCCTGAAACAGGGGTGAAATTGACAAAGTGAACAATTTTTTTTACTGTATGGATGGTTAGCCTTATACTAACCTATAAATTAAGGAATACAAATAATGGATTACATATTGTTATATACAATAATCTGAATACGTAATAACATGAAAATAATGTAATATAATTTTGGCAAAAAGTTTCAAATCAAAGCAAATTAAATATTTTATTTTTTGTTTGGTTATAAAATTCGTTTGCACAGTTATGTTGAAAAGTATGCAAACAATTTTAAATAATTGTGCACCAATTCATTGAACAACCATTTTATATAGGAATAATATAAAATATCTTTAAATTATACATCGTTAATTCTCAAAGAAAAAATATTATTACTTAATATTAAAATTATATTAATTAACAGTTTCGGTAACTCACTAAACTTAAGGCTATATGTGTCAAATCTATATGTCTACTTGTATAAAAATATTAGTACGCTGTTTAATGATTACTTTTTTAGCTAATTAAATTATTTATAACGCTTCAGTTTATTTTTGTTTAAAAAACGTATAATTTTCTTTTACATTTAAATTTTTCGTTTATCTAATAAAAATAATTGA
Source organism: Agapetus fuscipes (assembly GCA_951799405.1). NCBI lineage: Eukaryota > Metazoa > Arthropoda > Insecta > Trichoptera > Glossosomatidae > Agapetus > Agapetus fuscipes. The sequence goes on from OX637332.1 coordinate 27,079,028, forward strand.
ACAAAAGCAGGGAAATTTCAAAATTATAATTAATTTCAATGTTAATTACACTTTTCGGATATTAGACGAACCGTATGGGAGAACTAACATAATTCTTGATGTTTCGTTGGTGAAGTAGCCAGCGTCTTCAGGAGGCACTCTCTATGCCCAACGACAGAGGATGAACTGAATTATTGTTTACCCTCGGACGGAGGAGGATTAACACTTTGATTTTGTTTTGAGTCAAAGTCAATAGATAGCACTGTGTTACTCATACATACAGAGCTTGTTATGTCTTTGGGTGTAAACTTTCAAATTAATTCTAATTTGTAAAAATGGCAAGCGACCGTAACTCCAGCCTTAACTTGAAGCAAGAAAATTTGTATTTTCCTGGATTCTTACATCGACTCAAAACAGAATTAATGTAGTACAAAATTTAACTGAAATGTGACGCGATATCTCCTTAAATCTGTCATTATGATAACTTGTGTTATTTAATCCAGTACAAATTTGTACACTTGTCAGTCTCCTGCTTAGGAATTAAATATGATATTTTACACCCTTACAGAATAATTTTTCTGGAAAAATTTCAGCGTCAGATGGAATATATCATTAGCTGTATCATTAATTTTTCACTCCTTTAAATTCTTATTAATTACGTTTTGAATAAATATGTTATTACATTATTTGAATGCAACAAATCGCCTATTTAAATGAAAAACAAAGTAAAATAAATCAATTGAAATCATTTATTTGAGTTTCAACACTTGCTCTGATATATTTTTTATTTAAATTTGCTTTAAAACCAATTTTGAGTGGCTTCAGGTGTAATAATGTATTAGTGATTTTGATCATTAATTATTTTTATAATAGGTATATCTTCCTTATTTGTATCATATAAACCTATTTGAATTTGTGTTTGTTGTCATAACTTATATTAAACATACTTTTAAAAACTTAACACTACTTTCAATTAACTTTTTTTGAAATAATGTACAACCATCGAAAATAATTCAGTTTATTACGAACCAAACGATCTTGAAAGATTTATTTTGTTAACTAATATCAAAGAAGTCAAATTTCAAATACTTTTCATAATTTTATATAGCGCCGTTTAGTGGCACTAGCCACTGCGGGCTATGTTTATTTTACTGGAATTCATTAGGTTTTTTTCTTTTTAAACATTTGCTAGTAGTTTATATATGGTAACGTGTGTATAAAACGTAGAAGCTTCAATCCTTTGTAGTGATTCCAGTGTCTTACTTTTAGCTAAAAAAATAAAAATTGTTCATTATAATATGTAAATTATTACGTACTTTGTCTTTAAACGTAATTTTTAATAATAATAAAAAAAAAACACACGACGTAGCAGTCTCTCTGCTAAGTGGGAGTTTAGAATATCCGAATTGAATTTCCCGTTGCAATTTCTTCTTCTTGTTTAATAAAGAAATTGTTACGAAAATGTCTATAATCAATAATCTAAGTTGCAAAGAATAAAATTAATATTAAATGTATGTCCACAAACAAACACGCGTAAATTCAAATTCTGTATGTATATTTACAAATTAACATCCAAACCTCAAATGAGCATAAGCTCTGCAACTTTTGCCGACCTTCCCTGAAACAGGGGTGACATTGGTAAAGTGAATCATTTTTAGAGTATGGGTGGTTAGCCTAATACCAACCTTTAAGTCAAGGATTACAAATAATAAATGACATTTAGTTTAATAAGAACAGAACCTTAAAAATAAATCTATACAAAAATGCGATTCTAAAAAACGACATAACTTTTGTCTTGTAGACACATTATTGATAATCTAAACTCTCGTAGCGTCCTTTAGAAAGAGCCATTATTTGGGCTTAGTGATAAAATTGTGCTTATGCGGGTGACCCATCAATAAATGTTGATTGTTTTGCCTATTATATATATTATTATAATTATACATTTATTATAAAAAAAAAAATACATAAAATGTATGAGATAATCATGGACCTCTAACATTTGAAACCATCCTATTAATTATGACATCATCGAGCTTCCCTTACATCAAAGGAATAAACATTTAGGGCCTGTTGCACCAACCTCCAATCAATATTTGATTGACGCATCAAGTTTGATTACTTATTTCTGGTAAGTACCTGGGTTAAATATTTCTCGGAAGTGGGCAATAATATGATGGAATTTGAAAAGGGAAAATGATGTACATCATCTGATTTACGTATATTCAATCAAATAATTATGATTTTGTCTGATTGGAGTTTGGTGCAACAGGCCCTTATCATCGCCAACTCGTCCCCCCAGTGCTTGTTTGGCTTATTTACCATTTGATTCAAAGATGATCTTTCAATGAACTTATCTTAAAAATCACATCGCACATAATCTGAGCTAAGAAAAAAATGTAAAGCACGATAATGTGAGAGTTGCTTTAAATATTTTTTAAATAAATTTCCAGTTTTCACCATTGGTCCAGTACACATACAAACATTGTTCATGTGAAATTACCTCTGATGGGCATAAGACAAACACGCACTTAGGGGACAAACTGGCATTCTGATGAATCTTGCAAACTTTATCAAAGACGCTTTTCAATTAAAAGCAAAAGATTAATAAATAAAACGTCTCGTTCGAAAGACGAGAATAATTGTATTGAATTAATTTTTCTGAGTTCCAGAGTATAAGACATTGTGGGAATTCCCATCGATCGAGTTAAAAATGCATAAAATTGTATGGAAAATTTAACAGCAACCTTTAGTGAAAGATAGAATTTTCATACATTCAACCGGTCGATAGCTCAGTTGGTAGAGTGCTTGCATTCCATGCCGTGAGCTCAGGTTCGAATCCCATTGAAATGATTTCCCGCTTCGGTGTTTATTTCAAACCTCAAAATAAAATACCAGCAAGGTTTACTAAGCCTTCACAAGAAATGAGTATCAGCCACCTCGGGAGCTGTGAAACCCCACTTCAACTGAAGAGGTTGGCGTAAAGCCGGCCCACTTACTTGTAATAATAAATAGGTTCCACTCGCCACATGCGAAACCCTTCGGGGATAACGCGGCAAGAAGTTACACTATATTTAATCTAATAAAATCTAAGCTGCAAAGAAATATATCATTTAAGATTTATATTAAATGCATTCCCACAAGCAGACATGTATAATTTCGCGCTAACACATGCCGCATGTGGATCTACAATATAAAAACCCAATCTCAAATAAACATAAGCCCTGCAACTCTTGCTGTCCTTCCCTGAAACAGGGGTGACATTGGCAAAGTGAACCATTTTTTACAGTATGGGTGGTCAGCCGCATACCAACCTATAAGTCGAGGAACTATATGTGTAGCTTAATTGCAATGTTTGTTACTTGTCACACTTAATCACGTGATGATCGGCGTTCTTTGATAGAAGTGATACAAAAAGACGTAGAATAGAATTTGTTCGTTTCGGAAAAACTGTGGCGGTTGCCTGGCAACGCTTCAAGCTGACGTCATCATTGTGTCAAGGGGTCCATGGAAAATTTTACTTTAACATTGCTGTGATACCTACTTACAATCATATTGTAACTTCATTTGATGAATAATTTCACAAAGCTAAAAAGCTTCTTCGGTGGTAAGCTTGCAAAACGTATGAAATTTTGCAATGATTTCTGCGGTTCAATTGATTTCTTTAAACGCTTCGTTCCCGTTATCCATAAACTGCTATATTTTGCTTTTTAATACAACCAATCTTTCGTTTTGTACTGTACCGAACACTAAAATAAGTAATTACCTACTGAATCCTTTTTATATCCTCAAAATTTATTAAATAATATGTGCGCTTTTTATTCTCATACTTCTGACATAATTTGTTAAATGGTTTAAATAATAATCCTGTTATGATATTATAATACTTTTTTTTTTTTTTAATTCAACTGATATTTATTGATTTATTTAACATGATTTATTTGGCACAATATTGGTTACACAGTGTTGTTTATTCTTCTCGCTCTTGCTTATGTTTATTATGTTTCATTTTAACTGGCTCTGGCTCCCCGCAGAATCTTTGCTCGTATATATAAGTGCGGCAGAGTCGATTCTTGCGTGTTCGAGACACTTTTCGAAACACTTTTAGATTGTTCGACACACACCAGTGTGCTTAGGTGCACGTACTACGAATCCATAGTTCGTAACAATACGATGAAAAATACTTTAAAAAACTAAAAAATAATAATTTTGGCATAAGCTTGTTATTTTTGTGATCGCCTTGCTTGTGTTTATCACACACAAGTCCTTTATAATCGTGAAAAAGCACCAGCCCAAGCAAAACCCCTTTGCTGCATTGCTAATCAATAATATTTGATAATTTTTAATATTTTTTTGTTTTTCCAAAAACTTTCAGTAGGTACCTATTGTCTGTTTATTATGTCAAATGAAATTTTTAAATTTCATAAACTTAAGTGATGGTTATATTAAGCACTTAATGCAGTTGGATTTTTAAAATATATTTTATTTGTAATTTAAATTTAAATAGTGTTTTGATTATATTTTTTTTGTAGCCAAGCAATTATGGACTGTAAAGTGTGTTATGGTGTTTTAATTTATTTGAATATTTTACTAACTCATAATATGTTACATAGATTTAAGTAATTTTATCTATTTATATTTAAAACATGTGTTTGTTACTTTTGTTAAATGCTGAAAAATAATATTTTCTAAGCGCTTTATATTTATTTTATGTTTTAATTATACTCAACGTCACAGATGAAATTATTTTTAAATTTAGTTTGATTAAATTTAATTTAATTTAGTTTAATTCAAGTGCATTTTTTAACTTTTATTGATACTGATTTGCACACTATCTACTGATGTAATATATTTGAGTATTTTTTAGGACGCAAAATTATAGTTTTAAAATATACTTAAGTGTTGGCATAAATTATAATTAATTAATAATTTTTAAAAATAACATGTAGGTGTCTCCTTCTTAGCTTCATCATTTATTATGATAATGTAATGATATATAGTGCTATATATTACTTATATATCTATTTATTTTTGTCGAAATTCCATGAGGAAAGAAAATAACTGAAGGAAAGCGTTACTAACAGGCTTTTGAAGCATCTGTCCCAGTATAAATTATAGCTCAACTTCCCTTACCATTGAATACTCGATGTCAAAACTCTGTAGAAACTCAAAGAAAGCCCTGTTTATCATTAAAGTTATCAAGTTTAAATACAGTTTTAAACTTTCACCTTAATTTTCATGGTCAGTCTTATATGAAAAAATATTTTGTGTTTTTTTGAGTTAGACTATGGTGTATCAGCTGCTTTTTTATCTACCGACGTTTCGTTTCACGAGCAGAAAGCATTCTCAAGGCAAGTTATGAAAGCGACGTGGCTGTCTTCGCTGTTAGTAACTGGCTGGCATGTTTATGAGAACGAATCGAGATTTTAATGGCAGAAGTTGTGTTAGATGGAAATTATATACTTAGGGTGATTGTGAACTGACCTCATGCGACCCGTTGATAATAATTGTTAATTATTGTATTACTTATTTAAATATTTGTCAAACCAGGTCATGTAAAATGAAACATAACGTTCTATTTACCAATAAAATATTTATAAAGGATTCACACACTTTTATTTTATATTTTTCCCTTGTGGAACTTTTGTTAAGAACTATAAGTTTGTGTGTACATGTATCATGGTACGATGGTGCGGAGAGCAGAGGCGCTTCAAGCATTGTGACGCGAAGTCGATAGAGCTAGAGAAGTACTGTGTAACCGTATATTGTGCAAAAGAAATCCTGTAAAATAAATAAATCACAGTTTAATTAAAAAGAACCAAATTAAAATCTTAACACTATTACTCACTCTATAGAGGCAGAAATAGGCTACTATAATCTTTGATCTAAGTTGCAAAGATACATTACATTTAAAACTCATATTACATGCAAATCCAATCTCAAATGAACATAAGACCTGCAACTCTTGCCGACCTTCCCTGAAACAGGGGTGAAATTGGCAAAGTGAACCATTTTTTACAGTATGAGTGTTCAGCCTCATATCAACAAAAAGTAAAAAATTCAAGTTGAAAATAAAACATCGATCGATATAAATGAAATGGATGGTGCATCATTTTATTTCCATAGTAAAACACGTGCTATGAAAAACAATAATAGGTACCTATATAATTAAAGATGAGACACAAGATATCAGCATCACACGTTCCTTGACTTATAGGTTGTTATGCGGCTGACCACCCATAATGTAAAAATTGGTTCACTTTGCCAATGTCACCTCTGTTTCAGGGAAGGACGGCAAGAGTTGCAAGGCTTATGTTCATTTGAGATTGGGTTTTTATATTGTAGGTCCACATGCGGCATGTGTTAGCGCGAAATTATACATATCTGCTTGTGGGAATGCATTTAATATAAAACTTAAATGATATATATCTTTGCAGCTTAGATTAGATTAGATTAGATTAGACACGTCAAAAAAGAGACATAAAATAGCATTTTTTGTGACAGTTTTCCTTGACGCTTGCATGAAAACTGATCATAAAAGACCTCGTTTGTATACTTCTTTGGCACGCCAAACGGCTAAGATTTTGTTTTGATCGATGTACTTAATAACAAATAGAATTTTAAACACACCTAAATTTTACCTGAAATAAATTTCCATTTTTTGAAACCTGCAGTTTTTGGCAGCCGCATAGCGTCCCTCCTCACCTCGCCTTCCCACCTCGGCCTTGTTTTTCAAACCCTTCTCCTTTCTGGGTGTCATTGATGTTGCGTTTGGGAACCTGTGATTTTAGCCACTTTTGCATAAGTCCAGCGTATCTCAAACTCTGTATCTTCATGTTGTCCCTTTAGTGCTTGTTTGTCTTATGTCCTTCAGAGGTTTTTTCGCATGAGCAATATTTGTAGTGTACTATACTAGACCAATGTGTCTTTAACTAAATCTAAATCTAAGTTCAAAGATATGTATCATTTGAGATTCATATAAAATGCATTCCCACAAGCAGACACGCATAATTTCGCGCTCACACATGCCGCATGTGGACCTACAATACAAAAACCCAATCTCAAATGAACATAAGCCTTGCAACTCTTGCCGACCTTCCCTGAAACAGGGGTGACATTGGCAAAGTGAACTATTTTTTACAGTATGGGTGGTCAGCCTCATACCAACCTAGAAGTCAAGGAATTATCTTATGAAAACTGGAAATTGATTTCAAGAACATTTAAAACAACTCCCACATTATCGAGTAATAAGTCTTTTTCTTAGCTCCGATTGTGTAGAATGTGATTCCTAAGACAATTTCATCGAAAGGTCATGATTGAATCAAATGGCAGATAAGCCAAACAAGCACTGGGGAGACAATGTGTGTAAGGATGTTGGGTGCATGGTGTTCAGTATACAGCACAGAGGTATACAGCTTATTTTTGCGTTAGCTGTGTCATCAAAATTTCTTTAAAATGCCTTCACTTTTGAGTCCAGAAAGTCGGTTGCAAATGATCTGAGGAGCGAGCATCACGGAATGAATGGCACCTGAAAAGTTATGGACGCTGAGATCCAGCAGAAGAACTTCAACCAAGCCATATATTCTTCCTCCTCTCGTCCCCTCAAGGGCAACTCGTAGAACGACTCACATTCATCCCTCTGTAGTCGACATCAAACTATGAGAACTTGGTGTTTTCATGACTCATTCCTTTGCCAAACTGCCCGCTTATGGAACGAGCTACCAGCAACCAGTATCAGCTGTTGCCTATGGAGTTTGTTTTGAGTCCAAGTATACTTACAGAAATCCTACTTTTTATTATCTGTTGAACCTGTATCGGTCTGTAGTCTAAGGATTAAGGCTACGGACTCGTATTCTGAAGGTTGCGAGTTTGATTCCCGGCGAAGCAACACAAAATATTTATATTAATTAAATTAACAAAGTTTTAATTCACTTTTTATAATTTTATTTCTGTATCGCCTACAAGGCATCTTCAGGACAATTGTCCTGAAGATTCCTTGTAGGCAAAAGTACTAGACAGAAATAAAATTATAAAAAGTGAATTAAAACTTTGTTAATTTAATTAATATACGATGGACTTTCACTGTGTAAACCACCAAACCCTTAAAAATATTCAAAATATTAATATTTTCAAATTTGCTCTTCGCTGGGTTGAAAAATTCATTTACCTTTAAAAACATACCAGTACCTAACTAAAGTTTCATTCGCTTTACAAAAAACAGGTTTTGCTTAACAATTGTCGCTTTTCAGCGACAAACAAACTAGCAGAGAACTCTAGGATGTAATTCACACGAAAACAGCACTCACCAAGTAAATCATCCATGTATTATTATTAATAAATGAACAAAAATTAAACTTATATACTTTATTACTTCTTTCAAATAAAAATACAGGTTTATCGTAAAAGGCTATTCCTATGCACACAACAATACAGATAGTAAATCGTATCAAGTTCCTTTCAAAATATATTTTACACATTTTGCAGCAAGGATTGTTGGTGTTACAATACACGGAAATGTATGTATCATTTGCAAGGTAATGCTCACAATTTTGTCTGCACAGGGTATATATGTATGAATTTATTTTCATTAAGAGATACATGTTTTATTGCATTGTCAGTGGATGTTGTTCGCCCAGCCGTCCAGCGTTTGTACTCAGCACCTCAGTAAGTGAGTTGGCTAGCAATGTAGAAGGCATGACCGTAAGCCTTAACCTAATCTAAGCTGTAGTCAACTGAAGCCCTCGATACAACAAAAGAAACGCGCGTAATAATTACAAACTACCTATATGAGACTATTCCACTCTATCCTTAATGCACTCACCAATACTAGTAATGTTCATAATAGTGTGTTGGACAACCAATAATAGCAATTATTATAAAAAACAGAGTTCCCTGTATACATGCTGTAAGTATGGTACAAATGAAATAATGCAAGATCAGAAGTGCTATTCTGCTAAATTCCTTACGACCTTAAGGCGACGAGATAGCGATTCGTGTCCAAAAATAAGGTGTACTGTGATTTTTTGTCTACAGAGTTCTTTCGTAATCGCTATCAAGCTCCGACTTGGATTGAAGATAGCGATTCGTGTCCAAAAATAAGGTGTACTGTGATTTTTTGTCTACAGAGTTCTTTCGTAATCGCTATCAAGCTCCGACTTGGATTGATACACAAAGTGTAAGGAATTAAGCAAAATAGCGCTACAGTGCTATCTCTCAAAAGACTTGCATAAATAGAATCTTCCACACAATGCAGTTTTTTTAATACATTTCACCATCAGTAAACAATCTGAATAGGAGATTTACAGTTCCTTTCAACATACAAAACCAATGGCTAAATTTCTATTGATATTCCTCGAGCTGTCAAAAATACTGAAAGTTGTATGAGATGGCTCATACAAATAGTAAAGCATTTTAACATTTTACGGTGCTATTAGCAAACAGCAAAGCCGCATGGCTCATCCGCAGTTTACAGTGAATTTTCCATAGAAAAAAAATGATGATCTGTAGATCAGCCACAATGAATAGCACTGAAAGAGGGAGAATGTATAAATTTTTAAAGAGAGCACCAAAAAATTCCGACTCACGTTTTACTTCTCGACAAACTTTGAAGTCTCGACTATAATTTTGTGCACGGGAATACAAACTATATATATAATCATCAGTTCAGGATAACTAAGACTGTTATAATTGTTGTCAGTTTAAGCAAGACATAACACTGCCAAGTAAAACGCATACAAAATGAAAAATACATATTATGCACTTCTACTGATAAGACAGCTCTGATCAAGCACAACTTTAAGAAGTCAAAATCTATTTGGTTACTCGTTGCAGAAGGTATACTCTAATTTCAGGTGAAATACCTGGTAGGTATCTATGTACAAAATTACAAATAACTACGTGTGTATGGTATACCAGCTGGGAAAACACATATGTAATACTAATGTATAACTAAATAAATGTCACAATGGTTCTAGGATCAACTTAAAATTATATTGATGTTAATAATTCTAGCATTTCTGGACAGACAGTAATATTCAATGCAGTTTTGTCGCAGCACGCTTATCTTATGTATTCACATCAACTATTAATTGACAAACTAGCTCAACTCCACTATTTGCAATATTCAATTATTTTCAATGCTAAATTCAGAATTTTTATTTGCGCTTATATGAAAGACAAAACAGAGTACTGTGTAGCACTCTCTATCATACCATCAATTTAGAAACCAAGGTTTTTTTTCTTCACAGCATTAAATAACTTATGTTGGTGAGATATTTAAAATACAAACATTGTTTTTAATAAGTCATCTGTTAACTTAACAATAAAGTGGATAGGAAGAGTTAGTATGTATATTAACGGCTAATATGAAATCTGCAAAATTGAATTATAACAATTGCATCAATAATATTCCCCGTGTTTATTTATTAACGGCTTTAGGTGTTATAAATACATAATCATTAAAAAGTAATAAGTACTTGAAGGACAATACAAATCTGTAACATTAATTATTATTAGTTATAATAATAATAAAAAGCAATCCACCTATTTTTCAGAAAGAAAAGTGTACTTCCACGAATCAGTGACAATGTTTCAATCAGAGCCCTTAGTACTAGTTTTTGCTTCATAAATAAGTAAATGAGTATTTATAACTTTGTATAAAAATTTGAGAATTGTCTGTGCAACTTTCTGTAAAAAATTCTAAACACTCACTTACTACTATTAAAGAAAGAATTTGTACTAGATAAACAAGTTTGTTTTCAATAAGCGACAGTCTAAGGCAGCAAATGAAGAAAAAAAATCAACAACTTATACATTTATGACATAAAAGATTGTAATTTTAAATATTAAATTGGACATTTGTCATCGCTTTATAGACGATACTTCTATTTCGCTAACACCTAAGTGCAAAATGCAAATAATACAATCAGTATATTAAAACACTTAAAATATTATACAAATTTAATATGATTATTATTATTAATATTAATATTGACACAAATAGGAAATGCCTTCGTACTGTATAACAAAGATATATTATTTCCAAGACAACCTATACCTAATATGAAATAGTATATTATCAAAGGCATCACCAAAAAAGTCTCCTGAGAAAAAGTCAAATTTATTGTGGGTACACACAACAAAGAACCAATTGTTCAATAGCCAGATGATGGAGACCAGTATCAGCTCTTCCTAAAACCCTGCAGAGGTGATGACATTGCATGATAATCTGATCATACACACCGCCAATCCACCACTTTGCAGGACACTTTCAAAACAATATAAATTTCAGTAGGGGCTGTCCATATATTACGTCATTCGCATTAAGGGGGGGGGGGGGGGAGTCTGGTCTGAGGATGATGGCAAATGATGTACGAGTACCAAAAGTGACGTCGTTTTTGTAAATACCAATTTCTACAAAATATACAAAATATTATGTAAGTAATATAACATTATTAATTATTAAGCGCATCCATTATTACAGCAAGAGGAGGGGGGGGGGTGGGCTCATTAGATAATGACTAAAGGATGATTCTCGAAATTCAAAATGATATTGTTCGAAATGATGATATTCAAAAATCGGCCAAAATCGATGACGTAATTTATGGACAGCCCCGTAGGTCGTGGTCTATCAACTTCTATTTTTTTTTATACACGCTCAATTGCTACTTAGGGCCCAAAAGATCATGAAATTAAATATAATATTATTACTGTTTTGCTGCAATGACACATATCTATGTACTATGGTTATCTCGTCATTCTGATGTAAAGAAGTTGAAGAGCACATGAACGCAATGAAAAACAAGCAGTTCCAAGTAACAACCTTTGTTCTTCCAAGTAAAACATCGAACCGAGAGAAAAGGACCCCTCTCTGTACCTCTCTCACCCCCCTTCTGTATTTACTTAGCTAAGAGTTACACCTTAAATAATTACGGTACAAACGCTATGTACATATTTCACCAAGTTGAATAATTTAGAAAATATTCTTGTTCATTTCTCAGATGCTGCTATGAATAAATATTATATACCCAATATACCCAAGGGTAATCACCTTCATCCCCCAATGACACAACAGTGCTGATTGGGATATATTTTCTAACTAACCTGCAGCTTTGCTAACCTTCCATGAAACAGAAGTGGCAATGGCAAAGTGAATATTTTTTTACAGTATTGGTGGTCAGCCTCACACCAGCCTATATATTAATCAATGATTTTTTTTTATGAATAGCCAACTTTGGTTTTATGTTTATTACTATCTAACAATATATCGATCGAATAACTTATTCCAATTTTCCAAGCAGTCAGGTTCGGACACAAGTTTTTACTCGATTCCCTAATTTTTGTGTTTAATTTTGCCCTAATTTAGTTGTTCCTAAATTTCTGTAGAAAATATCAGTAAATAAATATGAAAGTATGTATCTAAAATGACATTTAACAAACCTCTACTGGAACCATGAAAGTGATTACTTGTTTTGAAATGTTTAAAACAATTATGAAACTGTCAACAATGTTACTAAATATTTTGTTTGAATTAGATAAAAAATATATTCAAAATATCAAATGATAAGCCTTTTCCGGTACCTCATGGACTAGTCGATAATAGGCAAATATATATTTTTTCCATGCATAAGCTAAATACTTTGCTGTCTCATCTGAATATTGCAAAATTGGGTCTTTATTGTAGGAAATACCTTATTTACTTGGCTTTAGCTATAATGAATACTTTCACCTATCATGTGTAATGATATATGCTCAAAATACCCACAATATTACGTTTGTGTCCAATCATCAGATCAAAGGTTGCCTCATTAAGTTCTAAAATTACTTCAACAATCAAATTGGATAATAATTAACAAGTAAAGAAACTCGTCTTTTAAATGGGTTGATCCCAAATATAAAAAATAAAAACAATTTAATTTTATTTGAAAATATGAGTAAAATTTTTGAATGAGGTTTTTTTTAATTATAACTGATTTGTTTCAATAAAAAAACAGGGTTAGGTTTTTCTTTTGTTATTTTTTAGAGTAAAAATTAAGGGAAGAATATATTTTTCAATGTACTCATACTTTTAATGGATTACTCATAGCCTTTTAGTCATTTCTATAACTGCATAATGCCGATTATAATTAAGCTCAAATCAGGACCTAGGGAGTATTAAAAAATACTTGGATACGACAGGTAACTTTTTCCATTTAATTTTATGAATGTTAGTTACAACGCTGGTAGTAAAGTTACAAAACTTTTTTGGTAGTTAATTATTCATCTTTCACTTTTTCTCATCCTGGGTTTTATTGTATTACTTGCTTTTGAAGAAACAGTCAATAAATTGTTATTTCTTTCATTCAGTTGCAGGGTGTATGTCCATTTGAGATTTGGTTTTTATGTTGTAGGTTCACATGAGGCATGTGCAAGCGCGAACTTGTACGTGTCTGGTTGTGAGAATGCATGTAATGTGAATCTCCAATGTACCATATCCTTGCAACTTAGATTAGATTAGATTAGATTTGATGTAAAAATTCAATTACAAATGTTTCTTTTTATCTTGTTTGCTTTTGCCATGTTTTTTCATCTGTAGTTTTTTTAGCTTCACTTTGATTCTGTGTATTGAAAAACATGTTTATAAAGATGCATCCAATGAAAAAAATACTTTTCAAGTGAGTTTCAAATTCACAAAGTAATCTTTACAATGAAAAGTATTATCACTGCCGATTTTTGAGGCTCCCGGAACAAGAAATTCTTGATAGCTTAACAAAGCATCGAAGAATGTCGATGGTTTTGCCACATGCACAGAGAGCCTTGGATACTTTGGATTTTTTAGGTTAAACAAAATGTGTATATCACCTTCAAAAAGATGAATATAACTCTGTTTCTTCCAGACTATAAACCAATTTACATATGACTGCAGTACTTCATTCATTTGGTATGGTATTATAAATAAGTTCACAACTCTAAATTCAGGATTCGTCTGGGTTATAATCTGGTATTGTGAAGTATCATCACATTTCATAACCCGATCAACATGGCACAAAATACTCTGACGTCACCCAAACCGAGAGATTTATAAAGTGTCAATTTAAGTAATAAATCGTATATTTATGGAATAATCACAAATTACATAGGATTTACAAATATGGTAACATCGTGAATAATTAAACCTATTCATATTAATTTCGAGGAAATTTTTGAAAAATAATCAGAGAAATGCAACACCTTCTATCGAAAGAAAAAAAAATGGTTTTCCTTATCTTTGTTATTCCTTTACAATATTCTCCTTAACAAAAAATTAATGGACTTACTGAACTATCAAGTAAATGAGTAAAAATTATATCCAAGACAAAACCCACTTTGTACATTTGAAAATAAAATGAGTAATTTCATTTTAATTCAAAGTGTACCCATCTTTTCGTGTAGTTGCCTGTTATTGAAACGGTGGCATGTCTTGTACGGATATCTGTCACATAATTTAGACTGTTTACTAGTAAGATTGATAGTTGCATTGTTTAGTGAGGACTTGATACTAGCAAGACTAATTTTAAAGTATTTGTTCTATGGCATGTAACAAGAATAATATACTGTTAGAACTGTGGTTGATAACCAAACGGTTCAAATAAATGCACAGCTGCTCCTATCCCTTACAAAATTGTAGTACTCCTCCAATTTACAACGGAGTCAAAAAATCTTTAATATAAGCCTTTGTCCTCACACTGTTATTATTATTTTTTAGTACTCGCTTTGTCATTTTCAAGTAAAACACAATACTGTATCTTTTTCAGTTGTCTGGATGAGACATAACATTTTGAGAAAGGAATATTCAACCTGAACATTATAAATGTATTTTTTTTGGTGTGCATCCCTCTTAATCAGAAAAATGAATAGGCAGTATGTAATAATAAATAAAACAAAAAGTTTTGCATGCTTGATCAATCTATAAGGTAGGGGAATATGATTCTTTAATAATATACAATAGGGACAGATGTAAAGACAAATCTTGACAGTGGTATAGAAAGTAATATAAATATTCACAATTTTTTTGGTTGATTTTAGGAAATGGCAAAAGATGAAATTTTACAAAGTAAATCCTAGGTCCACACTGTGCAATGATTAAGAATTAAATAGTAAGTTTACTTTTTTTGAAATATTTCATTTAAATTATGTGCATATTAGTCAACATGTCAAGTAATACTATGGGAAAAAATGGTCTGAATGAAGTAACAAACAATTTATTAATAATACTATGTTATAATATGTCAATAAAATTTATTCGCCACATGCAACATCCCGCGACAAGACAGATTACAATCACCTGGCGAATTCATAACATTTCTTTATGATTAATGTACAGAGAAAATAATATGAATATTTAGAGTAACAGTTAATAATAAATTGAGTGTTTATATAAAAATACAAACTACTCAAACGAAAAGGTCTTTCCTTTGATTATTTTCTTAGAATACAATATTTCAAAGGCCCTACAAAAACACTGAAGTTTATCATACTGATTTTTATTTAAGTTACATGTATAAGTTACGTTGAATTAATATTAATGTAAAACGGTTACAAAAAACTTCAACAAAAGTCTTGTACAAGCATTTAGAATTTATTCCTTTGTGTGGTGTGAATATCTAGGCAGCTACATCCTAAAGGCCTCATGTATAACTGGGGTACAACTCTTTCAATATGGTGAAAAGTTATGCCGAGTTTATATGTAAAGCCGTACATAACTAGATCTAATAAGATAGTACTCCCTGCGATGAAATCATCGTTTCAATTTTCAGGTTTTTACGTGTCTGCAATTATTACATAGCTTGCACATACAAATTGTTCTGTCCAGTGGTGCTTTGTAGTCCGGTATTATGTAACACGGGGAAGAGAAAATTATACCTGAATTGAATATATCCACTCAGAGAAATTTTCAAGAATAAGCCACTCGTTCCCATCTCTGGTGTGAACAATTAATAATTGAATAAGCTTAATGATTTGAAATATTAAAAAGAAAAGTATAAATCACTATTTGGAAGGTGATCAACTCAAAGGCCACTTTCTGATAAAATCGAGCTTCATAGATAGAAATAAAACAACTTTGTCTTTGGATTACTTTTGTTGTTTTATTGATGAAAGTTTACAAAGTTCATGCACTGAAATTTACTTTAATCAATGAAAGCTTTTGTTTATGCAGATTCATGTAAAACAAATCTTTCAAAGCATATATCTAACAAAATGAAGAATTAAAAAAATATATATAAATTTCGGTATCACTATTCCTTTTTCAATTATAAGCAACACTTTTTTGTAACTTTAATGGATTCAAATTGTTATCAATTATAAACATTATTTTAGCTGAAATTAATCTCTGGTCATTTACGTCAAATTGCCTCCAAACAGTTGATTTTTAGGATTCTTACAATACTTATTAGAAATCCTGACAACCATATACAAAAAACTACAAAAAAAAAAGAAATAATACATTAAAATAGGTAGGTCAATATGTTATATAGCATGTATCAAGTTTTTTTTTTGAGATGGTATCTATCCCATTTTAACACCTACACATTGATAAATCCAAAATTAATACAAGAAGAATGGCTCTGTGGATACCAATTTATACACTTAAAAAATAAATTAAAAAAGGTTTTCAATATCTACTCTTTCAGAAATCAGAAAAATCCCATATTTTTGCCTACCCATGGCTGAAATGCTGTGAACTTCCCTGTTGAAAACTAGCATGACTTTGATAGTTCATCCTTTAAGAGACAAAATTCTACTAATTACTTTTCACACATTGATAACAACAGATAAGATAAAAGCACAATGACATATATAATACAGATTGTTATTATCACACCTCATTATCATCTTATGAATAGAGTACAAGATTCTGATTGTGGATTACCCATAGTAAAATGTTAACACCCAGTTTAAGACAGATTGCAGAGGACTCATGTCTTACGCAATTACAGATAACAAAAAAGTTTAAGGTGAATCACAACAAAAAAAAACCATAGCAACACAAAAATAACATATTTTTTTCATGTCATTTGTACTCCACAGGGCCATCATACTTTATTGTATTCAGTTTGAGAAACATACAAAATTAGCGAATTAAGAGTAGGAGATGACAAGATGGTTATATTATCAAAGGGATAAAGTTTTTCAGCTTATGTAACAATAACATTTTTGCAGCAACCAACTTTTGTTAAACTGTGAATAATGACAGAAATTCTATCCAACATAAATTCTGTTTTCAATAATTATACATGTTGAAACAAACGACCCGATATAAATCAATTTCACGTCTAGATAATAATTATATTTATGAACCCTACATCCATATGATTAAATTATAAGAAATAATAAATAAACAAAAAAAAGACAAATCATACCTAAACCACAATTATCTTAAGAGCAGGTAAATGTTAACAGACAATGAATATAGGAAATACAATAATACCTTCGATATAGGTAAGCAAATAAAAAAACCTGTAACAGGGGAACTTTGCCAAACGAGGATAACCTACAAAGTGTGTTACTCATAATTCAAAGCACTGATTATGTGATACACGTCTTTTTAATTAACTTTTAAATACAACAGTGCGTCTGATTAATCTCTTTCATACTAAAGCAATGTGTGTCAAGCGAGCCACTTTATTTTATTTCGATTCATTCATAATTTTGTCCCCGTCCCGGCATAGTTCCACTCTATTAAGATGTGTATTTTTTAAAATACTCTGAATGACTTTAGCGCACAGTAGAATCCCTTTCATCTGCCCACTGCTAGTCTCCCATTGTGCTCAAGCATTTTTTTTTTAACAATAAGCTTTTACTACGTGTTACCTACATTTTATACAGGACGTTTCTGCACTGAAACCCAAATTTAAATCCCTTGAAAACATCATCCTGCTTTTGCAAAGCTGAAATTGCAGCGGACGTACTCTGATAAAGACAAATAAACAATGACTTATACATTTAATACAAAGATAACATTGTTGAAATTCACTTTGAGTTTTTATTTAAAGGCAATACTAGTTTTGAGGGTGTCAATGTGTTTTAATTTACACCTGTCAATGGAAGGTACTGACACTCTAAAAAATAGCAGTGTTATGAAACAATAAGTCAAAGAGAATTTCAAGAGAGTAATCTTATTATTTTACTTTCACAAAGTTACGAGGAAATCTCGATAATAAAACCATTACTTTATGTAATTTCTTATTTTTTCGTGTTCCAACCAAAACTCCCACTCCGACAGGTAATAGGATTAGAGGGATTCTACTGTATTACAAAAAAAAGAATAAACGAAAAAAAAAAACCTGTCCAATTCTATTACCATTATAAATATTTTTAGGTAAGAAAAGCTTATTTTTTATACTTCAAGGGTTACTTTCTCAAGAGTAACGCAATAATAATAATAATAATAGGGGGATAATAATTGAAGGGGATTGAGGGGCGGGTTTCACGACAAACCGGTTACAGAAAACTCGTTCACAGACAGCTCAGCCATGGACAAATAGGTCACACGACAGTTCATTCATGACATTTTGGTCACAGACCCACAGATAACTTGTCCACAGACACATCGGTCACAGACAATTCAGTCAGACAACAGTTCGCCCACACATTTCGGTCACACACAATACATCGTCCACAGACTAACACAGAAAACTGCAGTTCATTAAAACTTACGTTTTTTAATAGAGAAAGCTTTCTGTGATGAAGCTGTCTGTGGACCTACATTGTATGTGACCGGAAAGTTATGAGGAGAAACTGTTGTGTGACCAAATTGTCAGTGACTGATGTGTCTGCGGCTGAGCTGTTGTTGACTGATGTCATTTGGATGAACTGTCCTGTGACCGAGCTGTATTTTAATGGGTTGTCCCTGCCTGATTTGCCGTGACACGTGAGGGGCCGCGGTGTTTATATGAAGAAGACGCCGATGGCTATGCCCAGCAGGGCGGCCACGGCAGCGATGGCCAGCACCTCCACGGTCATGATGGAGGAGAGCTCCGAGTGGGGCATGAAGCTGGCGGCCTCGGGGGGCGTGTAGGAGTGGCGGACGCTGTGCCCGTCCAGCTCTGTGCGCAACCGCAGCACCATCTCCTGCAACACGCAACACACCACAAATAAAATACAATCAGAGGAAGACCGAGAAAGGTATCTAATCTAATCTAATCTAAGTTGCAAAGATATGTTACATTGAAGATTCACATTACATGCATTCTCACAACCAGACATGTACAAGTTTGCGCTTGCACATGCCTCATGTCAGCCTACAACATGAAAACCAAATCTCAAATGGACATACACCCTGCAACTCTTGCCGTCCTTCCCTGCAACACAGGTGACATTGGCAAAGTGAACCATTTTACAGCATAGGTGGTCAACCGCATATCAACCTATAAGTCAAGGAACCTGGATGGACCAAATTCCTGAAATAGCAAATGAATGGGATATCCAGAGTCATAATAAAAGGAGAGCTTGTATGAAAAAGGTTATGACTCTGGATGAAATGAAAGAAGGAGCATGGTTATTACACTTTGCACAAAAAAATAGGGGAGTTTTACCTACCATTAAAACTCTTATTATGTTTCTATAGATGTCTGGAGTCCATATTATGAGAGAAACAATCACTTTTCCCCTTTTATGTGGTTTTTTAGTCCATTCCTGGGTCTTTGATTTGCACTTTTTTACACTTTAGGCACTTTTCTACTCTATGGTCGCTTTTTCCAGTTTCCCCATAACCCGGTCGCCATTTGTCATAAAGCTCATAATACACCAGGTAGGGATTACCTGGACTCCAGACATCTATAGAAACATAATAAGAGTTTTAATGGTAGGTAAAACTCCCCTATTATGTGTTCTGAAGAGATGTCTGGAGTCCATATTATGAGAGATCTGTCTATTATCTCCTGGTGACCGGGGACGTCTTTATTTGATATTAACTGGTTGAAATAGACTCGCCAGGGAGTAATCTTCTGGAGCTTTATGTTTCAACATCTCTTTCTGATAGTATTTTCTGAAGGTGTTTTCCTTTTTCCGGTATGTTATCTATTGGGTAGTTCTCCAGCCAATTAAGTGATGCGACCGCTGAACGTGTGCTGCCGGGAGTGGCCTCTACTCCTGCTGATTTTAGCGTGTTCTTTACCCATCCTCCTATGATTGTTCTTGTAGCTGCCTTCACTTGACCTCGGGTGCTGATGAACAGGTTATAAATATTTTGTCCTGATCTCCTTTCGCGTGATAGTTTAATCAGCTTCCTTATCCAGAAGACTGGGTTGACGTTGTGTTCCTTGGATTCCAGAAGTGTATCTGTTTTTGATCCAACAAATGGAATTAACACAATTGATGTGCCTTCGCCTAGAATGTTTCGTTCTGTGATATTTAGCAAGGTCAGATCGTGTACTCTTCTTCCTGAAGATAACAGAAGTAAGATTGCTGTTCTACACGCAACTTCATAGAGAGAATCTGAACGAGGAGTGTTCCTGACTAGCCAGTCTTTCACTATCTGCGGATTCCACACAGGGAACTTAGGAGGGTTGATCCTTACCATTGCTATGGCTTGTAATGTATGTTTCACTAGGAAATCTGAGCGGAGATTCTTTTCCATCATTGGGTTGCAGAAGGTTACGATGGCTGACTTGTGTAACAGTATAGTCCTGTATGACAGTTTTTTGTTAATGAACAGTTGCGCTAGATACCTTGCCAATTGATTAGGAGATGATGTGTTGGGATGGGTATTATTCGCTAGTATCCAGCGGCACCATCTTTGCCAAGCAGGTTTATATGTGTTGAGTGTGGAAGCTAGCCATCCTGACAGGAGCAGTCTTTTCTCTTCCGCGTTTTGAAAGATTGCGCATGAGTCTGTGGAGTCTCTGGATACGTAAGTTGAACTCATGTGTGCCGTCATGGATGCGAACAGGTCTATATCTGGTACTCCGAAATGATTGAAAATGGCCTTCGTTGCTGTTGATACGAGACGCCACTCTGGAGGGGATCTTCCTCTTGATAGGTGATCCGCGTCTCCGTTGTATCTTCCCGGTAGGTACTGCGCTGTTAGCGAGAATTTCCCATTGGCCTGCCAGAGTCAACAGATCTCGGGTAAGATTTAGGAGTGTTTTGGATCTGGTGCTCCCTTCCTTGCGGATGTAGGCGACTACTGTCTTGTTGTCTGATTGTACCAGAATTTCGGAGCCGGAAAGGTCGTGCGCTGTGCGTTGCAGGGTTGTGAAAACAGCAAACAACTCTTTTCGATTGGAGTGCCGCTTCTTTTGTTTGAACGGTCCACTGTCCTGACAGCATCAAGTCGTCCAGAGTTGCTCCCCAAGCTTAGTCTGACGCATCTGTTGTCAAGAAACGTTCGCAGGTTTCCCTGTGGATGGAACTTGATTCGTTCGCATTCCCTATCCCCCACTCTATTACTTATAAGCTGTCCTCGGTCATTTGTCCTGACCTTCTTGGTGACAGGTGCTTCAGTGGCCTGCTCGCTATCTGCAATTGTCTGCAGTGGAGGCGACCATGAAGCTGGCAAAGTTTAGTCTTCCTAGGAGACTTTCCGCCAGTTTTAAGGACCATTTTCGAGAAGTCAGTATTGCTCGAAGTGAGTGGCACAATGCCTCTTGCTTCCGGTAAGAAAGACCTTCCTGGTGACAGGTGCTTCAGTGGCCTGCTCGCTATCTGCAATTGTTTGCAGTGGAGGCGACCATGAAGCTGGCAAAGTTTAGTCTTCTTAGGAGACTCAGTTTTAAGGACCATTTTCGAGAAGTCAGTATTGCTCGAAGTGAGTGGCACAATGCCTCTTGCTTCCGGTAAGAAAGGAATTTGCAATTTTTGTGCGTGTCCCAAACGATTCCCAAGTACTCTAATTGTTGAGTGGGGAAGAGCACTGACTTCTGGAGATTTACATACCACCCCAGAGATTGTAGGATATCTACTGCTAGATGCGATTGCCGACGAAGATCGTCCTTGGATTGGTTCGCAAGGAGGAAGTCGTCGAGATAAACGATTGTCCGGATATCTCGTCGCAGCAGTAAGTAGTTGGGCTACCCAATTTGTGAGGGTTGCAAACATTCTGGGGGCAGATGAAAGGCCAAAGATGCGATTGCCGACAAAGATCGTCCTTGGATTGGTTCGCAAGGAGGAAGTCGTCGAGATAAACGATTGTCCGGATATCTCGTCGCAGCAGTAAGTAGTTGGGCTACCCAATTTGTGAGGGTTGAAAACACTCTGGGGGCAGATTAAAGGCTAAAGATGCGATTGTCGACAAAGATCGTCCTTGGATTGGTTCGCAAGGAGGAAGTCGTCGAGATAAACGATTGTCCGGATATCTCGTCGCAGCAGTAAGTAGTTGGGCTACCCAATTTGTGAGGGTTGCAAACATTCTGGGGGCAGATGAAAGACCAAAGATGCGATTGCCGACAAAGATCGTCCTTGGATTGGTTCGCAAGGAGGAAGTCGTCGAGATAAACGATTGTCCGGATATCTCGTTGCATCAGTAAGTAGTTGGGCTACCCAATTTGTGAGGGTTGCAAACATTCTGGGGGCAGATGAAAGGCCAAAGGGCAGACTTGTCATCTGAAGTAATTCTCCTCGATAGACCAGTCGCAAAAATCTCCGATGTTTCTGTGCTATTGGGAGATGAAAGTAAGCTTGCGATAGGTCTATTTTCGACAACCAATCGTTTGGCTGCAGAAACTCTGACACTTTGTAGTGGCTTATGAGTTTGAATGGAGCCGGGTCTAGGAAGAAGTTTAACGATTTCAGGTTGAAAATCATTCTCGAGGAACCGTGTTAGGAACATTTTTGATTAGAAGCTGGGAGATGACTCCGCTGCCTCTAAAACGCCGGATTCGGTCATTTCCTTTATTTGAGAGTTCATTTCGGCTGAAGGACTCGTCTGGTATAGCATTAAGTGGCTCCCCGGCGGGGAATCGAACACCGGTCTCCCACGTGACAGGCGGGGATACTTACCACTATACTACCGAGGACTTTTTGTGTGGTAATATCAGAGGGGGAATTGTAGATGAAAGGTATTCTTACTCCGATTATCATCTTCAGGATGTGGTTTGGTGCTCCGAGTGACGTCCAAACCTCTAGGGAGGACTTCAAGCATCCTCCGCGAAATGGTTTCTTGTCATTTTCGTGGATGCCTCCCTCTGCCTCCTTTGGGATTTTCCCTGTACTGGAACGTGCGGTTTCGATGAGGTGCTGGGTTGAGAGCACCGGGTCTTCGCTGACAATTTGTCGGTGGTCCCCGCTTTAGAGAGAAAAGACGTGAGACTGTCTTTGCCATACAAGTGTTCGGTACTCGGCGGGAATTTGTTTAACCCCTCTCTCACATGCTCTTCCTTAACTTGCCCCAGCACAGCTTTCCTGCGGAACTGGAGGGCCTTTGTCCGCCTTCCACATACCATCGAGACTTCCTTGTTTGGTGAGTCCAGAGCGAACAGCGTTTTGACCTTTTCGAAAAAGGCTTTCTTAACCAAGGTCGTGTCGCTCCGGGCTCCCCAGTTGACCAAGGCCTGAAGCCCAGACTGGAACTCCTCTTTCTGGATGAGGAGGGCGTGGGACATGGCTGCAAACGACCGCTCGAGTAAAGCCTGAATAGGGGAGCTTGCGTGGCACTGGCGAAGTTCATAGTTCACTGCCAGGTTGACGAACGCCGGTTCTGCCAGGTACTTTTTCTGTACCTCGGCGTACCTTACTCCGGCCCAGTTTTCACTGTCGAAGTGCTGGAGCTTTTGGAGCGCTTCGACCCAGTTGCTCTTCGCCTTGGGGTGAGCTGGTTCTTTCGCCATTGTGGCCGCCTCCTGGAAGCTCAGCAGTAAGTGGAAGCTTCTTTCTTCGAAGCACTGCTGCAAACTCTTCCAGCAGTGCTGGAAGAGTTTCCTGCCGCCGATTCAACGGGATTTCCTGTAGAACTGGCGGGCCGGTCGCCGAAAACTGCTGGGAAACTGATCTGGGAAACCAGATAATCTATCCTTGGGTCCAAGACAACCCTAAGCCGTTTCTGACGCCGCGGCGGTGAACCTGATTCCGAAGTGTCATATCCGCATTTTCACATCCCCATCACCTGAATCCTATGAGATTTCGGCGGGGGGTGGCCCTTTTTTGTTATCAAAACTCATAACACTGATTTTGATGATATATAAAGTAAAAACTCCGTTAAAATAACGAAAAACGTTTTTCGTAAATGCGTGGCATAACCTACAAAAATAGGAATATTTACGTAAATACACTTTTAAACACCACAATTTCACCTGTTTTAGTTTTTAATTGTTCACAAGGACACAAGATGGTAAAATAACACTTTTTTAAATGTTTTTGCCCAGGAATATTGTCAATTCACTCAAATTTTCGAAGGTGAATTCAACTGACATGTCACCACAAGGGAAAAATGACGCTTTATGACAAATGGCGACCGGGTTATGGGGAAACTGGAAAAAGCGACCATAGAGTAGAAAAGTGCCTAAAGTGTAAAAAAGTGCAAATCAAAGACCCAGGAATGGACTAAAAAACCACATAAAAGGGGAAAAGTGATTGTTTCTCTCATAATATGGACTCCAGACATCTCTTCAGAACACATAATACAAATAATGTCATTTGATATAAGCTTTGAATGTTAATATATCCTTGCAATTTAGATTACAATTTATAAATTTTATCCCATACCATCTCACCAACAGCGCTTTTGGACTCCTGGAGTGGTCAATGCAGAAGCTGTATTTTTGTCCGCATTGATTCATCTCCAAAATTCCTTCCTACTGTCTGTGAAACTTCTATTAATTCTTTCATCTATCTTTCTTTGTTCTTTCATCTTGCTTTCATAAATTACATTCTTCACCATACTCTTAGCTATCTTATATTCGTCTTCTAGCTTTCTATCATTTCTATCATTCAGACAATTTTCATAACAGTACATTATAAACGCCAATATATCTTTGCAACTTAGACTATAGATAGCTATGAACTTGCTATGATTGCTATGATCGCTACAAGCAAGTTAGACTCTAAAAAATTGATGTTGAGAAAAAAATTAAAGTACAACTCTATTAGAATAATATTTGGATAAAGGAAGTGAAACATGTAACAGGAAAAGATTATATAAGCATATTGACGGTTAGAATATTTGCAAATTTGTAAGCAATGCACGGAGAGGAAATGTAAATTACAAACACAATTGTAAATTATACAAACATACGCATTAAATTTAGGTTAATACAAATAGCAAATTGCACTAAACAATATGTTATTTGACTAATAGGTTGGTATGAGGCTGGTCACCCATACTGTACAACAGTGGCGAAGGGTGCCATACAAGCCGGCTCCCATCGGCTTCCCTTTTAAAATGTAACAAAGTAGTTAAAAAATATAGGCACAAAGTAACAAAATACATTTAAAACCAAAGAAACAATACATATTTTTCCCCCATTGAAACCATGCAGTCTACTTTATTATCATTTTTGCCTCATTTTAAACGGGAAACCGATGGGAATCGGCTTGTACGGCACCCTTCACCACTGCTGTACAAATTCATTCACTATGCCAATGTCGCTTCTGTTCCAGGGAAAGTCTACAGGTTTAATGTTCATTAGAGATTTGGGTATTTATTCTGTATACCAGTGGTTCCCAAACTATGGTACGCGTACCACCAGTGGTACGCGACGCTTCTTAAGGTGGTACGCAAGCAGCCATGGCCATAGGAAATACATAGTAAATAATAAGATAAAACGTTCAATTTTGCGCTTCAAGTTAAGTACAACTGAGCCAAATATTTCCTCTTTTGTTTCGAACATGCAGCACCATTTTTCAGACTAAGACAGGCCTGTCTCGCCACGATTACAAAAATATTAATGTTGGACACCCCTGCACTAAGAGTATTGTATTTTTTTTCTATAATAAATAAATAAGCATAATGTTTTAATTAACAGTTGCAGTTTTTATTACTTTATCATTTGAAGATTTTTTAACTGTTGCACTTCAGTGGTACGACACTGATTTATAATTTCATTAGTGGTACGCAAAATTAAAAGTTTGGGAACCACTGCTGTATACAGTAAAAAACTGAAATGTAATTTGTTGTATATGTTCCTTTACTTATAGGTTGGTATGCGGCTGGCCACCCATGCTGTATAAAATGGTTCACTTTGCCGATGTCACCTTTGTTTCAGGGAAGATCGGCAGGGTGTGTGTCCATTTGAGATTTGGGTTTTTATGTTGTAGGTTCACATGCGGCATGCTTGTGAGAATGCATGTAATGTAAATCCCCAATGTTACATATCTTGCAACTTAGATTAGATTAGATACAGTAAGTAAGCGTGACGTGCACTACTGGCATGTGTGTACTTGGGGGCATACATTTTATATGAATCCTAAATGTCAATACAGACGTACACGGCTTTAAATGAATTCAGATGACAGCCAAGTGAGGGCGCTGTTATATTTTGGGGCCTTAAAACTCCTACAACCAATGGGTATTATTTTGTTTTTCTTCAACAAAATATTTCTTATATTTTGTCAATTTAGCGTACATCACTTTGAACTATCAAAAGAGACATTTTACACAATGGCAAACTTAGATCTTATTTTCACCAAATTCAGTTAAAACCATGTTGATACATATATCTTAGATTATCCCGAAAAGACTCGCATGCTAAGAACATGTAGCACTCTGCACTAAGTATAAAAAAATAATGGTTCAGTCGCTGGACTTCATTGCCAAATTAAAGAAGTAACTGCTTTATCAGTTGTTGTGAAATTATTTGTTTCTACTGACTGTCTTATTTGAGTGATAAAAAACATTACGCAGAAGCTAATGGAGACCAATATACACGCCAACACCCATTCATACAAGTCAAGTACTGATCCAATAGTAGAGTGAGCGTGTGTGTCTTATACGCACACGCAGTGAGTTTAGGTGAGCGTGGTGCATTCGCATAAGCAAAACATGGAGGTCCATGCACACAGCCACCTACTAATGAATCACTTCTTCACCTCTCCGTACATTATTTGATACTGCTACTGCACATATCTGTTCTTCCCCTCTCAAATGAAGACTACGGGGGAAGAACAAGGAATGTCAGTTGAAGAAAAATTTGAGTAAATAAAAATAATAAATTTGAAAGTCTGTACCTCTCATGGTTATTGTCTGTCACAAATAACTGGAAATACCGCCATAAACTGTGATAAAGACTATTGTTTAATTTTAAATTTTGCAAAGCTTTAGATACACACAGATGCCACTAGATGGCATTAGTAGATTACTTTCTTATTTTTGCTGACATTTGTTATCTTTCCCCTGTAGTCTTCAAATGCTTTGCTACCTTTTCTTGTTGTCCCTGCAACCATCCTTCGATTTTTCACCGAAAGTTGTGCTTTATCTTTAAAGATATGGGAAAGCGTAAACGGTAAGCACGCCTTTGTGCAAAAATTTGCTTTTGTAAAAGAAAGAAAGACACTTGAACATGGTCTGAAAGTTTTTGGCTACTCTTATTGAGTATATTTTCTATCACTCTATATCTGAGGTTAGTTGACACATTAGGCTGGTTGGCATTTTTTTATATGCATAATTAAATCAATATTGTAACGCCCTAAATCCTAACCTAAAACAAACACGCCATAAAATAACTCCAACAATAACTAGCTCTAGCGAGGTTACAACAATACTTGAGGCCAAGGTATTTCAAACTTAGCTTAGCAACATTATTTGAATGAACAAACTTATGAGATTTGTTTGTCAGATTTTTTTGTCTATTTAACCCTTCAACTGCAGGTGACACGCATAGGCATCAAGTGTAAACTTGCATACAGTGCGGCTGTCAATCATAGACGTCATCCAACTTTGAACTTATCCCCGGCATCTGTGTTCAAAAGTCTGCAAGTGGAAATATATGCTAAACCTTTACTGAGCCTTGTTGAGCATTATATTCATGAAACACGCTCGTTATACCTAATGTGGTCAAACTAACCCATCAGTTATCAGTGAGTTAACTTCTCATTATATCTGTTAACTCGCTATACTCATGATTGCCATAACCAAGTTTGACTGTACAGGTTTTAAATCTTTCGCTCTATATTTATTCTACATTTTAAAACAAACAAAAAAAATGCAGCAACCCAAATAACACTGGTTTTCAGAGGGTTCAAAAATACATGATATGGCCACCTTAAAGGTAAAACTGAATTAGTGCTGATTGACTGATTTGAGAAATTGTGGATAAAACATTTTATTGTGTGTAACTTCTCACAGGAAGTGAACTCCTTATGAACTATTACTCATGACAAACTTTTTAGCTACACAATTTCCACATTTTTCTCAGATAAATGCACTTTTTCAACATAGAAAAAAGTGCATTTCTCTGAGAAAACCTTGTTGGCTTAATATGTCACTTATTCAGTTTTACCTTTAAGGTATCGATAACATTAAGGGTAGTCCATATCTACATACAAAAATATGTATCATTGAGTAGCACATAAAAAAAAATTGTAAAATGTTTTGATTAAAAGTTATGATTTAAAATAAAGGTCATGAAAAAACTGCATTTTCTGTGGGTAGATACGGATTTATAATGATGCATATTATTTTTCTTAATACATAAATATACTACTTTGTACAGAAATAAATATATGGTCTACAAAGCTAGCAATGAAAATAGACGCGGCTCTAATTGAAAAGTATTAATTTCTACGTACTTAAAGCAATAGTGGAAATTGGATTTCTCTTGCTTCATCGATTGGAATTCACCTTATAACTGAGTTGTGACATGTCGCACTTTCACATGTTAATTCATTCAAATGATGCCATTACAAAATAATAATCACTGCCTATGCTCACTTCTTCGTTTTCATTTTAAACTGATATGAAAATTAGATGTCGACGGTTAAAAGGTAATAGGGCAATTGACAAATTAAGTAAGTGACAAAAAGTAAATTGTTCAGGAGAGCAGTTGAAAGTTTGAGATTGCAGAAAAATGGCATTATTTTTTTTTTTATCATATCATTCCTTGACTTATAGGTTGGTATGAGGCTGACCACCCATACTGTAAAAAATGGTTCACTTTGCCAATGTCACCCCTGTTTCAGGGAAAGTCGGCAAAAGTTGTGGGGCTTATGTTCATTTGCGGTTTGGATTTTATTTGTAAGTACGCATTCAGCATTTGTAAGCGCGAACTACACTTGTTGGTTTGTGGGCATACATCTGAGAGCTTTAAATGAATATATCCTTGCAACTTAGATTATAGATATATTATATTATTATAGATTTAAATCAAAACAGCCCTAAAATTTAAAAAATAAAGGCATTTATTGGCATTCCTATAAATGTGGTTTTACAATTTTTTATGTCACAAGCGCCTTTAGGACAAAAAAGGCCAAAATCTTGTCGGTTACACCAAAACCATACTTCGAAAACGCAGTTGTTTGTTTGCATAAACAACAAAAAAATCATTGTAGAGCTATGGGAGTTAGCGCATTAGAAAGAGCGGAAAATTTCAAGTTGGATAGCATTCCTAAAATGTCGCTTATGCCCTACTTCCTTTTAACCGTCGATGTCATTTTCAATCCAGCTTGCAAAAACATACACAAATATACATACATACAATCAAATAAACAAATAGAATACTGTGTGTTTGTATTGCAAGTTTTTTTTTAAATGAAGAAGAAGTATTTAATATTATTTATTTTATATTTATTATTTCTGTGCTTTTACTCTTGTAAAGTATTTTAAAATTAAAATGGACTCGGAACAAATCACATAGACAAAAAATTGCAACATCACACGGCAGGGTTACAAAAATTAAACTGAAAATGGACTGGGAACAATTCACAGAGACAAAAAAATTACATCACACAGCAGGGTTGCTAGGGAAAGGGAAACAAATATTTTCTCATTGGTTGATAAGGATCCTTATCACATGAAAGTGTGGCGTTAGCCAGCCGAGAAAAAGTCTACTTTCAAATTTACATTCATCTAATTAGATTCTATAATCTATAATAATCGATAATCTAAGTTGCAAGGATATATTCATTTAAAGCTCTCAGATATATGCCCACAAACAAACACGTGTAGTTTGCGCTTACAAATGCTAAATGTGTACTTACAAATAAAATCCAAACCTCAAATGAACATAAGCCCTACAACTTTTACCGACCTTCCCTGACACAGGGGTGACAATGGCAAAGCGAACCATGTTTTACAGTATGGGTGGTCAGCCTCATATCAACCTATAAGTCAAGGAATACGAATAATAAATAACATTGAAGTATAAAAAAGAACAAAACCTTAAAAATAAATCTATACAAAAAAAGTAAAAAATTTCCTATGCAAAAAATGTAGCAAATTTATAAACCAACATTACAAATCTATTTTTTTTTTTTTTTTTTTTTAGTGTTGATCTGTGAACACAGTGAAAGTCCATTTTTATAAATATTTAAAAATATAAATGAATTAATAAAGTGAATTAAAACATTGTTTTACCATTTATATTTTTAAATATTTATTACAAATCAACATTGCAGATTAGCCGCCACTTCTTCCTGTCCTTGCATACTTTTTTCATTTCATCCAGAGTCATAACCTTTTTCATACAAATTCAATTGATTTGTAAATTTCAATTCAAATAATGAACAACTTTTCCCATCAAGTATATCTCTAATTTTAGTTGAATTTGTTTTTTTCCCCCACTTTATCTTCAACTTTGAGAGATCCGAGTTATACTGTGCCACTTAAAGTATATATTTATTTTTTTAAAAACATTGACTTTTAGGTTGGTATGAGGATGACCTACCGCACTATAAAAAACGGTTCACTTTGCCAATGTCACAAAAGTTGCAAGGTTTATGTTCATACGAGGTTTGGTTTAAATGTAAGTGCACCATTTGTAAATGCTTACTTACACATATTTGCTTGTTGGCATGCATTTAATATGTATCTTAAATAATGTATCTTTGTAATTATTTTTTTCAAAACTATACTGGCAATAATCTCTATGATAAATATTTAAGAAGTGTTGTTGTCAGATATAGAACCTTCGCAGTTGACGGCTCTACCAACTGAGCTCTCGCCAATGTTTCTCTTTGAGTAATGTTGTCATCAACTCTTGTAACAAATGAGAAAGCAAATAAAAATTTAAGAGCAGGTTCACGAAGTGAATGTGTTGGCATAACTTCACTGGAAGTGGGGTTTCCCTGCTCCCAAGGGGGCAGGTTGAGTGAACCTTGGGGGTACTTCAATATTAGGTTTAAAATAAACACCAAAAGTGGAAATCATTTCTGACACCCTTTGTGGGGAACAAATCCTAGCCCTTTGGCATTGATCGCAAGTACTCTATCGGCTTAGCTATTGTAAAGTTACAAATGGATTCATTAGAATCATCTTTGAACGAGACATAATTAGCATGACCTTATATTCTTCTTAACCCTTTGGCTGCGGCTGGCATGCATAGATGTCATGACGTAACTTGCATACAGTGCGGCTGGCATCTATCCATGTCATCGAAGTTTAAAGCTTCCCCTGACATCGGTGCTCAAATTTTTCAAACTTTTTTGTTGCTTACATTATAGGTACACTAATAAAATCTCATATTATACATATTTTGAAAATATTCTTCCTCAAATATTTCGTCAGAACAGCTCGATCTCTCGTCCCGCGCGTGTGTACCAATGTTTATAAACAAAATCCAGGCAAGATAACCGTTTACGTTTTTTGTTTTTTGTAAAATAACTAATTTATTTTTCTCTTTAGTGACGAGTATTTAAGTGAGTACAAAAATTGTTTAAAACCTAATGGATATAAAATCTAGTTATAGAATGTGCATATAATATATACTTTTAAGTAATATTATGTGATTTACTTGTTTTTACATAAAAGTAAAAACATGTGTTGAAAGTTTGTGATTTGTGTTCCTGGATAACTAATGAATGTACTTTTTCATAAATTTTGAAGTTTCATCACGTAATTAAGGTAGGAAATCAATTTATGTGTAAAAAAATAACATCAAAAAAGAATTCCGTTCTGGCGGTGCGTATGTAGCAAATAAATTCAGAATCGAAAAGGTTAAAGAACAATCAAATGTGATAGGTTGTTTTATAACACATTCGCGGACACACAAAATGTGAAGTAGGCTAGAAAAAACACTTATTTCATCATCTCAAATTGTATTTTTATTATAATTTTTTTTTTTTTTGACATCCAGGGACGCAACGGCTATTGCCGTGTTCTTTGGATTTCTGTAGGGACGCACGAATGCTACATGTATGCAAGTTCTACAGACAATAGAACAACAGAAATAGCCGTTTCGTCTAATCTAATCTAAGCTGCAAAGATATATATCATTTAAGATTTATATTAAATGCATTCCCACAAGCAGATATGTATAATTTTGCGCTAACACATGCCGCATGTGGACCTACAATATAAAAACCCAATCTCAAATGAACATAAGCCTTGCAACTCTTGCTGTCCTTCCCTGAAACAGGGGTGACATTGGCAAAGTGAACCATTTTTTACAGTATGGGTGGTCAGCCGCATAACAACCTATAAGTAGGGACTGGAAAATTTCGCGATCGCGATAAAACGAATTTATTCGCGAATTTTGATGTTTTTACGCGAATAACGCGAAATTTGAGGTTTTACGCAAATATCGCGAATTTTCGTACTTTTGGCAGAAATTGTGCGAAAAAGTTGTCATGTGTCGCTTTTGCAACGCAACGATTTTGTGGGAAAGAAAAGATTCCTGCGAAAACCCTTTGCAAGGTGCTAAGCACAGGAAAATTGGTCGGTGTGATAGCCGAGGGGGCCTAGTGGGCTGATCTTTCAACGTTGAAACACGCTAGAACGCTAGACGCGGGGCTCGATCCCCGCCTGGGTCTTTTGACTATAAATTTGACCCTGGTTCAACAGATGTTATTGGATAATTATAAATTAATAATTCATTTAAATACATAATAATTAATTATTAATTAATGATATTAATACCTGTTTCTGGCCAGGCAGAGTAGGTTGGTGAATTGCATTCCTATTCACAAATCTATTTAATTAAAAAAATTAATGATAAGCAGAACTGTCCTGGATCCTCCAATCAGACTTGAATCGTGACATCAATGAAGGAAAATACTTCAAGGAGTGAAGCTTTGCTGGATTAGCCAAGAGCACAACTTCAGGCTTTCATAAAAGCCAACATCCCTTGAAAAATTAGATAACCCTCATCTAGAGACTAAATGCACAATTTTTTTTTTTAAGTATATTGCAGGGTATTCGGAGTGTCATTGAAATATTAATACTTTTTTCAATCAATGGTTTTTTGTAAGTTAGGTACTCTATTTATTCAGATGTTGATTCAGATGTTATTTATTCATTGTTTTTAAAATTAGTTATTGTTAAAAAATTAAAATTAAAAATATAAAAAAATAATAAAAATAATAAAATAGTTATTGTTGTTTATATAATAAATTGTAAATATTAGTAATATCTTTTGGTTTGCAATTATATAAACCTTCATTTTGATCAAATCAACCCTAAAAATTGTACCGAATCTCCCCGTTTCTCATGAAAAATAACGCGAATTTCCCTGTTTTCAATCAAAAATAACGCGAATTTCCCTAAAAAATAACGCGAATTTCGCAAAAAATAACACCACTATTTTCCAGTCCCTACCTATAAGTCAAGGAACATACATGACAAATTACTTTTTTTTTTTTTTTTAAATCAATAAATAACAATATATCTTACATGGATATAAAAACAAAAATCATAAAACCAATTTCACTTTAACAAACCCTAGCCGCCAACATCACAGATCAACCGCCATTTCTTTCTATCCTTACATACTTCTTTCATTTCCTCCAGTCATAACCTTCTTCATACAAGCTCTTCTTTTATTATTCGTCTCGTCCCTAGTGATAATGTTTTATCACGACGGCTATTACTGTTTCGTCCAGTCCTAGACAAGCTCATAGAGCGGCTATAACCGTTTTGTCCGCGAACGTGTTAAGATTCCAGTTACTACTTGTATGTACCCTGAGTTTACATAGTGTTACATCTAGCTTCTTGCCGCATTCTCTCAAAAGGGGTCGCATGTGGCAAGTAGAACGTATTTTGTTTTGGCATTATGCTAGCCACATCAATTGAAGTGGAGGTTTCCTGGCTCCCGAGGGGGCTGGTACTCATTCTTGTGAAAGCTGAGTAGACCTTGTCAGTATTTTATTTTGGGTTTGAAATAAACACCGAAACAGGAAATCATTTTAGATACACTCGGTGGGATTCAAACCTGAGCCCTCGCCATGGAAAGGAAGCACTCAACCCAAGTCGTAAAGAATCCTCACATAAAAGTGTTACCACATAACTATGAAAGTCTAACAGGGCATATTTTAATAAACAATCTGATTTCCATGACAAGTAACAGAGACAAGTAAGATGTCATTTCTTTCACCTAATTATTATTTTCTCCCGTCAAACTATAATCTATAATCTAAGTTGCAAGAATACATTAACATTTAGGATTCATATAAAATGCATGCCCACAAGCAGACACGTGTTAGTTTACGTTAACACATAAACCCTGCACTTTTGCAAACCTTTCCTGAAACAGGTGACATTGGTAGAGTGAACCATTTTTTGCAGTATGGTAATTTAAGGAATATCTCATAATCAATCTGGATGAAATGAAAGAAGTATGCAAGGACAGGAAGAAGTGGCGGCTAATCTGCAATGTTGATTTCTAATGTTGGTGTATTCATTTGCTACATTTTTTGCATAGGAAATTTTTGACTTTTTTTGTATAGATTTCTTTGTAAGGTTTTGTTCTTTTTTATATTTAAATGTAATTTATTATTCATATTCCTTGACTTATAGGTTGGTATGAGGCTGACCACCCATACTGTAAAAAATGGTTCACTTTGCCAATGTCACCCCTGTTTCAGGGAAGGTCGGCAAAGTTGTGGGGCTTATGTTCATTTGAGGTTTGGATTTTATTTGTAAGTACACAATCAGCATTTGTAAGCGCGAACTACACTTGTTGGTTTGTGGGCATACATCTGAGAGCTTTAAATGAATATATCCTTGCAACTTAGATTATAGATTATAGATTATAGAAGCAGGGGCGTGCATCCCATACAGGCACATGCGCCTAATAGGTAGGCAGTATATGGTAGAAAACCATTTGAGCTTGATATTCAATTTAAGATTCAAAATTTAAGTTCGATTGGAGCCATTGTTAGCACTTCAGTCAATTTCAAATTAATTATTTAAAGCAGGCCTGGCCAACCCGCGGCCCGCGGCGCCTTTGCGTGCGGCCCGCGGTCATGTGTGATGAAAAATAAAAATGAAATATAACAAAAATAAAAATAGGGCGTCTATAACAGACGTAAATCTGGAAAACCAGTTAAGGTGTGTAACTTCAAATATTGAAATACCTAGATTTAGAAAAATTAAGTAAGCGAAAAGAATCTCAAATCTTGCACTGAAAGGAGAAGTCCCTGATAATTGGTTTTATTTGTAATATTGTTTTGAAATGAAAAATTAAGAATGTTTTCCTCTATGAAGTTAAGGGTTAATTAATAATTTTCATTGTTAAAATATTTTTCTATTGTTGAATTTTTTTTATGTTGTTTACTACATAAATACATTTTTTGTTGTTGGTTCAATGCGTGTTTTCTTTTCACATCTGGTTGTGGTTTCGTTTTTTTATATAATTTTTTTTTGTAAAATGTTTGTATGTGTGGCCCTTGGGGAAATTTTAGGCCATCAATGCGGCCCGGGGTGCAATTTGGGTTGGCCAGGCCTGATTTAAAGGAATGAGAAAATATTTATTCTGAAATGTATTTGCCTGTACCTTATGCAGGCGCCTGTAATTCAGATTTGGCAAATTTAACCTCTTTATTGAAAATAATTAACACATGAACGGTAATGATGCAAAGCAATGTCCTTGAATAAAAATAACACACAGAGTATGTACATCAACATTGAAAAAGAATCCCAAAATAATATCGCAAGAGCAATTGTAGTTTACCTTTAGTTCTATATTCTCCTGCCTCAGCTTGCTCTCTTCTTCTCGCAGCAGTTTGACTTCGGAGGCAGCTTTATCCATGCCATCGTTGAGACCCTGCTAAAGGAATGAAAATCAGTCAAACAAAAATCCACAATTTGCCATCGCACAAAACCATCAAGATGATTACCTTTGGTGCGGCCTTGATCTCAGCCACTTTCTTTGGCTTTTCATCGATTTGGACAACATTTTCTGCATCTGCTTCTTCCTGCTACAACAAAAATATATCGACTGTTCAATGAAATATATTGAAAGACAACAAGATCAATCTCATCTAACTGGATTCCGCACTAAAATCAAGCCAATGAGGTCGGCGTGTGAACTGGCATAAGACAAAACTGTGTTATCACCTGCTAGGGAATATGCATAGAAATATTCTATTGTTGGTTGGTAAAAACGGCCCCATACAAGACTGACATTTCGCACGCTTAATAATAAAAAGAAATAACTCGAAAATTGGGAAAATCGAGATTTTGTAATAAAACGCAAGAACAATGCGAGAAGAATAGGTAGAATGCGACAGCTGTTCAATTTGGATGAATATGGCCGAGATAAAACATCGGCCGCCTTTTTCATCCCATACAAGTTGTACTGGGTGTCTGAACTTTAAACGTGATTTCCCAACATTCTTGTTTTTTGAGTTATTGCTCTTTATTATTAAACGTGCGATTTGTTCACTGAGAAAAAAGTTACTAAGTCAAAAAATTTCAGATGAATAATTAATTATAATAAACACAATCACAGAAGATAAAATTGAAAAGAAGAAAAGAAAAGCTAAAATTAAAAAGACGGCACTGCCATTTCATATTTGCTATTTAAAAACAAAGTCCTGATTACACTGTTTGGCCTCTCCTGAGAGATAGGGCCTTCCGTTGATATCTCCCCCACAGAAGGGTGTGAAAGTTCAATGTCAAAATTAAATTTAATAAAAACAAGCGCTCCCACAAAGTCCTAACGCGACAGTTATTGCAGAAACCATTGAATTTTGACAGAAAGAAAAAAAAGATTTTGAGTTGCTCACCGGTTGATCATTTCCTACATTTAGTTCAAACACACATCTTAGTTTGTGGTTCATAATTTTATCTGGATCTACGGATTTCCACTGAAAATAAGAACAAAATTATCACATGTTTTTATTAACACCTGAAGAAGCACAAAATAATAATTATGTGGTGCATTACCTGAAAAAACATGGAATCTTTGAATGTTTATCAAACATTTGTTTACAAGTTAGACAAACTCTATTCCTTAGATTTGGTTTAACATGTCATTGAAATGATGATTGTAAACTATACAAAAGTTTAAAATAGAAAACAATCAAGAAACTTGAAAATGGTTTCATATATAAATAAATTGTATCAAACTGGGCGGAAATTTAGAGAACAACATGGTAAACATTGAAATTCAAAGTATGAAAACAAAGAGGAAAAGTTGATTGATAAATATTTGACGATATATTAAAATAAGAGCACTTACTAAATCCTCTGGACTCATGTATACGCCTTCAGGATCTATGAATGATTGAACCATAAATTTATGCTTATTCCTTTCAACCGGATTGAAGACGAATGGCTGAAGTAAAACTGTGAAAGAAACAAAGCATGAATCATTGTGAGACCTCACTTACATTACTCATGTTTCCTTGGATTCACTCGCATGCAAATAATCATTATTAACTTGAGATCAAATTTCATATTTCCAATGTGATTAGATTGTGTTGACATTAAGGTGGGATTACACTTGATGAAAAAATACAGGGTTTTGTGATAATCACAATATTCGATGATCTGGAGTTATTCAAGTAGAGAGAGGACATTGCACTCCATAATGCATCACCATTTAAGGAAAACAAACACATAACTGTAAAGCTTTTCCATTCACAGAAAAAGGACTTCTGTTGGCATGTGCACGTTTTCACTCCAAGGGTGCTAGTGCAAATCATGATAGACTCTTTCTTGCTTTTGAACTTTTATGGTTCTCTATCTCTTCACATGATGAGGCAAGTAGTTCCAAGCCAGAGTACCAGCAACTGTAAAAACACGCTCTCCAAACACAGTTTTCACCCTTCTTACTGGCTATTCAATTTTTTGTATTGGTTCCGGTTTCTGCTGAACGCAGGTCAGGCTTTTTTCGCTAATGGTGACGGCTTGATTAGCTCAGCAAGGTATTCTAGTGATTTTCAAACAAACTTTGGAACACAAATTAAAAGTGTAGTACAAAATGCACAGTTTGCCAACGCATCACTGTATTGTCAAATGGCTGGATAGTAGACAATTCCTGTGGCAATTTCTTGAGACAAAATATTTGTTAAAATACATATATTGGTGGTTGTGATGGATAACAAATACAACATCTGTTTACCTTGCACTTCTTTGACGCTCTTGGGAATCAGTATTCCAGAATTAGGACGAACACAGTATCTTTTCGGTGCAGTTGTCTTTAATTTGAAGTAGACAACTTTATCGGTGGTATTCGTCAAAGTAATGTATGATAGAGTCGGTATGGTGAATGGTCCTAAAAAATACAAGATTGAAGTAAATAGTAATCTATATGTAGATGTATAGTCACCTACATACAAAACGTTAAAATATATACAAGACACTGAAGTATGTATATTTGGAATCAATTAAGTGAAATCCTGCTCACAATCAGTAGTAATCAGAAAAGCTAATTGTCTTTTGGATTTAATGATAAACATCGGATGAGTAGATGCAACGGCTTCTCATACAATCATGATAATTTGACATTTTATTGGTCATGGTTCACTATTTTTGCTTTTCATTTGATCGCAAGAGAAGAAGCCTTGCGACGTATTATTTGATCATTTGCCAATTAATTTTGTGGGTTTAAAAAAGTCCTGGCGAGTAAACACGACTGTCACAGATAAGAAAACCCTGTTTTAAACAATATAGTGTCAAAAATAGATTTATCCATGATTAGCAGGCTTGGCCGATGGCAGATGTTTCAAGTGATAAATATTGAAAATATACGAAAACTAGTTACCTTCAAATTTGAGTTCTGTCTGGGGATGAATTTTAAGCAAAGACTGCTCTTGTTTCGCCATTTTTGAGGATACAATTTCACAAGATACTTGTACAAAATGGGGACGATTCTCACGAAAAAGCCCAGGAATACGGGCGCTCTTGATAAAACAAAAACTGACGGAAGTAGTATAGAAGGCGCCTGCGCAATGCGTATAATAATATTAGCTGCACCTTGACCAGTGGTACTGTCGTAGTCAAATGTTTATCTTTGCGATTTCCGGCTCGCGTCATCGAACGGTTTTAAAAAATATATATTGCTAGTCTATGAATATACCTAAATTGTTATTTATATTCAAAATATGGTGCAAATGTACGTAAAATAAATAACATATTATTATTAAAAGCTTTTAAAAAAATAACGCATTGTTTTTTTTTATTATGAGTGCAATAA